>MQTX01000152.1:259589-305911 GCA_009735665.1 Angiostrongylus cantonensis | reverse complement strand
CATTTGGGTGTTCGTTAGATGGGCTGGAATGTACTTTGACAACTGGGTAAGTACTAGGCTTATTAGCCACGTTATTCTATCCGTTGGTCCGTCTACTCAGCTAATGATAGGTCTGACCTTAATTAACGACGGATCGGTAGACACAAGATCATCGCTGGATACTAACTTATAGGTTTTGATAAGTAAGTACAGGACTGGACATGTTGGTAGATCAATTTTAAGATGAGAGATAACTGATAGCTTTAACCCAGCCGCTCTTGCCATTTTAGCCCATTCGTTGTTTAACTTTCGGTATTGACTTTTAAATTCCTTCTCAGACGACGGACGATAAAGGGAAGTATCTTCAAGGTCTTTTCCGTTATCTCAACATCCAACTGATGAAGAATCACAACGAACTCTCTACCCTTATCGCTAACGGATAGCCTTATGTTTTTCGATCTTATCAGCTCTCGTACCTCCCGCATACCACGTTTTTGCATTTCAGTGAGGTTGGAGCAGTATCTCTTCACGCGATAGTGATTAAGGACTTTGAAAGTTCCATTAGTAAACGTCCGAAATTTAACGTCAACTTCATTATTGGGCTCTTGTTGTCTAAAGAACGGTTGAGGAAATGGTGGTAATGGTATTCCCCCTACTCGTTGTTGTTCGCGTCTATTTAGCGCCTCATCCCTAGCTTTTTTACGGAGTCTATCTTGAAGTTCATGTAAACCACATACTACCCTACGCATTGCTTCGTAGACAGGTGCGTAGTACTTGCAATTCGATGTCCAGTACTCGGTAGCAATCCTCTGGCAGTCCGCATATTTCGTGTAGTCGTTTTCGTTTTATGAATTTCAAACAAAACATTGAACCAAACATTGCAAACAGAACCAGATGTTCGCCAACTGGAAGAAGTGCGAGAAGAAGGAAAACTATTGTGCTCAGTATTTGGAGGATCGTCTCTGGAGGAGAATAGTGGGTGGGTCAGTGTTGATTTGCAACTCTATTAGGTCTAATGCTAAAGTAACTTTGCGGAGAAAATTCGTTGACCTTTTGAGTAAATTGCACAACACGGATTCAAGAGCGCACAGAAATACCGCTAACGAACATGAAACAGGTCACACTAGGAAAAATAATGTGCAAGAAAATTCGAAGCTAACCGTGTTGGGAGGCATGACTCTTCCTGATGGTGCGCTCTCGTTATTAGAATTAGGACCGAGTTTTTCACCATCTGAACCCATTTCTAAGGTAACTATGGGTAGGGTCGCATGTGGTTTACATGAACTTCAAGATAGACCATTTTGAAGTAGAGGTTACGATCCTCGCGCAAGAATCGAGAACACAAGCGCGTAAAATTCTCGAGGCATTCTGGATTAATTCCAAGAATCCGAAAATAAACCGCAGGGAGGAATGCCTCATTATCACGCGTGATATTGGGCAGTAGATAAGACTGCTATTTTGAAGGGACAGGCACATTACGTTTCCATGTGAACACTGCGCGGTTGGTCTCCACACAACATATTAAGTGGAAGGCTCATAGAAAGCGGTGAGTGTGCAAAGACTCTGTGTTCAGTGTGATTGAAATTTTGGTTTAGCATTTTCTCCGTTTGGTTATGGAGGTGTTTGGCCATGCAGATTGCAGTCAACGTGACCTTTCCAGGCTCTGAAAAAGGCGAAATCCACCGAAACGTCAGCTTGTACGTAAATAAAGAAATAAAATAATACCTCGTGTTTGCTAAACAGAAGTAAAAAGAACTTCATTCAGTTTTTGCGTCGTATCTCTACAACGACGAAACGCGCAAACATGCAAAGAGCCTTCTGCAATAAGAAACGATAAACCTCTCGGCGTTGATCAATCCCTGAAAGGTGCGCCATGCATTCGACTTCATTTAAGGATCGTTGGAGGTGATTGAATGCATATCTGGCTTTTACAATGACTCGCGGTGGGCTACCGATGTGATGAACCAGTGCTGCCATCCTCCCAGACAAGTCTGGTACCAGTTTGCCGACCTCGGATGTATGGAATGCTTGGTGGGCTGTGGGCGCTAAGATCGATCCCACGTGTGTGGTGCAGGAGCCACTGACCACTGCGTCACATGCGTCCATCTTTCACAAAACAATACAAAACCATGGATTTGAGGCGACACAGTTTTTCTCATAACTTACTAACAATCCGATTAGGTCTAATAGATATGAAATAAGTAGGAAATCTGCATTTGAATAGAACCTATAAGGCAATTTTTCCTTTCGGCAATGATAGAAAAGGTTTTAGATTTTATTTCGCCAGAAGCTTTATTTACTCAGATTACAACCTTTTTTAACTTTTTGCTACCGTACCTTACCTTAACTTTTTTTTTGATCAACAAGTTTTATTACGCCGTAGTTGGCATGAGATCAGGAAGAGTGAGATAAAAAAATCATTTGAATCACCTCAAGAATTTATACGTTCATCGGTGTGTCTAATCGAATTCTGTAAAAAGTATATTAACAACACCTTGTCAGCTGAAGAAGTCCACAGCTCAAATGGATATCGTATATATTGAAGTGAGTGTTGGAATAAAAGAATAAGAAGGATAAAACTTTCTTCGCAGTTTAATCCCTGAGCTATGTACCATGCATTCGACCTCATCAATTAACGAGGTGGATGAATCTCTACCTAACCTCTTCAAAACTTACGATGGTCTACCGATTTATCGATTCAACACTGCTCGCAAACAGGTTGGACATAAATTTGCTGACGCCGGAGGGGCGAAAATTTTCACGAGGCGTGCGCCCTGAGATCGCGCCACTGACATTTCCGTGTGTACTGCAGTGAACAACTAAACTGTGGAGAAGTTAAAATCGCTATTATGGCCCCACTTAATCGCCACGTTGAGCTTGGAAACAGAGCGATGGTGATAAAGCGGCCTCAATTGGAAAGCCGCTCGCTGTCATGTCAAGTCGGTATCCAACATGATTAAACTCGGTATGCATAAGTCGTACTTTAGGTGAGCTCCGGGTTGTTAACGGTCAGTCGTCGCACCGCGTCGCCACTATGACTGCTGACCGCTGCTGCTCTTCGAAACAGGTGAAGCCTGAATTTCATGAGTAAAATTATTAACTTTTTTTGTAAAAAAGGCGTTTCTGTTATTAGAAAAAGACAAACTTGCGAGCTCTTGCAGTTAATCGGCAACAAATTCCTTATCCAAAGGAGCTGCATCAGTTGTACTCCAGATGATGCTTTCAATTAATGTCACGTTGAAATGACGGTGAAACACTCCACTATTCGAAGTCGCGGCATACATTCAGAAAAAGACAACCCTTTCACGCATTTCTTCTGCTTCAATTTTTTTTTAGTGAAATGGCACATGAAAGCGTGAAACACCGTTTCTGGTTCAATCTTTCCAATTGCTCGACTAAGGCCATTTCGTACGTCATCGTTTCATCTGCGATGAAAAAATCTGCAATTGAATCCAAAAGATTCTGAAAGCGTGGAATAATGGAAAAGTGTTTTTAGCCCCCTATTATCGAGATGGCGTGTGTGGAGTCGGAGGTGCACCACAACGCACACGTGCAATTGATCCCAGCGCCCATGGCTCACCGAGCTTTCTATCCCTCCGAGTTTGGCGAATTGGTACCAAAACTGTCTGGAAGGATAGCAGCACTGGCTCGTTGCATCCGTAGGCCACTGGGAGTCATTGTAAGGGCCAGATATGCATTCATTCATCACCGCACGATACTTAATGCAGTCGAATGCATGACGCATCCCTCAGGGATTGATCAACGCCGAGCGCTTTAGAGCTTTTATTATCGAGATAATCCGAAACTTCGCTCAATCACTTTAAATTTTTAGACCGATGGAGTATTGAATTGCAATGAATCGTCATTGAACCACCGACAGAGGGAAATTAAGGTAAACAGTAGGGCTGGATAATTTTTAAGGTGCTAATCGATGTTAAGTCTAGAGGATTAGCTTTATCAAATGGTGCTAAGAATTCTTAAGAGTCAAGAAGTCGAGAATAAAAACTATTTTTAGTTGCTTTTAATTTTTCATTAATATTTTGGAAATATACGACAAATTTTGTTTCGTCTCTTATTGTAATATTCATTTAAGATTTCGTCTAAACCGCAAAAGAGAAAGCTCTTCAAGCAACACAAAACAAAGGTGCGTGTTTAAGAGATAGTTATGTCACTCTCTCAAAGACTAGTAGGATTAAGGTAATGGCTAATCGATTTGAAGTATTTTTGGGCTTTTTTTAAATTGTAGATGTTTTTGAAGCAACAGTATTTATACTATTACTTTGTAGAATGTTTAGGTAGCACGAATTCAAAAAACGTTTAGCCTCCAACATGACGACCTTTTATTTTGTTCCTGTGTTAACCTGACGGTAGAGCTAATACTGCTGGTTGATTTGGGCCACAAACAATCTCGCTCTACACAACGCCTTCGACCTCTTATGATTGGTTTTCTTGTTTTTCTAAAGAGCCTGTGGTCCGCTGTTTTCGTAATATTACCTGCTCATCTATTTCCATTTCCCTTCCGTTTTTTCCCCGGTTTTGAAAATAAAAAAAAATCGAATTACGACGACAATTAAAAGCTTGAACTGCGTAGTCTTGTTTCATATCGTATGTACTGGTAGTACCAGATAAGACATCGTTCAAGATTTGTTTGGGTGGTGTATAAAATTTTCGACGCGATTATAATGCCAAATTACGTCTTAACTGCATAGTAGTGTGCTAGGTAGAACTTGATACCTGATACTTGAACGGCCTTTCCTCAATGCTTGTGCGAGCCCCAGCATAATCACAATTTTTCTGAATTTTGCTGGTTTAGCCAATGTGTTTTCTTCCAGTCCTGAGGTCAGCCTAGCCAAAGTCTGCCTCATGCCGTTATCACCACAGGTAGTCGCCACCCTTGTTGATCAGAGGGAGATATGTTATCATGCAACTTTGATACAAAGATGGTGATGGATTGTGTTATTGGTTTACTCTTAGCTGGGTTTCCTGATAGAAACGCCGGACTCCTGGGCATGGGAGAGCCTATTGGGGAATGAATACCCCCGCTGTACAACGCAGCCCAACACTCAGAAGCACCTACCAGCCGCGATGAGGTGGTAAATCGTTGCGAGGTAGAACACTAATTGACATGATGATGAAGTTTTGGTTCACCAATTAATCGGTAGCTGTTGTGACAAACTCCAAGGCCGCTACCTACCTTGTTCTCCTTCCTCTGCACAATTATCCTTCGACATCGTTTTCCTTGTTCATCGAATGTCCTAGCTAGAAGTGATTAATTCTCTGTAACTAAGCAACCATCCATTTCTAGTCAGTCGAATTTTTTAATTGATGAGTAAAAGAAAATGCGCTATTTGGTTGTAAATTAAAGTCGACCGTGCTACTCTCTATGTCACGGAAGGCGATCACGCAACAATAGTACGATGTACAATTTCTATGAGAACATAAAGAATGGCATAAACAAAAAGGAAAACCGTTTTGAAGCTGTTGGTGCTGAACAAGGAACAGCTTCCACAAGGTACCTCGAGTTTGCTGTGTTCTTCTGGTATTAACAGCATTATATTAGCCGAAAATCTCATGGAACCCCATGGACTGTCTCCTTACTTGACGTTATAACTGGAATCACCCAGTGTTCAAGAAATAAGAATTTCTTTTTGCTGGTCAATTGGGTTATTATCTACTAATAACTTGATAAATCTATTTGATCGTTTACAGGTCGTCAAAATAGGCAGTTATCATCTTTTGCTGATTAAAAAAGTATAGGTCACCATTCAAACAGATTTCCAGAGCGGTGGAGTTTACTGACCTAGGTTTACATCTAGCTGTGCTTATGCATAGTTCTTAGTTTGTGTGGTTCATCCATAGAGATAAACAGCTTCGGATTGTTGAGTCTTAAAATCCAGAAACACTGCTTTACCTTATTAAGTGGTAGCGGTAACCATCGGTGAAATTACAGAAAATTCATTATTTGTGGTTAGACGGACGCTGCAAGCATCCAAAACTTCAGATAACTTAGTGGTACCGAAATTACGCCTCGGCAATGCCGACGACGATCAATCTATTGAAGGTGATTATCTGGGAAGATCTCATTATAAATCGATATCATTTAATACACAGAAATGTTTCGAAGTTTTGCAATGGTTTGAATCATCGGAGAGAAAGTACAGGTTTTAGGTTGACAAAGACAACGAACATAAACCCACTTCGGACTTCGGAGAATATAAGAGCACTTCATCAACTGACCACTTCGAAATGGACCAAAAAAGCGTCAGTGTATTTTCAGACATCGTAGGCAGCATTCATAAAATGATGTCGATTTGTGCTTCATAAATCAATTCTATTGACGGCCGATTGCTGATGGCAGCGTTAGGTAGAAAACTAGCTGAGAGAAACGCAAAGCATGGGCCTCCGTGGCACAGTGGGTAATACGAGAACCCTCGGAAAGAGTAATAGTGGTTCGATTTGGTCCAGGGTCTATGTTTTGTGAATATCTCGACATCGTTATAGTTGTATTTCACTAAAAACTCACTCCAAAAGTGCCATGTATTTGCATACTTGATAAAGCTTAACTCAATGGGCTGCTTGGCCATGCAACGAAGCCGAGTGGAGATTTCAATGCTGCCCATTGTCTCAATGGATGAGAAATTCAGGTCACACAAGTAATACGAAATATAAGTTTTTACATAAACGGTTTTTTTGAAAGTTATAGCCCTAAGCAATTAATGAACAAATTAAACCATTTTGCTCTCAGTTATTATGACGAATAATTATGATTTGCTACAGAAAAGATGTTAAGGGAAAAGAAATGACGGAGGAAGTGAAATCCTACATAAGGCGGATCATCGTTCCTCGTTTTAAGGTAAACCAGTGTTTTCGTAAAATTTTTACCTTTCGAGCACCAAGAAGTGTTATCCATGTAATAAAATATAAAGGATAAAAAGGATAAAGCTCTCAGCGTTGATCAACCACTGCTGGATGCGTCACGCATTCGATTTGATTAAGCATCGTTTAAAGTTGATTGAGTGCATATCTGGCTTTTACAATGATTCGCGGTGGACTACCGATGAATAGAGCCAGTGCTGCTATCTTCCCAGACAAATATAGTATCAATTTGCTGACCCCATAGGGATACAAGCTTGCTGAGCATGGGGCGCTGGGATCGTTCCCATGTGTATTGCAGGGCGTCTCCGACCTCTGCGCCACACGCTTCGCTATAACAAAATATAAAGCTGGCAAATTGCACTGCGTACTCAATACTGCAACGCTAAGCTGAGCATTCATGAACGTTTTTTCATGACAAAACCGCTTTAAAGGCATTCCACTTGCTTGCTTTTTAACGCTAAAATTTTGAGAAAATAAAATATTTGCAGACATATTCTGACGAGGGAATATTCAACTATGAAACGTATAATGAAGTGTTACAAGTAAAGGATCCGAACGTACTACCTAGTAAGTGGAAGAAAAAATACTCCGTCTATAAGAGAATGTGCCTTGCGCACCAATTCATTCCTGCTGCCTCTAACCTTTCTTCTTCACATGTAATGATTCGAAATTATTTAATAATAGGTCTCACAATCTCTGTCACTGTTAAATCTCGAGTCAATTTCTCGTCAGGCAGTGCAGCCCGTCTGTAGTTCGCGGATGGGTGGTAAAAGCGAACAAGAAACAACACGTTACCAAATCGGAGACGTTGGTGAATCCAGTGGGAGAGGCTCTTGTTTCTGTTGTACAGTTGACACGTGCTTTCCACATGCAGGGAGATCATGTATGCATGCATCCTCGTGTTCGGATTGTATTCCGCTGATCAGCCGAACTGTAAGACGTCATTAACGAGGCTGGTGGCGGTGGCATTAACTCGCTTTCGACAATTATTTTTCATGCTGGTTCAAGAAAATTCCGGCAACTATCCTTGAATGATACACTTCCCAACAAAGCTCGAGAAAGATAGAGGTTCTCATTTCTCGAAATAACAGAAAGAAAACCATGTTAGATTAGTGAGCCAATGCGAGGTTGGTAATAAGCTTTATTTCGTTAACGTTTTGACAGCTTCGTCTTCTTCAGAACCGAATTGACGCGAGTCGACGGTCCACAGGCGGTCGTATTCTTGATGTGGCACAGAGTCGAATCGAGTGAAGTGGACACTGCTCGAATGAGAAACGTCCTCTTTTTCGACGGTGCCCTTTTATGGAGGACGTATTTTGATCTGTTCTCGTCATTCAATTCGATCTGCTTTTATGGCAGCAATGCATCTTGCAGCACTCGGCATTTCATTAGTTCGCACATCGTAGCAATGTCTTAAAAACAGACTTTATTAAACCTCAACAACAATAACCAGTGTTTCGGAAAAAAATTTTCCAGAAACATTATTATTATAGACGTTTAATGAAAGCCGGTTTTTAAGTTCAGAAACAAAATTATCTTTCCCGTAACCAGTAAGGAGTGACCGACAAATCAACGTTGACTGACAAGTGCGGAATGGATGCTGAAATCCCAGAGCCATTCTAGACCACCTAAATCTTGGATGACTTCGGTGACGATTTGTGCTTACAACGCCACACACACTACAATTTGAATCACTCACTGAAAGCACAACGGAGCAAGTACAACTTCACTTAACTTGTTAAAATATAAAATCATCGCCTATTAACCACGTTTGTATGGGCGCGTGTGGCGCAGTGGTTGGAGGCGCCACTGTGACACGTACGTGGAATGCGCACATGGCCCAACAAGCCTTCCATCCCTCCGGGGTCGGTAAATTGGTACCAGACTTGTCTGGGAGGATAGCAGCACTGGCTCTATACAACGGCAGACCACTGCGAGTCATTGTAAAGGCCAGATATGCATTCAATCACCTCCAACGATACTTAATGAAGTCGAATGCATGGCGCATCCCTCAGAAATTGATCAACGCCGAGAGCTTTATCCTTTATCCTTTTATTAACCACGTTTGTAATGCTAAAGAAGAAATTCCCTTCGAAACATATGAG
Source organism: Angiostrongylus cantonensis (assembly GCA_009735665.1). NCBI lineage: Eukaryota > Metazoa > Nematoda > Chromadorea > Rhabditida > Metastrongylidae > Angiostrongylus > Angiostrongylus cantonensis. Next base: position 296,951 of record MQTX01000152.1, on the reverse strand, counting down.
GATAGAGTAATCAGCGTCCGCTTCCTCGTAAACACAACTTTGGCCATAAAAATCAATTTTTCTGAACAGCAAACGACTCAAATCGAAGGCGTATGGTTGATGGGATGTGGATCAAAGCCAGGTCTGAGGATCTACGTCGCCTACACTTCGACCTAAAGCAGTGACAAAGGCGAGGAGGAGACGTTCTATATGGAATTTGAAGTTTTATATGGAACATCACACCTTTTACAAGGCCATAAGTGGCTAGTTAAGTGACAAAACTTGCCCAAAACTATAACTGAAATGCTCAATACTGTGACCAATCTAGAACGCATTGAACAACGTGGTCAGTTGTCTGGATGTATCTGGATGAACAAGAACATTCATGGTAAAATAAATTTCTGAAGTCCCATTTTCAACATTATGTGTGAAAATTCCCTAACGGGCAGTGCCAGAACGAAATGGACCGCATCGTACTAAATCGAATGTTTCGCTCAAAATATTTTGATGTCCAAGAGATTCCTACAGGATCTGATCAACACCACTTGCGCTCAAGATTTTTCCTTGCAAAAGAAAGATACAATGTCTCTAGACAACAAAAACAAGCAGAATACTCGGTTCATCAAACGTCTTCAATAGTTCGAAAAAAGTCTAAGGTTTGAATGTTCCTAGACGGGATCTGTCTTCAAACGCATTTGGGTACCACCAGGTTACAGTCACACGAAGCCATTTCATTCAACATTTTATACAGGAAGTTGTGGAAGAGAAATATGTTCCACTTCGTGTTCTTTAGTGAGCATAATCCATTGGTTAACTTTAGCGGTTTAGACGAAATCTTAAATGAATATTATACTAAGAGAGAAAACAAAATTTGTCGTATATTTCCAAAATATTAATGAGGAATTAAAAGCAACTAAATCAGTTCTTATTCTCGACTTCTTGACTCTTAAGAATTCTTAACACCACTTGATAAAGCTAATCCTCTAGACTTAACATCGATTAGCACCTTAGAAATTCTCCAGCCCTACTGTTTACCTTAATTTCCTTCTTTCGGTGGTTCAATGACGATTCATTGCAATCCACTACTCCATCGGTCTAAAAATTTAAAGTGTTTGAGCGAAATTTCGGATTATCTGGAAAAAACAGAAGGCAATCCACCAATCCATTTACTTCTAGATATGTGCTTTTATAGCTACGCCACAACGGCTATCAATGAAAACTCTGCAAGGAATTATTCAGCGATTATGGAACACTCCCATCGTGGAGGATATTGACGAAACTCTTACATACGAAGATCTTTCCATCATGGTAACTAACGGCTGCAGTTAACTTTTGACAAAGAAGAGAAAGCAACCTATTCAGAAAAGCCCACTAGATGCACAGCTCTCAGAGTACCATGTTAATGAATTGAACACGAAAGTGCCATTCGACGGTGGAAACCATCGACGGGACTTCTTCATTCCCTGAACTCGAAATTTAGTGCCATCGTGATTCGGCGTTTAGTGGTAAATCGTTGAGCTGAGTGTACTTTGGTTGTTGGATGTTTGCTTGATTATTTGATTAACTCTTTTGAAACGCGTTACTGATTCAAAACGTCAGCACATCGTTGGAAACAACGACAGTACCTTCACTGTGTTCATTAAATAAATTGAAGGCGGTTATCAAGTCTTTGAACTTCGTCAATAAGTCACTAACAACTGATGAGAGTGAACTACACTTATTTACCACTCTTGAGGGAACCTACAGGAGTATTACTCACATGGATTTACTGGCGAAAACATTAAGGAAAAGGAGGTCAGTAAAAGCTAATAAAAAAGTGGAAAATTTGGAAAGGAGAGCTACACTCAGCATGCAAAGCGACTAACTGGGTCTACTCTCAAGTCTATTTCACAAAAATTTTTTCCTTCTTTTTTTCTTCCTTCCTCGTTCCTATTGGAGAAGAGCGAAGGTCACCTATAATCATAGAAATCACGAAAGGTGTATAGCTTTTCACTTGCACCTTGACAACGTCAACACAGCTACATTGAAATTGCTCTTTTCTTTGCCATTGTTCGATTCAGTCAAAAAATGGGAAAGAACTGCTATCATAGGTGTCAGTCCTACCCTAACACATTCAATTTTTCAACCAGCAAGCTTTGATTCCACCTCCATCATCACGTTGTACCAAAAGAGCAGGAAAAATCCCATTTTCATTGCAACACAGCTAGAACGTTTGGTAATAAATGTCACCTGTAGATGGGCTTCTCAACAGGATCTTCAAGGAAATAGATAACCGAAAATCCTTGCTCAGGAGAACTTGTTTATGATAACTTTCCTATGAAATCTCAGCGAGTTGAAGTTTCTGACAAACGAGACCAAACAAAGTGAAGCCAGGCTTCAAATGAATCAAGACAAAACTCATTTCACGAATGGTCATGATAAAAAGAAACAAACATATAATAGTGAACTTTTAACCACAGAAACCGTATTCTGATATGCAACGACCACCAGCGATCTCAAATGATAAAAACGATAAGGCGTACCGCATTGATCAAGCCTGAGCGATGCGCTGTGCATTCGACTTCATCAAGCACCTTGAAGTTGATTGAATTCACACAAAGTCTATGTAATGACTTACAGTGGCCCACCAATGCATTCATTGCTGTTATGCTCTCAGGGAAGTCCTGTACCAATTTCCCAACTTCAGGATGGATGCGGAGCTTCGTTAGCGCAGAATACTTTCATTGAACCAAGTGCAACGTATGTATTGTAGGTGACCTCTAACCACTGCTCTCTGCGCGTCGCTAATATGTAAAATGGCGTAAAAGAGGAACTGCGTAGAAAAGGGAAAACAGTATGGCCTACTTGTGCACTATGGATGAGTCTAAAAATCAGGACTGAAATTTCCGACTTGACAATATTGCCCAGCGTTCGCTATATATCTATGACGTGAGCATACGTTTTAACCACGTTCTACCGAACGCTATAAACACTGTCTTGTGAAACAAACAAAAAAAACATAGTTCGAGGTCCGTAGAACTAGTGCAAACCTGCGAGGAATATCTTAATTATGGAGTTGGTAAGAAGCATTTACGGACTGGTAATGTAATGAAGGGGATCGTCAAGAGGATCAGACACAGACATGAAGAAGAGCACACGTGGACTCTGAAAGAGTACAAGCGCACAATAGAGCAAATGCTGTAACATAGGAGTAATGGATTGTGGCTCACATCAAATAGCTGTGAAAATAGCAGCTGAAAAGGGGGAGATAGTGGAGGGGTTAGTGGTGCAGTCTATCAAGAAGCAAGGTGCTCGTGCGACACTCTATCCCGACGCTCGTCGGAACGTCTTAGCTCGGCTATCCTCGAGAATGCAAGGAGAATCGACTCGAGGAAAATAGACAAGAACAAGGACCTCAAGCAGCTTCCGAAACAACACGTGAAATGTTCGAAGACGATGAATGTGGACGATGAATGCGAAAAAAAAACGAATTCAATGGAAGAGAAATGCTGGAATCCGCAGAGTGGAACTAGTTGAGCAACTAAATAAGAAATGGCAGCTTAAAGGAATACGTGAGCCATGATATAACACCTCCTAATATAACTTCGCTTGAGTAAGCCACTGCCATGGATTGTGACTACAAAGCAACGAAGCGAATGCAATATATCCCGGAGGTCAGCTGTTCGCAAGAAAGCATAGATAATCAACGAACTTTAGCACTCGAACATGACCATCTACATAGCTGAAAAAGTGCTGCGGCTTCAATTATTTATTATGTACAATATTATAATTGCACTACATAATAAATAAATTTAAACAGTTCTGAGGAATTCGACACTGAATTAGCGTTGTTTCATGAGGTCCGAGCATTGAATCATACATGACGTGTCCTGAAATGAGTGACAGCTAATATACATAGTCACATTAGTTCACTCTCTAACGACAAAACCTTTGAAATATCGCTGAGCAGGTACTTATGTGAAAGTATTTGGCAGCTGTCTACCTTAGTCGACTGGCAGTTTACCTGAAAACAGCATTAAAAACAAAAACTTGTTCAAAGTGCTTAAAAATATCTTCATGGTTATCAGCCATAAATTCTACTAACCCCTTCGAAGGTGCATGTGCACGTGACACAGGGTGTGATGTGCATCGATTCACCCATCGTTATTGTCCGTCCATTCATTTCACAATGTTCTACAAAAATTAAACACCGTTATTTGTTGGTTATTGTGAAAACAACTTCAGTATACTTTTTAGCGTGATTGAGGTCTAATAGCGTTGTGTTTTCCGTAAACGAAAAGGATGGAAAAGCAGAAAGAGCCGTGTCCCATAAGTAAAAAACCCATCAGTACATAAAAAAAGATAAAGCTCTGGGCGTTGATCAATCCCTGAGGGATACGCCATGCATCCGACTTCATTAAGTATCGTCGGGGGTGATTGAATGCATATCTGGCCTTTACAATGACTCGCGGTGGCCTGCCGATGAATCGAGTCAGTGCTACTATCCTCACAGACAAGTCTGGTACCAATTTGCCGACCCCAGAGGGATGGAAGGCTTGGTGGGCTATGGGCGCAGGGATCGATTCCACGTGCGTGTCGTGGTGGCGCCTCCAACCACTGCGCCACACGCGCCCTTGAGTAATGTACAATACACATGGGATCGATCAGTACATTACTCATTTTATTTACTTGGATACTTGAATGGCCCGTTCTCACTGGTTGTGCCGTCCACATCATATTCTCCACTTTTCGGAGATTTGCTGATTAAGACATGGTGGTTTCCTGGAATCCAGAGGACAGCCTGGCCAGAGTCTGCCCCAAGTCGTCACTACTACAGGCAGTCGCCGTCCTTGTCGATCAGAGAACGAGCTGCCACCATGGTACTAGTTTGACTCCAGGATAATTGTGGATCCTGGTATTGGTTTACACTTAGCTGTGCTTCCTGACGAAAACGCCGGACTCCTTCTCATTGTTGGAGATCCTGCCACGGGAATGAATCCCACCGCTGTATATCGTAGCCCGGCACTCAACAATACCTCTCAGCCACGATGAGGCGATAAACCTTTGGTAGGCACTATTTATTTTGCTACTGATAAATACATTGGTCCACAAAACATGCAGCAACAGTTAAATTTTGGAAGGTGGGAGATAAATTCTGTTTCTAAATCAACTTTTCGATAGGCGCCACGTTTCTTCAGAGATTGCTCTAAACCTAAGCATTGATTGAGGAAAAACTTTATAGTAATCAAAGTATTTTTTCATTGTTTGGATAATTTCAAGCTACAGTCTAAGCCGTACTTCGATCTTTCCAATGGATGAGATCTATTTGAGGAATGTCTTCGCACGGAACCTGAGCGTTCCTGAAAAAAGCAAAAACTGAGAGAAAGGAAAAAACAAAAGTTTTAACAGAGAAAAACACGCACATCAGATCGTCCGGGATGTCGAAAACATTTGGTTGTATCGATCGCAGATATGGACTGTTTGCGCAGAAAATCGACGACAGGCGGACTTTTCGAATTTCGGTTAGTTGAGCTTTAAAAAAACAACGGTGGACAAATGTTATACAGGTATTCACCCTGTAGGAAGCAAAAAAAGCTTGTCATGAATGAATTTTCTTCTCATTGATAATATTAAAGTGATGATGATGTGACTTATACTATAGCTTCAGCTTAACTGGGTTCGTGCTCTCCAGATCTGCCCCGTTGACAAGTGATTGGTATTATCGCCTATAGGTCAATAACACGACTGAGAGAGATGCGAAAGGAAGGACTCGCATGGTGTGGTGGTGAAAGCTTTAGTTACCGGAAAAGCTAATATCGTGATCGGCTCTCGCCGCAGACACTATCGGTCCGGAGTTTTTCAACTATCTCAGCATCACTGTATTTATATTTCACATAATACCCTGCCATTAAAAAAGAATAGGCAGTAAATAAAAATTGACGACATGACGATGATTATCTTCGTGATAGAACGTTCTGAGTTGATCAATCTTTCAAGGATGTGCATGCATTTGACACCATCTAAAGAGAATAATCTCTATCTCCTAGTGCGCTTTCATTGTTTAATCCACAAGCTGCTTCGTAATAACCAGCCTATCAACTTCGTTTACAGCCTGCTAGAATGTATTTTGTGAGCACTGCATACTACCAACTCCAATTACTGTTAGAAAGCAATGGTTGACTAAGTGCCCTGTACTCTAATTATGTGTTAACAACGCCGCATTCTTAAGAAATAACTGCCTAGAAAAAAGTCGCTCTCCTTCCTGTGGCATCTGCCTCGCTTTGGATCTCCCAAAAATCGAATTCCGATTTCAACCTGTACTTTCAAAGCGGCATATCTTACGCCAAAATAAACTTTATTGATAAAAATAAAAACGTTACCATCTCAGCCGACGAGAAACAAGCCTATTTATACTAGTCATATAAAAATTTGGACAACTGGAGACGATGAAACCGTCCACGGTAGCTTCAGCTTTGGTTCGGCTTATGAAGCAATTCCTGTACGGGAAGTTGTCGAGAGGCTTGAAGACGTTCAAGTCGGTATGAGAGATTAGGCGAGTATGATGGATGAGGCAGAATTTGTAGCACAGCTATTTGTCTGCAGTGTTGGTTGCATGACACGATGCTGCGCGTGCAAGAGGATAGCTCCTCTTCTACTGGCCAATGCGAAGTGTAGACGTCGGATTTTCTGCTGCATTTTATCAAGTTGCTAGTCACACATTACCGCCTTAATCAATTCATCCGCATTCAGAAAAATGTGGCAGATCAAACAAGCCGAAGATTACCAAACAGAGAGCAGGCTCTTCCTCTGGTGCAATTTCTGCTTTGGGAGGTCTTGCGGAGATCAATCGCTGTCCAATCACCGAGCTGACCGGCGCCGATTGTCGTAGTGGATTATTTCTCGTACAAAATTACAACTTGGTCGAGGAACTGGTAGTTCTCGTTGCGCAGAAAAAGCACCTACGGCACTTAAAAATGGCGAGTTCTTCGACTGCTGTCCAATTCGTGCGGCACCACTTCGTTGAGTATCTTCGACTCCACAACCTTTTAAATATCCGGAAATATTTGCTTACATTAAGTTCTCATACAAGTTTTCGAACAGTTGTGCGTGCATTTGGTAGCGCAAGACCCTTCAGTTAATTGTCATCAATAGCAAGAGAACGTACGAGAGCTTCCTTATCATCAATATCGAGCTCGCAATGATGAAATATTTAAAACTATCATCGCACTAAACATTCGTTAACAATTAAAAGGATAAAAAATGATAAAGCTCTTTGCGTTTATCAATATAAGAAGGGCTCGCCACGCATCCGACTTTCGTTTAAGTATCGTTAGAGGCGGTTTAATGCATATGTGACCTTTAGAATGACTCGCGGTGGCCTACCGATGTATCGAGCCGGTGCTGCTACCCTCCCGGACAAGTCTGGCAGCAATCTGCCAACCACGGAGGGAAGGAAGGCATGGTGAAGCTGAAGCCTATTATTATTTTTATGGTAAACTTAACTTATTGCTTGTCATATTTTCTTTGTCTACTAATCCGATTGACATTATGTTGTTCATACTGCATGTATATATAAAGGTTTAATTGCCCAAGCTTGAGCTTTATAATGCGGCACAAACAGGCCCGCGTAGCATATTGTAAGAAGAGGAGCATCATTCTATATTGAACGGTATAGAATAAACTGCTACATGGGCAAAATGGATAAAAAAAAATGAAGGCGTGCGCACTTGAGACTAATTCGGCGTTCAAGAAGGCAATATAAAACTAAAATCTGAACTCAATGAAAGGAATAAAGAATAAAGCTCTCGGAGTTGATCAATTCCTGAGGGATGCGCCATGCATTCGACTTCATTAAGTATCGTTGGAGGTGATTGGATGCATATCTGGCCTTTACGATGACTCGCAGTGGCCTGCCGATGTATAGAGCCAGTGTTGCTATCCTCCCAGACAAGTCTGGTAGCAATTTGCTGACCCCGGAAAGATGGAAGGCTTGGTGGGCCATGGGCGCATTCCATGATATCGAGCTCGCAATGATGAAATATTTAAAACTATCATCGCACTAAACATTCGTTAACAATTAAAAGGATAAAAAATGATAAAGCTCTTTGCGTTTATCAATATAAGAAGGGCTCGCCACGCATCCGACTTTCGTTTAAGTATCGTTAGAGGCGGTTTAATGCATATGTGACCTTTAGAATGACTCGCGGTGGCCTACCGATGTATCGAGCCGGTGCTGCTACCCTCCCGGACAAGTCTGGCAGCAATCTGCCAACCACGGAGGGAAGGAAGGCATGGTGAAGCTGAAGCCTATTATTATTTTTATGGTAAACTTAACTTATTGCTTGTCATATTTTCTTTGTCTACTAATCCGATTGACATTATGTTGTTCATACTGCATGTATATATAAAGGTTTAATTGCCCAAGCTTGAGCTTTATAATGCGGCACAAACAGGCCCGCGTAGCATATTGTAAGAAGAGGAGCATCATTCTATATTGAACGGTATAGAATAAACTGCTACATGGGCAAAATGGATAAAAAAAAATGAAGGCGTGCGCACTTGAGACTAATTCGGCGTTCAAGAAGGCAATATAAAACTAAAATCGGAACTCAATGAAAGGAATAAAGAATAAAGCTCTCGGCGTTGATCAATTCCTGAGGGATGCGCCATGCATTCGACTTCATTAAGTATCGTTGGAGGTGATTGGATGCATATCTGGCCTTTACGATGACTCGCAGTGGCCTGCCGATGTATAGAGCCAGTGTTGCTATCCTCCCAGACAAGTCTGGTAGCAATTTGCTGACCCCGGAAAGATGGCAGGCTTGGTGGGCCATGGGCGCATTCCATGTGCGTGTCGCAGTGGCGCCTCCAGCCACTGCACCACACGCGCCCTCTGAACTCCATAGCATTGCTAATTATCCCTTATAAAGATTGCTACAATGTCTCTTACCAAATTTCTAGAAGTGCGTGTTCGTTTCAATGCGTAGGTGCGTGCAATGATTGCCCTTTGAACAAAAATGTGCTACCTGAAATTTACTAATTGGAAATTCAACTAACTAGGGCTAAACCTTGCAACGCCATCGTTTTCATAGAAGAATCGGTCACATCTCTTCAATCGTCCAAATTGCTCGGCAATTATACATGACATTGTTGGTCCGAGCTGAAACCTCTTTTCGTAATTTATGAAGCTTAGAAAGTCTTGAGAAGGATTAGCACATTTAGAAATCTTAACAACTTCTTGGTTTCTGAATGTAATGGTTATCAGAAACGCTACATGGCGTAAAACAGTGCCACTGTAATATTCAGAAGTGTTCTGCGTATTCTTATTGAGCAAACGCAATACGTTATTTTATTCTTTATTCACGAACAAGCTGACGTGTCGGCGGATTTCTCCTTCCTCAGAGCCTCGAAAGGTAAAGTTGACAGCAATCTATTTGGGCAAACACCTACATATCCAAGCAGAGAAAACTCTAAACCAGGATTTCAATCACATTGAACACAGAATAGCTACTTTGCACACTCACCGCTTTCTATGAGGCTCCCACTGAGTATGTTGCGTGGGAACCAATCGCACAAGATCCACTTGGAAGAATAATATGCTTCTCAAATCAGAATAACAGGCTTATATACGACCCAATATCATGCGTGATAATAAGGAATTCTTCCCCGCGGTTCATTTTCGGATTTCTGGAATTAATTCTTAACGCCTCGAGAGTTTTGCGCCCTTGTGTTCCCGATTCCTGTGCGAGGATCGTGACCCGTACTTCAAAGTCGTCCTCGTTATATCTTTAAGTCCCATGCGCCGAAACGTCAGCTTGTTCGTAAATAAAAAATAAAATAATACCTCGTGTTTGCTCAACAAGAATGCGAAGAATTACTTGATCAATGCCGACGTTAATAGAAAGTCGGTCATGAGATTTATTGAGAAGTGTGTGAGCTTTTCGTGTTTCTTTTATGACCTAGCAGTATCATAACATTATGGTTTCCGAAATAAACAATGGGAAAAAATCTTTAAAAAAAAATAATACCAGTGCGCCTTTGAGAGGTCGCTCACTAACGAGCCCTGGAAATAGGTCAATATCGTCGACGGATTCGTACAAAGATGAGAGTGCCGATATCGCGTCCTGGTCCATCTCTTGCTGAAAGATTTGTTAGTAGAAATGAAAATAGCAAGAAAACACTATTAATAGACCAATTTTCACTTAGCGTCGGTGTGGAATGATCAAAATCCTGCTGTTCTGTTAAGTTTAAATGTCACGTAAATTTTTTAATGTGGCTAACGTTTTCAGAGGAGAAATGATTCAAGTCGGTTGTTCATAGGCGTTTAATCTCTCCATAGTGGTCTTCGTATTCCATAGAGTCGGATTCCGTGGAATGCAGCATTTCATGAATCGCTGGTTCGTGTACGAGTGCTGCGAACACTAGACTTGAATCACTGCAGTTCTGAAGAAGGCGATGACGTCGAAACACTAGCCACAATGAAAATTTATAGAGCAACCTAAGGTAGCCATACAATAACAAATTAACAAGGGCAATTTTTGTTGTCTTTATCTGTAGTCAATAAATAGGAGGAATCTTTTACACCTCGTTTCATGACACTTGTTCTTTTCATAATGGTGACAAACACAGTATGTTGAATGGACGCAAGCTATGAAAATGAAAAATTCACAAGTAATTGTAGTAATAAGACCTACTCCCTATCTAATAGGGAGCGCTCCAAATCTTTATCCACACCGGTCTAGTTGAGAGTATTCTCCATCTTTACCCAAGTCTATCTCTTTCTACTATAATCACGTACGTGCAGATGTTAACACTGCGAATCCTTACCTTGTACTGTTCAACCATCTTTCCTGATAAAATTTCTACTGTTATTAAATGAACAGCTGTAGGCTACACCATATTTATTTTATTAGTGCTTTAGTAATAACTAAGTTCTCTATATACTATATTGGTCCACGTTTTTCCACGGATACCATAAAATGAATTGCAACATCTTTTTACAAGAAGTGTCGTTCTTCGTCTTATATTTTACCCGCGCTGTATAAGTGTCTGTCGGTATGAGCTGCAGGAAACTCTCAAGCTAGTACCCAGGATCGACTTTCTATTAACCTCGGCATTGAATTATGAATTCGTCGTTTTCTCTCTTAGCAATCGCGAGGTTGTTAAACAGCATACGTTTACTTCCATACAATAACACACACAACACAATCGTAGCTGACGTTTCGGCAGAATCGCCTTCTTCAGAGCCTGGAAGGGTATACTAATACGCAACTTACTGGGTCAAACACTTCAACAGCACAAACAGAAAGATGAAAATCTGAGCGATAATTACAAGAGGCACGCATAGGATACAAAGGCATAACGGAGACGATTTTGATATAAAAGTCGCTATCCTCTCACGGGATACTAAAACACCAACGCGCAAACTCCTCAAGGCTTTTTGGATAAATGCCAAAAATCCTACAATGAATAGCAGGGAGGAATGCCTCGAGATTACGCGGGATCTTGCCCCTTACCTTCGTATCGATCGCTGATTGGGGGTTCTGCAGTCGTCAGCCATATGCGACTCTGAGCGGCTGTTCTTCCTCGGTGGAAGACAGATTAAAAAAAGCGGTGGGTTTTTTCGAGAAGCAGTAGATCTTGTAATTATCGCTCAGATTTTCATCTTTCTGTTTGTGCTGTTGAAGTGTTTGACTTAGTAAGTTGCGTATTAGTATACCCTTCCAGGCTCTCAAGCTAGCGTAACGTCACCTAGTTGACAAGGAATATAGGCAGTGTCATCAGTCATCACCATGTTCGCCTGCATACTGTTTTCGTTCACTTATTTTTGCTGCTTTTTCAGTGGAGCACAATTCAGTTGTTGAGGCCTACATTTACAGACGCATTATTGACCGATGTCCTATGTTACTTACACACATTAGTGTCCATATAACCAGCGATGCCTTTAAACTGTTTTTAATTATGTCTATACCCACTGCAATGATAATCGCTGCTACTGGACTAGTGTAATGCGTACGCAAAGGTATAATTACCCGAGTTTGAAGCTAAGATAGACACTGTGAGCCTTGTGTGGAAGGCGACACACAACGATATCTCCATTACACGGTGTGACGGTCGCTTGAGGAGAACTCATCAACGTCACGCCTCGTCACGCAGCTCAAGTCATAAACGTCGTAACTCGGCTTACACAGTTTATCGACGCCGCTAATAAATGCAGCTTTAATTGGGCTCGATACTACGTGTACTCCAGCTGGACCCACTAGATTATTGTTGCTGCTCACCGTCACCTTAACGAGATAAAAGAACTACGATAGTTTTCACTAATGAATCTCCTTTACAACATAGCGCCCAAGTACCACGTCAACAAGAGCTCTACATTTTTAAAAGGTGTTAATCACTGTGCTAACAAGCTGGAAGCTTTATTAACAGGTGTCAGACAATTTGACGATCTCATGCACGATCTTAAGCCTTACAACCGCGCCTTACAACTTTACTCCAAGATGGTATAAGGAAAATGTCACGGAAAATGAAATCCATCCCGTCTATCTTCTTTATCCTTTTAGACGAATAAAAAATGTAGCTTCCTCACACCAGCTGCTTACACTTGTCTGTCTAGAGTTGTAAAATGTTCCCATTTCCTATTCATGTTGTCAACGTTTATTGACTGTACTTTTCATATGTGTGATATAGGTATTTCATTTCCCACGTTTGAGATTCTCCCCACGGCAATAGAAGGTCCTGCGTGGTAAATCGCATAAAAACGAGCATTGTACATTGAAACAAATAATAAAATCTGCTCCTTCAATTGAATTAATGAGCTACATTTTTTTTTGAACAAGCTAATACACACTTTTTTTCAATAAATGAACCACAGTAACAAACACCGAGGTGGTTCCAATTTCAACATTGACGAAATGGATGGAGAAAGCTGGCATCATTTTTTTTTGAACAAGCTAATACACACTTTTTTCAATAAATGAACCACAGTAACAAACACCGAGGTGGTTCCAATTTCAACATTGACGAAATGGATGGAGAAAGCTGGCATCCACGAAGAAGGTTCTACGCTGTGTAAAATCTCACCTTAAGATCTTCGAATTTCCTTGCTCTCCTTAGGCCACAGAACTCTCGTAAGTCATTGTACGGTTGTACGCCATGGTCGCGAGCTCGCAGTATATTGAGGACTGAAGAAGAAGCAATCGCTTATTGCTGCACTTTTGCATGAAAAGAAACAAAGTCTGTCGTGTCAGTGTTATTCGAAGTGATTAAGCATCTCATACGGAGGTTGAAGCTGTTCAAAGAAGCGTCGTTACGAAAAACATATTAATCTTTTCACAAAGAATCACAGATTAGGTAGAATATTTTTCTTTTTTTAATATAGGAAACTAGTGCTATATGATTTCTCTACGAAAATGTAGGAAAATTTTCGCGAAACCATTTGGATTAGTCGAACATTTATGCAGCATACTATTCCCGAATTACTGCGAAGACAGCAGGCGCATAAATTTCGCATTAGATATCTTTAAGCACTGTTTCCCTCAGGTTTTTTGAGTCTCCATCCCACACTCACCAATAAGATCCATTCCACTTTTGGGTTCACCACGTCGCATAAACAGGTGGTTTCTTACTGCATTCGTGATGTGACGATCGAAAGCCATTGAAGGTGTGCCTAGTAGACCCATTAGCATTGAGTCCATGCCTAAAGTATACACTGCAAATTATGTAGAAATGATTCTTGCATTCCAGACGTACAAAACTTAATCTCTACCCTAGTATCTCGGTTATTGCATTGCTGTGGCCGAAACTAAAGCAATGGAGGAATAATAACCTCTGAAGATAGAAACTTCGTCCATAATTCTAGATGTTTGCTTTAAGACATGTATAAGAAGAAGTATATTATGAAGTTAAGACCATGTTTATTATGTAGTTAATGTAGTATGCGACCACGAAAACCCACGTCGGAACAAAGAAGAACTGTGGACAGTCTGCTAAGATTAACTGGACTCTGAGAAAGGCGCAGGTGCTAGAACATTAGCCGAGTAAAGTTTTCTTTTAAGAGCACGTTTTAGCTTATCAAAGAAAGAATACGTGTTAATCAATCATACCAAGGTTAAATGAAAATCGATTTTTGAAATAATGTGTCGCTCGACGCTAGCTGATAATGAAAGCGACCGCTTCAAGATGGATTGTTCGGAGGAAAACAACTTTTCATCAACGGATATTCACTACATAGCAGCCGTCCTGTACAAATGAGCACTGCCGAGTGAGGTTTTCCATTTGAGCATTCTCAACTGGATTCGATTCGATGCGACTACGAAGACCCACATCGGAAGAAGGAAAAACTGTGGACAGTTGACACGGATCAATGCGGCTCTGAATTAGTCGAACTAAAGTGTTTTAAAAACTCTAGGTTATCAATAAGAGAATATGTTCTACGCAGTAAATGCCAGAAATCATAACACGCCCCCGCACTATGTATCATCTTATTCACTGCATAGTGAATAAGTCAGAAGAAACTTGGAACTAAAAGAAATTTGTCCAGTAGGGTGTACTCCCCAACATAGCTTCATTTCATATCGTTGCTTGGTGTCCGTTATCGAAGGAAGTAGTTAGCCTCGCGTGTGAGTTGTATTAATGCTTGAATATTCGCCTTCAATCCTCCCTGCTAATGTTTTTAGTGGCGGTTGAAGAACGTTTTAACGGAAGTGCTGAAACAACACAGCCAGGACGACTCAGGTGTTCATCAAAGGCACTAATGCGCCCTTAAGGGTCACGAGCACCGTAATTTTTTCAGGATTCAACAAATTGGGTAGTGAAAATAAATTCAAAAACCACTGCATGTAACTCTCACGTCTAATACACTTGACGTTATAATCACAATCTTAACCGTTTTTGTCTACTGCCTACTCTTTTTAATGGCAGGGTATATTGCGAAATATAACTTTAATGAAGCTGAGATATTTGCAAAACTCTGGACCGCAGGTGTCTATGGTGGGGAACGAACGCACTATTGTCCTTTCCGGAGAGTAACGCGCTCACCACCACACCTGCGGTTGGGTGATTGCTGATGGCAAAAAGATCGATAGAACTAGCTGAGAGACAGGCGAAACGAAGGACCCGCATGGTGTGGTGGTGAGCGCGTTACTCCCCGGAAAGGACAATAGCGCGTTCGTTCCCCACCATAGACACCTGCGGTCCAGAGTTTTGCAAATATCTCAGCTTCATTAAAGTTATATTTCGCAATATACCCTGCCATTAAAAAGAGTAGGCAGTAGACAAAAACGGTTAAGATTGTGATTATAACACTTGGCGTTATTAAACCCAAGGACGAAAGCAGGGCTTTGTATATTTCAAGGTTGCGAAGTGCTGACGAATTTTGAGCAGAAATCTCAACAAATGTACACTCACCACCTGCTTCCTTATCGTACAACGGGCCAACATGTCCGAAGTGATTTGCTAAGTCGACTGGCTCGCTCATGTTTCTGAAAAAAGAGACATTATTAGCATACTCATTAGATAGGCAAAATAAAAACACTGAAACTTTTTTACTAGACTACAAACACTACGCTAGCTCCGTCTGGCTGACTAACTCAAAACTGTCAACCGCTATCATGAAAAAACTGATGCACAGAAACTCATTAAAAATCAGGCCTATCAGATCTGGTACATTTCAGAGCTTATTCAGCAAAAGGAAACAAAAGGATATCAACAAAGATCGGTGAAGTGGATAACAAACAAATTCGCACTTATAGTTGTAGTTCATCCTGGGGAACATTCGTCGTATAAGTGTGTGGCCAAAGCGAAACGCCGCGGTCGAAAACGGCTGCGATATCGATGCATCGCACGAATCATCGTAACCTGAAGAGATTTTCTCTCAAAATACACTTGGAATCACACGTATGGCAAAATGGGAAATCTTGGCGACTAAGCGACTAAACCTAATTTTGTGCCCATGCCAAGTAAAACTAGCCCTTTTCTTCGCTCGGCGTGGTACGCATTGAACTAAATTCGTATGCTTTAATCGAACCAAAAAGGTCCCAGGTTCTTTTTCCCTTTCATTCTAGACGTCGGTGTTTTCACACAAGCTTTTAAGTTTTTGTGGGTCTTTTTATGTTCTGCATATCCCACAATGCATGCTGGTATTTTTTGAAAATTTTTGTCTTTTTTCGAGGAAAAGAAACAATCATCACTCCAATTTATCCAATAAAACTTCAGCTGTCCTTTACAACATGTGTCGAGTATAGTTCGGTACTCTTTATGTTTTTCTTTCCATCCACATATAAGCTCAATGGCCCTGGAAGTCTGTAATTTTCTTACGTATACATTCTTGGAGGCATTTTGATGACTGTGTGTATTGACTGTGTGTGCCCGCCTTGGAATACCTTCATACTCTCTACGATGGCAGTTGCCTCAGTAGATCTTAATATCCTAGACGTTATTATCTTTCCAGTAGGTTGGCTAGCAAGCTGGTGTAAAAAGAGTTTTTGTAAAATATTTAAGCGTAGAGAGCGAACTGCCATAGACCACGTCTGTTACAGCGTCTGTGTTGGATAAGCTACAAATGGATTACAAAAACTCGAAGAAAACAAGCTCTCTGCAGATAAATAACGCAATGAAAATGAAATGCAAAGCAATCAAAGTGTACGACACAAATCCACTTGCACTGTGCAATGATACTAATACATAGAGTCGCATATGTTAAGTCAGACACATGTATTCGGCTTTAATTTATACGTGGCTCACCGTGGTAAAGCTTGACGTGAATTAAGGGATTCACTTCAGCGCAACAATTATATCTTAAGCAACTAGCACTTGAGGATTTTTTCTTTTAATTATATCCTAGCTCAGTTTAAAAAATAGCTAAACGCCATGAAATTGACTATTTTTTATATGACCCATCTACACATCTACCATGCGGATCCCAGCACTTCTCACATTCGATTCGTTTCCTTGCATCCACTATCCACGAAATTGTCTTCCAACTTTTACGGTTGGCTTCGGTTGCTGTTCGAGGATTTTCATTTCACTTGAATGTCGTAGAATGCTGGTCCGAGTATGCTCTCTGTACTCCTGAGATAGCCTGGCTGGAGCGTTCACAATTGGATTGCAGAGAGCGATTTTTCGCCAGACGAGACCGGTACCATCTTCCCGACTCCGGAGACATGACAGGCTTGGTTGGTCCGGAGCGAAATCGATCTAACACTATGCTCGTGATGACGAGCATCAATACTACTGTGCTATACGCCCCATAATTAGACATATTAGGTTGAAAAAACATTTCTGGTGCAAAATGAAGTCCTGGAGTCCTGAGATAACCGGACAGGAAAGTACCCTACCAGTAAAGTCGAAAAAAACGAAGTGACTATGGTGGTATCATCACCGTCACTTTGCTGAGTGTATAGTCACGAATGGAATACCCAATTTATCGTGTTCATTGTTAAAAGCTTTTACTCTTTTTTAAATGTCCGCTGTTTTTGAGTTCTGGTTCATTTGTACTTCTAAATGTCAACTTCGATGGCCTAACTGTTGATCTCGTTGGTGTAATCGTAGCCTGTGCGAAGAACCACCACAGAAATGCATATTCTTCATAGATAACAGTGACCGTCGTCGTTCTTTGTTCACACCAGATTCGAGCACACTCTATGAATAATCTGTCAGTTTTGTGAAATCATACCGGTAAAATATCCAGTTTTCATCGGAAC
The DNA here is from genome assembly GCA_009735665.1 of Angiostrongylus cantonensis. Taxonomy (NCBI): domain Eukaryota; kingdom Metazoa; phylum Nematoda; class Chromadorea; order Rhabditida; family Metastrongylidae; genus Angiostrongylus; species Angiostrongylus cantonensis. The sequence continues at coordinate 279,291 of MQTX01000152.1, read as the reverse complement.
TAATCCTTGAGCATCTAGAAGATCAAGCCCAATGATTTTCGGCAGAAACTCGGAAAACACGATATGCTGCAGTTCTGCCACAACAATACGACGAGTTTCCTGAAATCGTAGCTCAAAAGTTAAGTAAAAAAAAAGACAAAGCCTACGGCGTTAACCATCTCTGAGGGATACGCGATTCATTCGACTTCATCAGGCATCGTTAGAGGTATTGAATGCATACCTCGTTTATAGAATGACATGCTGTGGCCAACCCATGCATCAAATCAGTGCTATTATCTTTCCTGGAAGGTCTGGTACCAATTTGCCGATCCCGGAGGGATAGAAAGCTTGATGAGCCTGGGGCATGAGATCGGATCATGTGTGTTTAATGGCACCTCTAATCATAATATCGGCAGAAAATTAGTGTTTCTTTTCATTTCCTTGTTTAGAAGAGAGCATTGGCAAAAATTTGGAAGCACCTTTAAAGAAGATCAGTTTATAAGATCATAAATAAATAAATAATATCTTTCTAAGAACGGTACACTGGCATATCACTTGGATATCACTATAGCTGTGTGTGCTAAAGGCAAAATTTTCATGCCTACACACTCAACTAAATCATATAAATAATAAGGAGACTGTCGGTGATAAAGTGCTCTTTCGTTTTGCTCGGTGGTAAAACTACCTGGTAGACAGTCTCATCTGTCCAGTGGGGATTCATCGTTGACAGCTGCATGGCAATGCGATTGTGCTCACGCATCATGAAGGTGTGCATCACCGTAAGGCCTGGCTGATGTGAATTTCTTAAATAGAAGGTCAGTGTAAGGCTAAACTAGGAATAAGAGAATATAAGACTTTAACGTTAAGTTTATCCATCTCTTTCATTTCTGCACAACATATTTAATGGAAATAAGCCCAAAGTAGAACTCCGAGTTCTATGAAAAGACCTTTCGTCTCCAGCGACAAAGCAAGGATTCCGTGGCGATGAGCGACAATCCTTCTCTTGATCGCCTTGTGGTAACATCATTTGACCTTGGCCTAAAAAACTCCTTTATTTCAGCCGCTTGGACTTTTCAGAACAAAAAAAAAAATTAAAGGACATCTGTAGTTGTTTGCAAGTTCATTTATTGCAATGTAAAGATACTCATTGCCATCTAAACAGTAGTGATCGCCTTACTGACTTCCTTTAAAGCACGAGTTTCTCTTCACGTTTCGGAAAAAAGTTTGGTGCTCTTCACTTCAGTTTTCGCATCTAACCATGACGCCAAAAGACTTCGGTAACGCAGTGGTATGTGCTGAGCCAAGTGAACTGCATTTGCAAGTCTAGAAAAAGTCCCTGATGCAAAGAGCTGTTCAAGAACCTCTTGGTAAAAGTTCTTTTCCTGGTCTGTTTTAAGAATGGATTAAAGCTCCTTGCAATCTTGTTTCAATTTCGAATCCTATCGCGTAGCTATCCGTGGAAATTTGGTTAATGAATTCTCAGGTAACGCATAATCTATTAATTTCCACTTCAATCAAGACCATCGGAAGTCCAACAAAAAGTCAAAAAATCAGTTGAACTAAAATATACACCGAAGTCCGTAAAGTTGAGTAGTCCTCGGCTAGCCAATCGTAAATGCTTTGATTCGCATTCTGTAGAACCATAAATGATGGAGCCGTCTATGTATGCGGTGAGCTGGAAACATTACTAAATTTCATAACATCAAGTAATTAGTTCTTGACCATAAAATTTTTTTATTTTAGATGCGACTATGATCAGCTGCTCTAACCTTCCTCATTGGAAATCATGTAAAAAAGCGGCTCTGAAGAAGGCGATACTGCTGAAACGTCAGCTACTGTTGTATTGTATTGTATTGTATTGTGTGTTTTTCTATGGAAGTAAATGTATGCTGTATAACAACCTTGCGATTGCTGGACAAGAAAGCAACGTAGTTTTCATCTTATTTTTCTTTATTTTATTTTATTTGGTCAGTCCTCAAGCCCACTGTGTGGATCTCAGCACCTCTCAAACTCGACTCGTTTCCTCTCATCCATGGTCCACGAAGATGTTCCAGCTTTTACATGTGGCTTCGGCTGCTGCTTGAGGATTTCCATTTCATCTTGAATATCGTAGAATGATGGTCGAGCAATTCTGCATGGAGTCCTGAGATAGCAGAGGTGAAGTGTTCCCGATTGGATTTCAGAAAGCGATTTTTCGCCCAGACAAGCCCGGTACCAATTTCCCGACTCTAGAGGGATGAGAGGCTTGGTTGGCCCGAAGCGAAATCGAACTAGCACCATGCTCGTGTTGACGGACACTGCTACCACTGTGCTATTTGCCCCTGAAATTTTTCCTAGTTTAAAAAAATAAATTTCACTATGTGTTTGTACTAAGATCGTATACGATTTCTGAGTAGCGTTACACAGATCTCGGTTTGCTTGCAACTAGTTTTCGCAATAAAAGTTCATAGTATTCTGTTAAGAAACTCGATACGGCAAGACAAAGTGAACATAAACCCAATTTTCTGTTTGCACTAAATGCCGACGACAGTAGCGTAACTGATCAACTGATAACCTGGTTGATTTGATTCCTATATCCAAGGTTTAGCTGACCGAGCAACGATCTAGCGAACGGAAGACAACGGGGCTCTCCATTAGGATAGTGTGTGGGAAAGAACGGATCGCCTGGTTCCACTCGAATGGGCATACAGTGCACCGAGATCGTCTCCACAGAATCACATCTGAAAACACATTGTTAGGTTGACCGTCAGGTGCATTTGACTTCAGTGAGGCGTTCGAGTGCACATTTGATTTCCAAAATTACTTAAGGTTACCCTATGTCTTATTTCAGTCAAACACAAGCTAGACACCTATTTCCCAAGCTCAACGCTACGATCGAACCAACAAGGATATCGGCAACGTAGGGTACCTCTAATACCCCTAACATTAATTTTAAAAAATGAAATAAAAAGTTAACATTGAGGTTTCGACTATAGTCTGAGCATGACTGGGTTTATTCCCGATCAATCCCATTTACAGGTGATACGCTGTCAGATAGAAAACCGGCTGAAAGGCAAATTAGGGACTCAGTGGTGCAGGGTGTAACACGCGAGCACCCAGAAAGGGCAATCGCGGTTCGATCTGCCCTGGGACCCAAGTTTTGAGAATATTTCAGCATCACTGTGATTGCACTTTACACAATACCCTGTCGAGGAAAATTACAATATACAAGAAATAAAAGACTAAGCATCTTGGTGACACGACTTCGTCATCACAGAGCGCACACGTCTAGCTTTAATGCCACAATTACAATTGCCTTTCTGTTGCTATTTTTGGTGTTTACAAACAACAGAAGTAGCTTTTTTTTTAGCTAGGGTATTAAAAGTTCATTTATGTTTCAAAATAATTTTGTTAACAGCACAAATCATATATTATCCTTCGTAAACAGATCTCCAATCTTGCAAAGAGAAGGAGGGACTAGGGCGGCGACCTGTATGGATGGTATTTCACTTTTAATTAGGTGACACTTTTGTTTCAGAAACTGAGATGAAATGTAGTGTAATGTAGTTTTCAGCATGAAGTACTTATGTGCAGCACCTTGTGCAGTTGAGGATCTCGTCATTGGGTCCGCGAGCGATAGGCGAATGTGTGATCTCGTGGTCCAACATTTGACCGAACTGCATGACCATATGGGTAAATTTCACATGTGAGATGTCACGATCTTCACAGACAATGTTCGAAATCTGGAATTAAAGTGTTATAAGTGTATGCGTTCAAAATAATTCTCTTCTAAGTGAGAAGCACTTAAGATACCAAAAGTGCATCGGATTAAAAACCACAAGAAAAAAGTGATGACGCATCGACATATTAGTCTAAAATAAAATATTGAAGACGGCTGGCTTTCGCATCAGGAAAATGCCGTCCTCACTTACCAGCCGTGGATTTGGTAGCGGTCTTCCGCTTTTGGCGCGACTTCGTGGCGCATCAAAACCATCGTCGTAAACAGGCGGCAGTAAATGTCGTAATGGTGAGAAGGAATTAGCATAGCCGGGAAACTTCAAGTTATTGCACCATCCCGAATGAGTACGATATCTGAAATCTCAGAAATATTCCAAGTACAATAATGTTTGACGATAAAATGGTCGAAAACACACTAATCTAAGCAAGAAAATTACGAGTACTGGCATCCATTTCCTAGAATGTAGAGCAACGGTCTACCGCCTCATCTTGGCTGGGTGGTGTTCCTGGATGTCGGGCTACGATGTACAGCGGAGGATTCATTTCCCTGGCAGGATCTCCAATGCTGAGAAGGAGTCCGGCGTTTTCGTCAGCAAGTCCAAGTAGGAGTAAGCCAATACAAGGATCCACAACCGCCGTCCTGGTATCAAACTGGTCGCATGGTGGCAAATCTCCCTCTGATCCACAAGGGCTGCGACTACCTGTGGTGATGAAGACCTGAGGCAAGCTTTGGTCAGGCTGATCTCGGGATTCTAGGGAACCACAATGGCTTAACCAGCAAATCTCCGAAAAATGGAGATTATGCTGGAGCCCGCACAATCAGTGATGACGCGCCATTTATAGAGAATTCTTCTATCATACAGAATTCTCTATCTACCTAACCAGTACGTTCGATGGTTCGATGGAGATCGCGCCACTACAGCGCCGCGTACGTGCGCTGCGTCCATATCCCGTCCTGGCCAATGGGAACGCCGCTCGTTTGCACGTAGCCACGCCCACGAGCAGTGCCATCTTGCCCCGGCGACGCCTCGGAGATTGGCGGTGCCAACTTCATCATTGATTCCCTCCCGCTCAATCCTTTCTTGCCGAATCATTTTGCTTTGTGTGTAATGATATTAAATGAAATTCTTAGCTCTCATATTACGGATACATTGTCATCGTTCATCCTCATGTAATCGCGTTATATGGTTTAACATAAGTTCAATATTTGCATTGCTCACAAGTTTCTTACAACTCTTCATATTCTTGCGCTGTGGGCCGCTATAGTTATTCACAATCACTTCAATTCACTTGCATTCATTTTTATTCATCCCCAGTTATCCTCACTAATCTGAGGACTATTGTATCTCGTTTCTTAACTCGTCTACGGTGCGCTGTCAGTAGCGGCAGGTGTTCCAAGTGCGTTCTGTTTGCAACGCCATCGGTGGCATGTACCATTCCTCCCGTGCGGTACGCCATGCGTACAAGGCCGGTGGCCGGCCAACTTGAGCTGTGTATTTGTTAAGCCGCTATGGGCTTATCACTTCTCAGTCATATATTTCTGGCCCATGAATACTTACTTAGGCAATGGTGGCACCCATTGATGTTCAAACTTCACGCTGCGGACATAGCGTTATCCACGACCAGCCGCCTGGCCGTGTTCAGTAGATAACTCATCATTCACTTTCCATAACCTCGTCAAAGCTCATTTAACTTACTGACTCCCTCACAAGCCCCACATATAGTCTCCCTCTCCTCCTACAGCGTACTCTCTCCCTTAGCGTCTGCACAGGCCACGAGTAGTGCTAGCGCGACAACATGCACGGCTAACCTCCAGTTACTTATATGTTCATTATCACGGTTATCGTTGCATCATTGTTGTCATAATATTCCAATGCCTCGTTATTCGTCTCACTTCACTACCAAGACCGTTTATCACTTTAACTTGCATAATTCATGTGTTAATTTTTATATCGTTATAGTTATGTTATTGTTGTCATATTAGTGTATAAAAGGTTTAATTACCCAAGTTTGAGGTTTCTTACAACTCTTCTCGTTCTTGCGCTGTGGTGGTTACACCATTTAAGTATTCGTAGTATTAGTATAAGAATATAGAACACTAATAGGTTTTTTTCATTATCGTAAAAAATTCGTAACTGAAAGGTTGCTGTGATTTTTTTCCAAACAGAAACCTTACAAGGGATATCATAACTTGGACGCCCTGCTCTAAAAAGATTTCAACATTCTTGAGAATGTAAGCGTGGAAGTCTAGCTTACATAAAGCATCTTGAAGCTTCTCAATTGAATATTAAACAATTTTCCCAGTCTTTGTAACTTTCACGCTGTCAATCCATACTGGCAACTACCAACGATTTTTTAACAACAAAATGCGTCACCAACTTCGTCGTATGATCACATGGTAGTATTTTAGGCAGACATTCGTCAGTCGTCGATAGACCGTCATCGGAGAGAAAGGCGGTGAAATTGTTTACAAACGTTGAAACATCGATATCTGGCAGTAGACGCTGCAGCACATCAATTTCTAATGGTGGAAGACGTTCTTCCTCCGACAGTACCTCACTGGAATAGTGCTGCTTATTCATGATCAACGTTAGAGACCAGGATTAACGGCAAAGTATAAGTGCTGAAAAAGTTTCGAATCTTCTGATTCTCTAGAGTAATACGCGTGAGAATTCAGAAATTTCACTGGTTTGCTATATCGACGAATGCACAAACACGGCAGCAAAAGCTACCTAACTCACCCTTTGAGGAGTAGTTTCGTAGTCTCGAGCAAAATCGCCGACACCTGGGAGATCTGCTTCGCTTTCACCTTCGCACGCATCATATTGGAGTAGGCAAACAGCGGGTCACCCTTAGTGAACACACGCTGATCTTAACAAGATTCATGAATAACGACATCCACGTGCATTCTCATTTTATGCTGACGTTCGGCCATACTGCTACCAGCTCATTTTTACGCTTAACATAAGACAAAGGCCTTGATTAATCCAAAACTGTTCATTCGCCAGCTTGATCAATGTAAAGTTCTAAAATAATTCGAAACAAGGTGGGGATCTTAACAGCACGTTGCAGAATAGACATCTTAGCGCTAAAGGGCTTCATTCTTCTTTTTCAGTTTCATGTATAACATCTTTATCATTCATGCTACGGTTTAGAAGCTAGTTGCCCGAAGATGCAGTGCTTTTGTGCAATCTCTTCACTATACAGCAGCAGCTTTATATTCCATCTTAAAAGAATTCAATTCGTAAAACCTATAGATGAGCATAGGCACCAACAGGTCTGATTGTTTTCCTTGACACCTAAAATTTAGCCAACAAGTCTGATTTCGTGCAGCGGCTGTCGTCTGATTGTCCCTTACGAACGACATGGCTCAAAAACTTAAACCTACTTACGCAATCCCTTTGAATAGTTCGCTGTCTTTACATTGCATTGATGAGGGCAAGAAAATTTTGCCTGGATCATGTATTAACTCTGCTGGAAAATATGCCAAAACAGGAAGGGGAAATTCATTGGTTTGAAAAAGTAGACGCGGAGTTGATTTTGAACATGCTCTACACTATAGCTACAAGCCGTCTTGCTAAGCAATATTGCAAAAATTCCAGCACATGAAATAATTCTGCCCAATTTTTCTTGTGCCACAGGCGTTTCTGCCTAAGAACTTTTCACGAGCGAAATAGAATATTATGACTGTAAGCACCACCAAACTATCCCGCTCCGCATGATGGCTAACAGATGAACTATGATTGGGATTGAAGTATTGTAGAACTGTTAGATGACACTCAGCAATATTCCTGTAGGTATATTTATTATTTCTTACAAGAAGTACAGGACTAAAATAGGAAAGAGGATAATACGTTTGGCGTTGATCAACCCTTGAGGGATGTGCTGTATAATCAACTCCACTGGTATTGCAGATATGAGTGAATGCATATACAGTCTATACAATGATTTTTGGTGGCCTACAACTGCCAGCATCAATTCAGTGTTTCTATCCTTCCAGAAAAGTCTGACACCGATTTTTCGACGCTGGAATGGATGACATGATGAGCGCGTGGCCCAGGATTGAATTCCTGATCAATCCAATGTATAGTGCAGGGCACCTCTAACCAATTCACAACGCTCGCCCCTAGAGGAGCTATCAAACGGCGAGGTCACAACCTGCTTTATAAAGTGCTTCTTTCTCTGGAACTAACACTGCAGGTGTTATCTTCTGCCTCCACCTCCCTTCTACATGATTTCGCAGGGTCGCCAACACGTGTATAGGCTCCGAGCGACCAGTCGTTGTCTTGTCATATTACTTCGAGGCTGCTATTTTGTGATCTTTAAACAAACCGATTTTTTAATAGTGTAGATAAGATTTAGAATCAAATTATGTTCGCCGATGCCATTGCTGACGGAACCATCCCACATTCCACCACTATATCGAACCTCAAACAGAAAGATCACGCCTGACCATGAGTTTAGAAGACTGCTTTCCTCCAGCTTACTTCATTAATTTGATAGTAATGCAAAAAAGACGATATTAATTCATATGTGGGGTTTTAGAAACCAAATAGAGAAAAGGACACTCACTGTGCTGCAAATTTGATATCTCACGTTTTTGTTGGTCTTTCAGATTATGAATAGCCAAATTTACAACCTGCAACACCATTGGAGAAGAAGATCAATAGTGAAGGTGATGAAATACAGTACGTGACCAACTAAACCTTTTCCAACGTATTCTGTGAGACGGGAAACGTTGGCCTGTCTTCTAAATCTTTCCACTCAGCTATTGATGGTGAAGCAAGGACTGATGAAGAACAATCGATCTGCATGTTTCTAAAAAGTAAGCTCAGAAATCGTCCGGCTAACAAGCAAAGTACTGTATGAATGCTAAAACCACAACACCAAAAAATATGAGGCCGTACACTGAGATCTAACGTACAAGTTTTTGTTCAGCTCAGAAAATTGCATCACCGAGTAAGCTTTATATTTTCCCTGCCCCCTTCAGACTGTGAAGAGATAGAAATCCTCCGAAAGTTCAACCGTTTTTTTGCAAGCTGAAACATGGTAAGGACCTCGAATCAGCTTGTTAAGAATAAGCTGTAGATTTGGTTGTCAATGTTTTTAAAGACAGCCCAATATCACGCTTTGAGCGAATTCCAGCACGTCTGAAATTCCTTCGCACCTATTACTCACGAAGATCTTTGTTGAGTGGAGTGGGATGCTTCCTGAAGATTTTTAGTCCTCTTCATGTATGTCATTGAATGTAGGTCGAGTCGATCCCCACTGGAGTCTTGGAACAGCCATGCTGTGGCGTTCCGCGGTCTACACTGCTAGCTGTTGCAAGACTTTGTGAATCTGAGGGAGCTCTTCGCAGACAAGACTGGTACCAATGCTGTCTTTGGAGGAATGAGATTTTTGGTTGGCTCGGAACACTGCGTTCATTGTTGAACATCACTTTTACCATTGCACTAGTTTTCTTGATCAATGCCGAGGTAGGATGAAACTAGGTCTTTCAAATTATTGAGAACATATTGCAAAACAGACCAAAGAAATTTTAATCTTAAGACAACTGTAGAGTAAAGAGGAATCTGCATGTGAACGTTTCCCACTACTTAGGGATCGCTTCTTCTTTAATCAAGGATAAGCATAGCACTAACAGAATAGAACTTGCAAAGCGCAGTGGCGTTCAGCAATGAAGTATGATCTCTATTTCTACTTAAACGCAAGCAAACAAAGTCATCCATCCCTCAGGGTCAGTAAAACTATGCTAAATATGTTCTGAAGAAGCTCATATTATTCTACAAATCACGGCAATTACCGTGGTGAGAATTGAGGCGCTCTAGCAGATCCAGAATTCCTGTAAGAATTATTTCCATCAGCATTCAACAACATTAATGATGACAAGAATGGAAAGTAGGAGCCGATATTAGAATAACTTCGCGAACGACGAAAGCAAGACTAAAAGCGAATAAAAGGAGAGTTAGAATCTTCACAATGTGAAGACGAGTCATACAAATGGAATAAAGTGAACAAATAATGAAGCTAACGCCGCGTTGAGTGCGGGGCTTAAAATATATTTTACAAATTTTCTTAAATATTCCAGGCGTCTTGTTTCGGAAGATTTCGAAATATTTCGTCGACTATGATACAGCATCGTAATAAAATTTGTCAACACGAAAGCAAAGTCCAAAGTTGAAAGGCGGTCAGGTGACACAGGCAACGAAATGCTACTGCCGACGGGTCGACAACGACCAGAAGAAAGACCTTTGTCCTGCCCTTTTAGTAAGTCATCTAGCACAGCTAATTCACCGATGATGAACGTATTCTTGAACTGTTACAAAGTAGAAGAGAAACTCACTCGAATATGTTTTCGCGCGTGAAAACGTTGCTCTGGATCTTTTTCAGCTCTGTGTTCGAGCAAATGATCTCAGCTAGAGTGGTCTTTCGTAACTCCATGAGTTGTTTATCGGTGAATCCAGATTTAGCAAAATAGTTCTCGTACCAAAAACGATCACCTCGTCGAGTCTACAATTATTTATGTGATATATAGACACGTATTATTTTGAGTGATCTAAAAATAGATAAAAAAATAAATAAAAATAATTTTGCAAATACGCAAAAATAACACCGGAAATTTCGCAATTTTTGAATCCATAAATCATATGCGGCAGTGTTCTCTATTGAAGCTTATGCAGAAGCAGCGCTATCAGAGTTGAAAAAGTTCAAAAAGTTCAAGAACATTGTGAGGCGGGTCATCAGCATGTGGGATTCCAAAGGTGTATTTTGCTGATTTTAATTTTTTTTTAAACGCTGACGAGTACGAGGTTAATAGCTTTGGACCAAACAGTTTTGTGACTGTTGCTCTTTGTCAACTGCTTCTTACCCTCTGAAATTGTTTGCCAGCTATACATGCCATGGTGGGTCCGAATAATGACCCTTTCAACGGTTTCTCAGCCAACACACCAACTAGCAGATCAATATCGTCCACATTTTCATAGATTACACTGATATAGTCGACTTTCGAGTCCATTATAAAGTATTCTTTCAGCTCGCGGAATGATCGTACCTGAAGCTACTTTCATTTTGGAAACGATATGAAAATTTGCAGTAACCTTGATCTCTATCATACTCTAGGCATTTTTTCTACTAAGCCAACGAAAACATTTCGAAATTGAAATCATCGTCGGTGAAAGAGTATGTCGAAGGTTTTGTAACCTACGATGTCAAATATAACGCTAGATGACTAATTGATTTAAGCACAATATTGGCAAAATAAATCAAGAAACTTTGTCAGATAGCACAACCGTGTGTCTTCGCCCTAATCTAAAAAGCTTAGCCACAGTCGGTGGTGAAGACTTGAGAGCGCCTAAACATAGGTGTCTCGAGTTTCCAGGAGAAATCACGTACCATTTAAAATGTTGGTGGGAATAATGGGACCTAGTTATAGGTAAACGTGCATGTGAGGCTGACTAGTTCCGTGGATGACAACTGCGTATAACAATAAATCGAGTACATAAAATGCTGGGATCAGTCTCGTGTGAAAAATGGGCTATCTAACTTGCTGACTAAGTATCTTCTTGCAAAATAAAGTGTAATCGGCGACGTGTAATACATTGGTTTAGCTCTTTTTCTGCCCATACTGCAATGCAATATGACCAACCGATAAAGAAGAGATCGTAGCCATCTCCTAGTTGCGGACAGAGGGTTAATGGCGGAGCAAAAGCGATCTTTGCTTTCATGCGACGCAGATGGATCTAGGTGATGGAGTCCCTATTCTTGCTGCGCCAGTTTGGCACATACTTTCTGTGTTTAAGGAAACATATTCAAGCATGCATGGGTGGACGTGTTTATGAAGACCGTATTCTACGAGTCGGTTCGGCTAAAAGACGGAAATCGAGTAAGTGGGAAGTATATGGGAGTGGGAGCCACCGCAAGGAGGTGGATCAATAACGCCTTTGACAATATTCGTCGTATACGCACCGACATCAAGCTATGACGAACACGGAGTAGAAACGCTCTGTATGAACTTGGAGGAATTCTTCAGAGTACAGCATATATTCTTTAACTCCATCATTGGAGATTTCAACGCTAAAATTGGGCCTAGAAGGAACGTCTCAAGAACGTCATATTGGGACTCACGGATTAGAATGGAACAAGCAGGGTGGGCGGGTGTTTGAGTTTACCATGACTACCAAGAACTTTCATGGTAATTTGCAATTCCAGAGACCAGCCTTCACTCCCTCTATGCTGGGCGTGGTAGTCTGCTTCTGCAAATTATCATGTTGAAATAGACCGCATCGTAACAAATCGAAGATAGCGCCTAGCCGATGTCGCTGTTGTACCAAAATTCTATATAGTAGCAGATCATCGCCCTCTTCTTGCAAGCTTTCATTTTTCCTGGAAGACAGAAAACGTAGCTAAACTCAAAAAACGAATTTCCAAAACCGTCAGAAACTGGAAGTTATTCAATTTGCTGTTAGCACGGTGCCGTTCTTCATAAGATCGCCAAAGAATAGGATTGACCTATTCAACAACTTCACTTTAGTGCTATGAAAGCTGGAAGTTCGAAGGTTTCCAGAAAGGCAACAGAGGAAGTCATTCACGACTGCTACTCTCAACTCCTCAATAGCCACGCACTCCTGTACTCATACCAGGACAAGATGGCTATATCGTTGCACCGGTTCTCTCATTCGAAATCCGACATGCTATTTCGTGGTAACAGCACGAGTTTTGGAGAGGATGGGATCTAATCACCCGAAGAACCTTTCGCCACTCATCATAAACACACTGGCTCAGTTCTTCACTCGTTCCCTGTCAGAATACAAGGCTCCTACTCACTGGAAGACCAAGAAGGCTGTATCATTGTTCAGGAAGGGTGACCTCCAAAATATCGAAACCTATCGACAATACGCTTGTTGTCTAATCGTCTAGAAACTCTTCACTCGTGCCATTCTAAATAGAATTCCTGCAATGAAGAAAGAATAGGCAGTAAAACGTCAAAAGAGCTTTAGACAAGGTGATACTATCACGTCAAAATCATTTCCTTCCATCTTCAGAACGTCATCTGAACACTAGAATGGGACAGCATGAGAGCGAAAATCAATGATAGGCCATTACACGACCCTCGCTTTGCTAATGACATCGTTCTCAGAACAGCAAACATTAGCGGGATGGGACGAATGCAGGCCCACTTTGACAAAGCCTGTGGAAAGATTGGTTTTCGACTAAATTTCACAAACACGATGTTCATGAGGAACAGTTTAGTTTCTCATGCTTCATTTACGCTCAACGGTACGAATACCTCCGAATGTTTCAGTTAAGTTTATCTAGATCAGGCAGTCAACGTAATGAGCGACACAGCTTCAGAGTTTTGCATGAGGAAACGAACGGTTTGGGGAGCTTTCAACAGTATAGGGGATGTAGTGCAGAAAACAAAAATCACCCGACTCTGTGCCCATCTTCTCGACTCTACTAGTCTTCTTGTGTTAACGTCTGTGTCAGAAAACTGGTCGTTGAGTAAGTAGAATAAAAATCCCGTATCGAGCAAATGAAGGAAGGGGTCCGTAGCTCCGATCTACGTCAACGATCAGAAGTCAAAGACGGATGTTCTTATGGCAAATTGTTGAGGATACGGTGGGCTAAAAAGTCGAGGATACGGTGGGAAACGAGTACAGACGACAACTGATGGACAAGAGCCGCTAGTGAACGCATTAATCGGGATGTCAAACTTACCGCAGTAAGACCACCGAACCGATTGTCAGAGTTCCTCACGAAAAGCATGGAGATATGGTATCGTGCTCAATGAGTTTCTAAAACCAGCAAAACCCACAGGGCTAATCTTGCACTCGACAGGGAAAAATGGAAGATTTACTGGAGGTCGATAGAGTCACTTGACGATGAACGGGACAACAGATGATGCTGCAGGTGTGGTATACGAGGAACACTGGAAATATTCATTCTGTTACCTACGCAGTCATTCAACTTCCTACATATGAGAAACTTTAACAGAACCAACCAGTGGCAAGTTATATGAAGCTCAGTGATGCATGCAAATTGAATTATAAAATAAAAAACTTCGTAGGATTATTGGCGTCTAAGGCGTTGGAAAGTGCCAAAAATCCCATTTTTTAGCACCCCCCAAAAAAAATTAAGCTCCGCCATCAAGCTCTTCAAAACACGGAATTATTGAGTGAGAATAAATGCTAAAAAAGTTGGAATGGACATTTGGCAAATACCATACTTACTTGATACTTGGATGGCCCGTCCTCACTGGTTGTGCGGGCCCCAGCATAGTAGTGACGACCTGGAGCAGACTTTGGCCAGGCTGACCTCGGGACTCTAGGGAACCATAATTGCTTAACCAGCAAACCTCCGAAAAATAGGAAGGCCCGCCCCAGCATAATCACCATTTTTCGGAGATATGCTGGCTAGGGCATTGTGGTTTCCTAGGGTACTGAGGTCAGCCTGGCTAAAGTCTGCCCCAAATCGTCACTACTACAGGCAGTTGACGCTCTTGTGGATCAGAGGGAGATTGCCCACCATGCGACTAGTTTGATACTAGGACGGTGGTGGATCCTGGTATTGATTTACTCTTAGTTAGACTTTCTGATGGCAACACCGGACTCCTTCTCAGCTTGGAAGACCTTACCAGGTAATGAATCACCCCGCTGTACATCGCAGTCCGACAACCAGGAGCATCTCTCAGCCACGATGAGACGGTAAACCGTTGGGGGGAATACCGTACTACTAGAAGCAGAAGGTAAGCGACATTCGCGCCTACAAAAAACTTCACATTTAGTAAAATTTGTGCTTAAGACAGAGAAAGTCCGTCTCAGTGCGCATGTTTTCGACTTCGTAACTCCTTCCTACCACGACTGTACTCAGAAAATCCAGCGTTGCAAAACATAGGCACGAAGCAAAGCATTGAAGATATATCGTCTTGAAGAGGATACTAGGAGCAAATCGATTCTAGCAGGTGGATGAGAAGATTTGGCGTGGTGAAGTCCAGTGGCGAGTGCCATAAGGCCCGAAGCAGCATGTCGTTGTTCGATTACTTCTATTCGTACGGTTTCACATGAACCGGGTCACATGCGCTCACATGATCGAAGGGTGATAGCGCCGAGATTGACTTAGACTTTCGGTTCTGGTGAGCAAACTAGGAGTGTATTTTACTATCTTGATGGCAGTGTCACCTACGCCTCGAGTGGCCAGAAAAGAAAGCGAATGAGTAGTTTTCCGTGAAAAAGACACCTTTGTCGAAATTGTGACGAAAGAGATCTGTTGATCAAAATGCAGCCATTCAAAGGTTGTAATCAGCTAGATTCTGACAATGTAAATACAACAATAAGTGGCCACAGTCTTTCTAAATGCGACATGAAACATTGCTAGTAATTCTTGCATATAAAAGGCTCAATAGGTAGGTTAGCACGTAGAAGGAAAAGAGGCAGTACTAGCCCAGGATGCAGTTCTCATGACTAGCTAAATAGCTTTGGATGCGATAAATTACGTGGAAATTACCTAGTTCTCCTCATACTTCGTTTCATATGACATTCGTTTACAGAAAGTCGTTCCTTGTTTACCTTGCCTAAGCCGCAATGAGCCCGCACGACGGTGTAGGGATGTATGCCGTGATCCCGTCCTTGTTTTAAAGCGATAGAGACCAGATCCAGACCGATATCCAGATTATCCTTGAAGAATTCACTTTTTATCTCGTCATTCATCCTCAACGATGGCTTCGTGATATTCATCGACATTAAAGTTCTGCAATATCCATGTATTTTTGTGGAATTCATTTCAAAATGAGCTATCTGGTATCAAAAATCTGCCGCCTTAAACACTTATATCGTCAATTTGTATTGCTAGCTTATTTTCGAGGTTATTTGAACGAAACCTCGGTTGTTCAATGTATTCGTCAGTCGTAATACTATCCTTGGGCGAAGAAAGAAAGGGAAACAATGGACGGTTGGTGACTCCAAAAAATAGAATTTCATCTTGATAGAATGGGTCCGTAAATTCTAATGGTTGTTATTCAAATTAGTAAAGATAGCGCTATGATCAGCTTGGCAATTGTTTTCAAACACGCATCAAAATCGATGCATGGAGTTATGAATGCTATAATGCCATTAACGAGGTAAGTTCCCATAAAGTAATAGCGAAGGCTGAACTTCAGAGTCAGATAAAAAATATGGGCAAAACTGAGGTAAACGCGCTTCTGATGAAATCACTTTTGGTCAAAAAATCATTTATTGCTAATAATAACGATGTTCTTCAAAAGACACTCATGAGGGATTTCTACTCTGTCATATTTGTACGAATTGCTGTTCTCACCTAAGTATATTCTCGATACCGCGATGTTCATACAATTTTCCAGGATTATTAAATGAGGAGAAAATTTTATCCTGAGGTAAAAGGGACCAGAGAATGTAAGGGAAGGTAACGGCGAATTCATTCAACACTGAGCCTTCAACAGACATGTCGTAATCGGAATCGAAACCGGATTCATGCAACGAGAGTCCGTATTTTCTGAAAGAATAAATTGAATTTTCGAAATAAAACCACGATGCCTATCAAAACTACTCAAAGCAGCCATTCGTATTGATTTTTGGACCTTCTCAAAGAAATTCTAATGTGTTGAGTGGAACATACATGAGCCAGACTATCAGATCTCCCAAAGCATTCTTTACGAAAGGGTCCTAAACTGTGTGTGCGAAAACCAGACACAGTTTTGTGGTTCCACAATTGTTGTTATCCAGAAAAAGATAAAATTTTTTTACCTAATCTTGAGGTCCATAGGATACACCCCTCGAAGAAGACTTCAAGGTTCCAAGCCTATCGACACCTCATCGGAATACTTTCCAATTTTCTGTTTCATATCTTACTTGCATTGAAATTTAGCTCAAGATCTCTGCTTCATACCCAAATACTATTCACATCTCAGAAGTGATATGAATGAAAGAATTAATACCTTTTTTATCATAGTACACTTATACAAAAAAATGCAATATGGTAGAAAAAAATTAATACGGTATCTCTTGCATACTCGATTTACCAGTACCAGAATCCACCATCGTCCTGGTATCAGCAGCATGGTGGCAAATCTTCCTCTGGTCCACAAGGGCGTCGACTGCTTGTGATGGTGACGACATGGGGCAGATTTTCGCCTGGCTGACCTCGGGACTCCAAGGAAACGATGGCTAAACCAGCAAAACTCCGAAAAGTGGAGATTGTGCTGGGGCTCGCACAACTAGTGAGGACGGGCAGTCCAAGTATCCAAGCAAGACTCGATTTATATGATGCGTCATGCCTAAGCTAAATTTCTCAACATTGTAGTTGAAGAGAAACAAACGATGTCACCCTTCGAAATGCTTGAAAAGCAAGAAGAGGTATAGGGATATGGGTAATATTCTCAGTTGAACGTAAATGACTTTCAACCATTTTTCCGTGCATGATAGGTTCTGGTTTATTCTTTGGTTTACCGAAATAGGTTGGACTGTGGCATTTTTATGTGTTTTAAAGAAAAAAATTTGCCATTCATTCCAGAAGTAGCATGTTCACACTGCGCTTGTGGCAACTAGAAGGAAACAAAACTAATTTTCACTGATGCCCTCAAACAGGTGCACTCCTATAACCTAAGTGGTTTCTATGATGCTTAGTAGAATCGTACAAGTTTTACTTACTAATTCGATCACGTGTTTAGTGCGCTTTAGTTACACTTACAAAAAAGTGGAAGTAAAAAGTTCAAATAAACGTTTTGATATGCTCAATCTAAAAAAAATTCTTTATTAATGGTATCTTCAGAATTCGTCATTTTCTCTCTTAGCAATCGCGAGGCTGTTAAACAGCATACGTTTACTTTCATACAATAACACACATGCAACACAATCGTAGCTGACGTTTCGGGAGAATCGCCTTCTTCAGAGAAAAAAAAGCGGCTCTGAGGAAGGCGATTCTGCCGAAACGTCAGCTACGATTGTGTTGCATGTGTGTTATTGTATGAAAGTAAACGTATGCTGTTTAACAACCTCGCGATTGCTAAGAGAGAAAACGACGAATTCATAATCCAATGCCGAGGTTAATAGAAAGCCGATCCTGGGTACTATTACAAGAGGTACCAGCAAAGTACTTTCGACTTGTGAAGAAAGCATTGTCACTAAGACAAAAGATCGTCCTAGGCAGACAACAGATCCACTTTCTCCGCCACTGCATTCAACACCGAGTCGTGCCGAAGTTCATAGAACGGAAACGGGTTCACGAGATATGCGGTCAACCAGAGGACAGTCAACAAGTACAAGGCATCTAAATGGAACTACTTCCAGCTGCACTACAAAGCAAGCAGAACGATATGTTCGCAGGGAAGATGAAGTGTGTGACGAAGGAACAATTTTGTGCTTTGTATTTGGAGGATCAACTTTGGAGGAGAATAGTTGGTGGGTTAATATTAATATGCGATTCTATTAGGTCGAATGCCAAAAAAGCCTTGCAGAGAAAGTCTGAGAATCTGTTGAATAATTCGAGTGTCTCGGCTTCAAGAAACCGTAGAGAAACGAACTTTGCTAGGAGTCCAAATACGGTTGATGCTGCACCAAAAAAGTCTAGAGTTACCGTACTTGGAGGTATGACAATACCTGAGAGTGTGCGGTATTAGAATTGGGCCCAAGCTTTTCACCATCACGGCCCATTTCTAAAACAACCTTGCGTAGGGTAGCATGCAACCTTTATGAACTTCAAGATCGACTCCATTATCAGGCTAAGCAAAGAACAGTAAAAAGAGCTGAAAATCAAGAGGCGGCGGCATTACCGCCATTTCCTTTCCCTAGAACGTTTTTCAGACAGCAGGACCCTAACGACGAAATTGACATAAAATTTCGCATATATTCGGACGGCGTTCTCAAGACCCTTAATCACTACCGCGATAGAAGGTTTATCTCTAACCTCACAGCCGCACAAAAATGCGGATTGCGAGAAATCAGAAGTCGAATCGAAGCAAAAATCAGAGAGTTGATAAACTCGAAAACGATAAGATTGTCTGTTAGTGATAAGGGGGGAGAGTTCGCAGTTATTCCTCGCTATTTGAATGCTAAGATAACGGAGGAACATCTTAGTGATGCTACCCTATATCGCCCATCTTCTGAGAAGGAATACAAACATCATTACCGGAAATTAAACGAGCAATGGGTCGGAGTGGCAAAGGCTGCAGGTTTAAAAGCATCGGTTATTTCATGCCTTAAGATCAATAATCCAACATGTCCCGTCTTATACCTACTTATTAAGACACATAAGTTGGTATCTTCTGATGATGTTGCGTCAACCAATCCATCATCATTCAAGGTTAGACCCATCATCAGCTGTGTAGAAGGGCCAACGGATAGAATAACCTGGTTCTTAGGCCTAATACTAACCCAGTTGCTTAACCACATTCCAGCCCACCTCACGAGCACCCAAATATTCCTACAACGCCTACGTGACGAGTCTCCTAATAACGCGTGCGTGATGGAGTTGCTCGATGTTACCGCGCTGTACACCAACGTATCGAATGACTCCGCAATGCAAGCCATTTTCGAACTTCTTGTCGAACATGAAGGAAAAATAAAAATGCATGGCTTGTCCATCCAGCAGCTCATGGCTCTCTTAAAGGAGTGCCTAAACTGCTCGATTTTCAGATGGTCTGGGAAATACTACGCGCAAATAAGGGGGCTGGCAATGGGACAGCGACTGGCACCAAGTCTTGCCATTGCATGTCTAGAGTGGAAGCCCTCGTTCTCGGTCTCAGGCCGCTACTCTACTGCAGATATATAGATGATTGTTTTGTCGTCTTGTCTATACAGCAGGAGATGGACAAATGCTTTGGATTATTGAACGAGCAGTCAGAGTACATCAAGTTCACCCGGGAGAAACCGAAGGACGACTGGCTCCCGTTTTTAAACGCTCAAACTGACTTGTCAAGTAGCGGTTACATGACAAAGTGGTACTGAAAACCAAATAACAAAAACATCCTGGTTCACTCCCTTTCTTGTCACCCTTC
>MQTX01000152.1:178902-256826 GCA_009735665.1 Angiostrongylus cantonensis | reverse complement strand
ACAAAGAGGGCGCTTGTGAGAAACATGTTTCAAACAACCACGTCTGTGTGCACAAGTAGAAAACTAAGGGAGTCGCGAAGAATCGCGCGATTTGGCTCGGCAAATAGCCATCTCCAATGGCTACGAAATTGTAACCCCACGAGATAAGTTTCGAGGGAGAGCGACGCTCCAAAAGGAACGGTTTGGCCAGAACAAGGTCCCGTTTATCTTGCCCTTCATTAACGATGAACTAAGCGCAGCGATAAAACGATGCTTAAGAAGGTCAGATCTAGAAGAAGCGGTACCACCGAATACTCTTCGTCGCCAGTTATTTCGTAACCGCTTGTATGACCGTCTATGTGAAACACAAAATTACGTAATCTGCCCTTATGGCAGGGACGGTGACTGCATGAGTTTAGGCACGATATACCTAATCTCTTGTGGTACTTGCGGAGACGAATATATTGACGAAACGGGCAGACCTTTATGTATCCGCATAAAAGAACACCTAGATGGCAAACGAAAAGCAAGACAAGGCACGCCACAAGGCACGCATAGGATACAAAAGCATAGCGGAGACGACTTTGATATAAAAGTCGCTATCCTCGCACGGGATACAAAAACACCAACGCGCAAACTCCCCGAGGCTTTTTGGATAAATGCCAAAAATCCTACAATGAATAGTAGGGAGGAATGCCCCGAGATCACGCGGGCTTCCTGTTTGTGCTGTTGAAGTGTTTGACCTAGTAAGTTGCGTATTAGTGTACCCTTCCAGTCTCTGAAGAAGACGATTCTGCTGAAATGTCAGCTACGATTGTGTTGTATGTGTGTTATTGCATGGAAGTAAACGTATGCTGTTTAACAACCTCGCGATTGCTAAGAGAGAAAACGACGAATTCATAATCCAATGCCGAGGTTAATAGAAAGTCGATCCTGGGTATCTTCAGATTCATAGGACTTCCATGTCCATATATTTCCCCAAGTAGATCGATCTTCGGAGGTCAGATGATCAGGTCGGGTTTGTGTTTTCACTAAACAGACCACCCCACACATCCTATGTGGAATAGGAATACAGTGCTCTTCAATCTTCCTTACAAACTTACTTAATGTTTTCCCTTCCTAGCATAATTGGAATAAACTCATTATAGGTGATGTGCTGCAACTGAGCGACCACTATTCGGCGAGCTTCTTCGAAAAGTCGAGCATCTAACCAGTGACGATTTTGCTCCTGAACATCTCCATATCTTTTCCTTATTGGTTTACGCTCACCTTACAATGCATCAAGAATTTGTAAGGCAAACGAACTCGAAAAAGCTAATGTCAGATCATTTGATAAATTCAAGTCATTGTACAGTACAGTAATGCCATTAAACCATTCAATTCAACTCTAAATGGACTATGCTATCCTAGCAAGAGCTAGCGTGAATAACATTGACGTGTAGCTACTAACCTTTAAGAGACGTGCTATTCGATTGTGCTGTTTAATAAAAACAGTATGAAGAGCGGTTACACCAGGAAGAATATTCACGTCATCAGAACCAGAAAGAGAACAGCTAAACACCAAATCGTGAAAGAAAGTAGGTCACAATTCAAATGACTTTTGATAAGCTCAGTTTTAGAGGTTTTGCGAAGCGGCTGATTTTCCGATGACTGGCTATAATTCCTTAAATACTAAAGCACTTAAAGAGTTCAAAACCTTATAAATTTGTAGAAGAGACTTTGTCGTATCGCACCAATCGAATACACAATTTCTATGCAACGCTTTGCAAATTTAAACATGTTTGGGTTTAGAATTTTCGAAAAACTGATGACGCAAGCTAATCTCTGTTTTAATTTTCGAACGCAAAGGCGAAACATTGGGGGACTCCATCGTATCATTCTGGACGAAATAGCGCTTGCTCATTTAGTTCCATGTTGGGAATAGAATATGCAATATATGCATAGAATATGCAACCAACAACAATCACAAAATTATATAGAACTGATAAAGTGGTAGGCATACCGTCCCTCTTTCTGACATTTCCCCTTCACATCAATTTGAGGTAACTCGCCAAGGCCTCCATGTGTTCGAAGCTGACCTGTGTTCTTAGCAGTTTTATTAAATTATGTATTGTGAGACTAGTAAGAGTTAACTCGCTACACCTGGTCATATCTATAAGTTTTTTCTCAGTCTTTTAATATTCAACGAAGCTATATCGAAATCAATTTTCAACATATACCAAATGAAAACTGAACAGGAAGAACCTTCTACATGCTTCTATCAAACCACCTTGTAAAAAACTGCGCATTTGCTTAGCCCGCTCGGGACTCGAGCCATATATGACACTACCGTCGAGATAGGAAGAGACCATGTTGGCCTGCTCACGAGGACCAAGAGCGCAGGCCAATCTTGGTGCCACCATCGTTCGGGCGTGTGGGATGCATGTTATTCGATTCCTGAAACACCATACGAATAGGTCATTTAAATCGACTGGGATCAACGTGGCTCTGAGGCAGGCGAAAGTGCCGAAACGCTAGCCGAATAAAACCCTGTATCACTGTATCAATCTCGTGTTAGCTGAATCACGTAGAAAGTTATTGATTTTCTTTTTGTCGAGATTTAATGAAAGCCGATTCTTTGGAATGAGTGGGATAATTTTAAAACAGCTTTTACACAAAAAACAAGTCGAACATCAAAGAATTACATCAAGTAAAGGAAGTAGACCTCAGCCATGGGAAAGAGTTCCTCCTTAACTTACTGCTAGAAACACCTTCAACTGAAAATACTTGATGTAAAAAAAAACTTTCTTAGAAGTATTGAAAGCATTTCCATTACACTCAAAAATTTCAGAGCTTAATTTAAACGCAAAAATATACCCATTACATTCAACTGCGAAGTAACTATTGTAACCATCCATTTGTGATAGACAGAAAAAACAAGGCGTATTGAAAACATGGCTAGAAAAAGGGCAGAATAGACCGAGCATTTGCCTATGATACCAATAACGATATTTGAGAGCGGCTTCGTAAATGAGATAAAAGTCTTAAACAGAAGGAAGGTAGCCAACGTCCTGTGATTAACTAGAACCAATTGGAGACGAATAAAAAAGCAGAACCAGGTAAAATAACTGGTGAAGTTTGTAGAAGAGAAAAACGAACGGTGTAGTTATTGACGCTATAGGGTAACAGTGTTGTACGCGAGAAAAACACTCACTGTGGATCGGTGGGATCTTTTTCCACTCAAAATGGTGCCGAAAACCTAGCAACAAAAACATCCTCGTTCATTTCCTTTCTTCCTATCCTTCACACACAAAGAGGGCGATTGTGAAAAACATGTATCGAGCAGCCACCTATGTGTGCACAACCATGGAACTAAAGGAAAAATCGCGCGACTTGGCTCGTCAAATAGCTATCTCCAATGGCTACGAAATAGTTACCGCACGGGATAGGTTTAGGAGAGCGACGCCCAAGACCAATCACTTTGCCAAAAGAAAATCCCGCTTATGCTGCCCTTCATTAGCGATGAAATAAGTATAGCTATAAAACGGTGTCTAAGAAGGGCAGGTCTAGAGGAATCGGTTGCGATAGTAGAAATACCACCTAATACTCTCCGTAGTCAATTAGTTGGTAACCGCCTGTATGACCGCCCATGTTAAACAGAGAGTTGCGTAATTTGCGCTTTTGGCAAGAACGGTGACTGCATGAGTTCAGGCACGATATACCTGATCTCTTGTGGTACCTGCGGAGACGAATATATTGGCGAAACGGGCAGACCTTTATGTATCCGCATAAAAGACCTAGATGGCAAAGGAAAAGCAAGACAAGGCACGTCAATAGGCACGCATAGGATACAAAAGCATAAAGGAGACGATTTTGATGTAAAAATCACTATCCTCGCATGGGACACTAAAACACCAACGCGCAAACTCCTCGAGGTTTTTTGGATAAATGCAAAAAAAAATCCTACAATGAATAGCAGGGAGGAACGCTCCGAGATTACGCGGGATCTCGCCCCTTACCTTCGTATCGATCGTTGATGTGAGGGAGTGCTGTCGTCAACCATATGCGATGCTGATCAGCGGCTCTTCCTCAGTAGAAGGCCCGTAGAAAAACGGTGGGTTTTTTCGAGAAGCTGCTGACCGTGTGACTACCATTTAGATTTTCATCTTTCTCTCTGTGCTGTTGAAGCGTTTGACCTAGTAAGCTGCCTATTAGTACACCTTTCCAGGTTCTGAAGAAGTCGATTCTGCCGAAACGTCAGCTACGATTGTGTTGCATGTCTGTTTTAGTATGGAAGTAAACGTATGCTGTTTAACAACCTCACGATTGCTGAGAAAGAAAACGACGCATTTAAAAGGATAGAGTTTTCGCCGTTGATCTATTCATTAAGAATGCGCCACATATTCGACTTCCATAAGTGTCGTAAGAGGTGATTGTTATGCATGTCTGACCTAAATAATGGCCTGCTGTAGCCTACCGATGTATGGAATCAGTGATGCTATCATACCAGTCAAGCGTGTTACCAACTAGGCGGCCCGAGGGGTATGGAAGGCTTGGTGAGCTTGTGGTGCAAGATCTATGACATGTGTTCTGCAGAGCGGCCCTAAACACTGCGCCACACTCGCTCTTCCACCACTCATTTTAGTGAAGAATTCAGCCCAAATGTTCTATTCTTGCACTATTTCTCTTTTCCTTCTTATATGATGACGAAATGATTTTCCAGTTTGCGAGTGAACAACTGACTGAATCTTCCTTGAGATAGGAACGAGTGATTAGGAGTTCATAAACGTTGCACTGCGAGAATATGATATGTCTCTGAATAAGTCGCAGTGGTTGGAGATTCGCATTAACAAGGTTCTCCTAACGGAGAACAAATTCTGCAGATGTGCCACTGAAAATAACAAGACATTGTCGCTGCGATTTTAATGACCGTCGATTCGCTAGAAATGCAGTGAGTAGAACGACATTATCAACATTGCAGATAGCGTGGGTCATTATAATATATGTTTCGAATTTGTCTTAAATGTTGAGGAATATTTTGCCGTGGACATGATAGGAATCTTAACTTTCATTTCTCCGTCGTAACTGGATGAAAAGTTAGTGATGGAGGGCTATCCATAGTGCCAGCACAGCTAGTAAACACAGAATGTTGAGAAACAGGAAAAAATGTGGCCTTGATATTTGAGGACAGCGAAAGGATTTCTGATATTTATTTCCTATTAGCGTCGAACATTGCAGCTACGTGTTTTTTCATGTATATCTGGCAGTTCTGTAGACTTTAATGCCCTCGAAAATCCGTCCATCCCGCCAGATTCCATGGTGTAATGTGTTCTCCATTTGGCCGTATCGTCATCTGCCCTTCCACGACGTTCGACGACAGCAAAATTAACTTGCACTTGCAAGTAGCGTTTAGTACATGGTCCCACTTGTTCATTTCGTCGTCATCTTTTTACATTTGCAACGCACTGTCTGTTTCCTTGCGCTGTGGTTACAAGACGGTGGTATATTCTTTTTTCAAAATATACCGAATTTTTACGTTTGCCTGCCCATAGGCTTTGTCGGAAGAAAGTGTAGTACGGATAGGTCTATGTGTGGTTTACACTTCCATATCAGAACCCAAAATTGGTTATATCCGAGTAGAATGAAAGATTTAACCGGCTTTCGAGGAATTTACCACTTTAAGATCTCCGTAGTTCAACTAGCTCAGTGGTGACGAAATAGGAAGGAGAATTTGTTTCTTTTCGCATAAGTTCTATTTGCCATTATTTCGACTGTCCAGTCTTGTACTAAGCTGAGATATTTTTTTATTTACTTTATTTATTTTTAAGCTCACTGTGCAGATCCCAACAATTCTCACATTCAGTTCGTTTCCTCTCGTCCATCGTCCACGAAGGTCTTCCAAGTTTTTACGGGTGGCTTCGGTTGCTGCTTGAGGATTTTCCTTTCATCTTGAATGCCGTAGAATGCTGGTTCAATAATTCTCCATTGAGCCCTGAGATAGCCGGGCTGCAGCGTTCTCAGTTGGATTGCAAAGAGTAATTTTTTTCAGGCAAGTCCGGTACCAATTTCTCGACCCCGGAAGGATGAGAGGATTGGTTGGCCGGGAGCGGAATCGAACCAACACCATGCTCGTGCTGACGGACATCACCATCACTATGCTATCCACCCTATTAAGCTGAGATATACTGCTTTACAGTCATGTGTTGTTGGAAACAGTAATTATTTTCACTGTAGTCCATGAAATTCTTGCAGACACCATCAGAACTGACTGTAAAGTATGTTCGAGGACGAATACGTTGGCGAAACGGGAAGACCGCAATGTCTCATGAAAGGGCATCCACACGGGAAGAGTAAAGTGAGCAAAATAGTGCAGTAGGCGCATATGAAGCACGATGACATAACAGGGAATATTTTAAGGTAGAAGCGACTATCTTCGCAGAAGAATCTAAAATCTCAGCGTCTAAAATCCTCGAAGCATTTTAATCCTAAGAGTCCAAAAATGAACCGCAGAGAGGTTTTCACAAGTGATCTCAAACAAAATCCCGGACTGATATTTCGACGAGAAGAAAGTGTTGCTCATCCATGTGGATTCTGTATGGTTGGTTTCCCCGTGGAATACCCAGTGTAATGCTCTATGAGAGCGATGAATGTGTGAAGAATCTGTTTTTTTCGATGCGATCAAAATTTAGGTATCGTAGTTTTCTTCTGAGGTTGCAGTCAACTTGACCTTTCCAGGCTATGAAGAAGAAGAAATCTGCCGAAACCTCAGTTTTTGAGGACAATTAAATAATATGTATAATCTCGTACATACTTACCAAGAAAACAGTGAATTCTTGAGCAGTTCAAAGGTTAGTGGAAACTAGGTCTTGGAAATCAATATAGAACTACTAAAAAATCCCAGTAGAAGACCAAAAAAATATATAAGAGTTTAGAGTCTTAAAGAAATCAACATATCGAAACTCTCCAATATTTCTCAATATACCTATAAGCCGGATCTGCCTTGGGAATTTCTATCTCGTCGCACTCGGGGTGATAGAAACCATGGCGACAACAAGGAAGTGGACGCACAGCGCCTGAAATGTTTCGCACAAATAAACAAGAAAAAAAATAAACAAGAAACTTCTTCTAAGTATGAGTCTGTGATCGTAGTGTTAGTATTGGAAATCATTAGAACGTAACAATACAACAGAACATTACACGTAACACTAGAAGTAGCCCAGCGCGAGAATATCATGAGACATCAGTGCATTCAACACGCAGCATCGAGACGCTTCAAATATCTATTGCTTGCCACCAACACTCGCAAACCTTGCAAAAGGTACAATCTACAGTTTTTCACTGACCTCATTCTTTTTTCATAATGTTTAATAAATCTTGGTTTCACAATGGTCTCCAGCTTCGGAACCCTATGAATCAGCTTACGGTGGACATAAATTTAACACTTTTTCGTTTATGTGCTATCCAGCCACTATGGGGAGAGGGGCACGCGAGAAGTAGGATATCCTGTAGGTAGCTGAAGTTCGATCACATAATGTATGAAATGTCGACAGATTCCAGATGACTTCCAGAATTTCTCATTTCGAAGATTACAAAATGTACCGTAATCTGAAGAGGTACTACTACCATAAGACAGGATCATTTCTTGTTTCAACAAGTCAACCAAAATAAATGTCATGGAGAAAAATACTTTAGTGAAAAAATACAGTGAGACTTGCAAACGTAGAATAAAATAAGAGTAAAAAAATAGAATAAAAAATAGAATAAAAGATAGGAAATAAAAATTAGAGATATTTTCATACAAACAACTTAATTTAATATTTCTTTGTAGAAGTGCTACATGTTGAACTAAGAAGAGATAATGAATAAAGAAATAAATTCGGATCACGATTACCATCAATTATCGCTTGAGTCTCAACCAAGTTGACCATGTCGGAAGAGATGAATTGCATCCAGTGCGCAAACAGAGTAGTTACAGTAGGATGAGCCTAAAGTACTACCTTCCCATGAATATACCGCAGTGCTAAACCAACGGAAATCAGCAAAAGAAGCCTTTGCAACAAGAAATCAATGACATCTGGTTTAAAAAAAACATTACGTTTGCTAATGGAGTGAATAAAGTGAGCGAAAGACTGCGCACAGGTGGTAAAGATCTACCGCTGACTGCTTCACGTGGTAGAGAGACTCCTGAAATGTAATAGGATTAGGCATGATATATATTTAAATAGCCTAAAAATTTTAAATTATACAAGGAGTACCTAACAAAGTAAGATAGAAAGGCAAGAAAGAAAGGCTGCGAGAAAGACAAAGCAAAGGTGTCGGTTAGTGTTGTGGATAACATGTGACCCCCCGAAAAGAGTAACCACAAGCTCGAAGAGCATCTGAGGTTTCGAGTACTGCTCATATCTAAGCATCGTTGCGCTTGTATTTCACATTGTAATTTAAACAAAGAGTGCCAGGAGAAGAAAAAGTGTTTAACAAAGTCGGCTGTGTTCCACATTGTTGTGCTCACTAAAGTTCTAGATTTTACATTACTGTGACTTAACGTATGTTTATCCATGTCATGCTGTTGGCTCCCTACGCGCTTCCGAGAAAACTATCACTATGATTAGATGCTAACTCCTCACAACGAAAGACTTTGCAGCTAGAGACTTTGAACAGCGTCACATTTCCATGACAGAACAGAGAGCTTATTTAAAGCTAAGCTTTGATAACAATATCATTAAGTTGGAATGGAAGATATTGGATAGATGACAGACTCATATGAATAGATTCTGCCGTTCAAGTAATAAGACCATGATCAACAAGGAACACCTAGATGTTTCTTCATCTGCGCATAGCAGAAGCATGTGCAGGTGATATTTCGCTCCAGTTTATGTTATCACGGACAAAAGCACGCATTAAATAATCCACCTTCGTGGACATTTCGAAGCATATGTCTTTCTGGATAGATTTTCATAAAAATTTTCTGGACACATCAACAAAAAATTTTCTATAAAACGTCCAACAATTGTGTGAAAATAAACCACTGAAGGATTTTATCAACAGGAAATACACACACTTATAACAAACCGTCTTCATAAGCTGGTTTGAGCATTCGTGACAGAGCTGTGTGAGAAGTGCCCCACTCTGGTTGAGCAACATTGTTACAGACACCGGAGTACGACCTGAAAATCAAGCAGAATTATCTGCGTAGCAAAACCCGACATCTAAAAAAGATTGATGTCGGGTATAATTGTCTTAGTAAAATATATTCGGTAGCTGCAGTCCATAGATGAAGAACCTTTAACACATTCTGTTTGCAAATCATAAGCAATGCTGATAAAAACCACGATCCAGAAAAAAGTCGCCAGTAAAAATACCTGTAGTATGTAGGCGGACATACTTCTAGCCTCGATGTAGGACAATTACCAATTGATGACGACACGTGACTTGGATCGACACCGAAACGAAGCTCTCGCTCCCGCAATCCCAACCTGTGTTGAACTGCTATTATGTTCTAAGAATTACAGACGCGCCAACACGAATTCAGTTCAATTCATAAAGCTATCACTGATCAATAATAACCTTGCAATAACTTCAGTTGCTGCTTGAGAATTCTAATTTTTTTCATGATAGTTGCTAAATGTTAGCCGAGCCTATTTTTTCCTAACGCTAAAGAAGCATCCCAGACAAGCCTGGTACCAATTCTCCGATCCTGAAGAGATAAGAAGTTAGCCTGGCGTGGATTGGGTCGCTCCAGGGTCTCGTGGGCGCTAAGTGGCATTAATGGTACCGCGCAAATCGTTTTCCCTTCTTTCAAGGTAGACATTCATAATTCCAGAAAAAAATCTTGTTCATGTCTTTTTGAGCTTGCAGCATCTCTCTGTCTGAGATTTACAACGCTTTGTCTTAATGAGTAAGTACCATTTCTTAGTCTTACCACGCGAGGTGGTTGATCAACGTCGAGAGCTTTATCCTTTATTTATTGTCTTAATGAGACCCTTTCAGTTGCGTCATTTACCAATTTCGTAATCTTTACTCCGTATGACAACTCACCGGTATGTCTGCTAACCTTATTTTTGAAATCGTAAACAACGAAGTTCTCAAGTGCCTTTATAGTTGCCAATAAACATGCCACTTATGGTTTTATTCGCTTCGATATGGAAGCCTCTCGACAGTGACAAAAAACAGTACAACGCGCCGCAAAAACGACCAAATGAATGGATGCTGCAAATGCGAAGTAGTAACGAAACGTTTAAAATGAGTAGTCAAATCTTACTGTATTTCTTAAATGTTTGCCAGAAATTCTACTTTGAAATCGTAAGATTTTTTTTTCTGCGCTATCACCAGGAGTTCTGCTCGTTCACTAGAATGGCAGTCCAGTGCAACACAATCGCCCAAGATTTTAATAGTTTTATTCAGAAGTCTTGCAACTCATACTTTCAGCTATTTTTTGCGTCTTTATACTGGCAACTATTTCTCAGAAATACATAAACTACCGATGAGACAAAAAACACCTGGCTACGGCAGCCAATTATACTAAAATATGTACGCTTTTCCGGTATGTTAAAGCTCGGCTGTAGCGAAGACTTTTTTTTGAACATGAAGAAGCAGTGCAGAGCCGAAGTTCATGCTCCAGCAGGAATAAACAGAAAGAGTCGAAGAATAAAAAAGTGCTCGGCAATGACCACTCTCTGATGGATGCTCTCTGATGGATGCGTCATGTAGCCAATCATACCAAGCACCGTTAGACGTAACTGAATGAACATCTGCCTTACACGGTGACCTGCGACGAATCTCCATAACATAGGAATCCACAACAGGTTAGTTACGAGGCTACGTGACGCGACTGCAAGTGGGGACAGAGGATCAAACATGAGCCAAAGGCTACTTTGTGCTTCTTGAGATGTGTGAATTCAAGAAATAGACCCTGTTTCTGCTGCGCCGATTTTGCACACGTCCAAACCCTGAAATCAAATGGTTGGGAAGCAAGTGGAACGTGGAAAAGAGCCGCTCCTAACAAACATGCTAACAAGCTTCTAACAAAACAAGCAGTGTGTCTACAATGAGTCTTACGCTATTCGCCAAATATAAAAAAGCATTAATGGAACGAGTACGGAAAGGTTGCTAAAATCCTAAAGCCATTCTTACTTACTTGGACACGTGGATAGCCCTTCCTCACTGGTTGTGCGGGCCCAGCACAATTTCCGCTTTTTCGGAGTCCTGCTGGTCTAGTTAATGCGGTTCCCTGGAGTCCCGTGGTTAGAACGGCCAAAGTCTACCCCTGGTCTTCATCACCATAGGCAGTCTCCGCCCTTGTGGATCAGGGTGAGGTTTGCTACTAAGCGATTAGTATGGCAGGAGAACGGTGGTTGACTCTGGTTTACTCTTCGCTGGATTTCCTGATGGAAACGCCGGACTTCTCAGCTTGGGAGACTCTACTGAGGGATGGAATCACCCGCTGTACATTGCAGCCTGACACCCAGAAACACCTCCCATTTACGACGAAGCGGTAAACCCTTGGGAGGAAAGCCATTCTAGGCTACCTAAATCTGGAAGACTCTAGCGACAATTTGTACAGAAGCGCACGCGCACCCCCCATTTTGAACTCCATGAGAAGATCATGATACAAGCTTAGAGATTAGGGACGACCTCACCTAATTAGTTAAAATACGAAAAGATTTACCTCTAAAAATTGCTTATGATATTAAAGAAAAACTGTTCCTCAAAACATACGACAATAGAGAGGCCTACTTGAAACCTAGTCCTCATAATTTTGGCTATGGACCATAGAGAACGCAGCACATTTTTCAAGGTTACTGTTGGCGATTTCAACGCTAAGATTGGAACCAGGAAAAGGTCACAATGTGATCCACGAGAAGAAAACACAGTTCCAGAATCCCTGCTCTTAATGCTGAACGTGGAAACCTCCCAACGGAAAGCACCATAACGAAATAGACCACATCATAGCAATTCGAAGGGTTTGTCTAACCGATACCGCTGTTGTCCAAATTTCTACACAAGATTGGACCAATGCCTTATTCCAATAAGATTCACTTTTTTTCGCGAAAAGGACAAAAGGTTGTTAAATTGAAAAAAACCAAATTACAAAACCACCATAAAACTTAGGAATATCCAGCTTTTGACAACACTGATGGGTAATAAGACCGACGTAATCAACATTTTCGCCCCTAAGAATGCTGGAAGTTCAAAAATTACCAATGGACGACTGCCTCAAACTACGCTGCAGCTGACCATCCAGTTTAGAATCTTATAAGCCGCAAGCATTCACAAGTACACGTGCGAACTTTCAAAACACAGCAGAAA
This sequence comes from Angiostrongylus cantonensis, assembly GCA_009735665.1. Classification (NCBI taxonomy): domain Eukaryota; kingdom Metazoa; phylum Nematoda; class Chromadorea; order Rhabditida; family Metastrongylidae; genus Angiostrongylus; species Angiostrongylus cantonensis. The sequence goes on along the minus strand of MQTX01000152.1, from coordinate 244,562 downwards.
AGCGGTAAAACGAGACTTTAAGGAGAGAAAGAGAGCAACATTGGCCTAAGTTGGAGAGTCTAGAAGGAAGATTTATACCTTCCACCGAGGCTTCCGCAATTAGAAGATCGAGATCTTCGCACTCAGACGCCAAGACAAAACAGTTACAGCTTCTAGAAAGACAGTGGAAAAATTTGTCTACAACTACTAGTTGGAACTGTTCCAAAATCCGGCATGATATTTTATCGGTGAGGAATTGAACAACGCCTGACCTTGCTAGGAGTAGATCTAAACATATGAAGAACCTTTTCCTATTTTACAGCAACAGACTGGCCTGGGTGTTTTTCATGTTTTTTTTTCATGACCCAATTTTACACCTTTTATGCGGTTCCCAGCATTTCATGCATTCCACACGTTTTCTCGAATCCATCAATAACGTGGGCCTTTGAACTTCCAGTGGGTAGATTCGGATGCTGCTTGAGGATTGTTGCTTTTTTGTGAATGCTGGATGGCTCGTTTCTACCCGGAGTCATGGGATACTTGCTCATTCAAGGATTTGAGGGAGTGAGTTGGTCCCAGACAAATCTGGTTCCAGGTTGGCGAACGCGGAGAGATGAAAATCATTTTCACATGTTACCTGTCAGAATGCAACGTTTAATTAATTTTCAAATTTCAGGGAAGACCAACAAGACCATGTCGTTGTACAAAAAGGGAGACCTATACGGCATCGGCAACTATCGCGCAATCAGTCTGTGTACGTCGGCTATAAATTCTTCATTCTTATCACCCTGAACAGGATTTACAAGACATTGGATGAAGAACAGCAATGTGAAAAAGCGGGGCATCCATACGATAACGAAACTCACTGCAGTATCACGAAAGAATATAAAGGCCCGCTTTACCTCATTTTTGTAGACTTAAAAGCAGCTTTACATCGTTCTCTTGTTTCCTTTTTTCTCAGTGTTTTTAAAGCTCTTTTAACCAACACAGTGCTATCATGACAAAGAAAGAGTAAACATTAGTTTCGACTTAGTTGAATCAGTCAGAATCAGCCGTCGAAGCTCTGGACAATAAGGGCGTCCCTACTTAGCATCTAAAGATTCTCCGCGAGGCATAAAAACTTCACAACTAAAACATCACCATTCCACGACGATATTAACATAGAAATAAAGAAAGTGCTCCGATAATGCAATGCCATCTTGTTCTCCTCAAAATGATTCACAGCATCACTCGAGCACGTGATGTGAAGGTTGGAATGGAGCAATATGGGGGTGAAAGCCGATGACCAGCAATTAGAACACGTTTACATTGTGTTTACAACACCAAGTGTTAACCAAGGAGAGCGAGTTTTGGTTGATTTCGACAATGTTTGTGAGAGAATTGGCTATCGATTAAATCTTGTGAAGACTATATTATGAGTAATAGGCTTGTTTTTCATGCCTCCTTCAGGCTCAACGGAATGAATGTCGCCGAATGTTTCAGTTACGTCCATCTAGGTCGGCGAATCAACATGTTGAAGGACATAACTCTAGAGTTGTGCAACAGGAAACGAGCGGGTAGGAAACTTTTCAACAGCATCGAGGAAGTAATAGGGAGAACAAAGAACATCCGACTCCGTACCGACTTTTTCGACTCCACGATTCTTCCTGTTTAAAGCATGCGTCAGAAACCTGGTCGCTACGTAAGCAGAATGAGAGGTCACTCCGCGTTATCGAATCCGTCGTCAACAGAACGATATTTAGTTTCCCGTGTCATGCGAGTGAGAGAGGAAGTAATAAGTTACCACTTACGTATAAAAGCAAAGATTAAACCCCGGTCTGCGCTCCAAAATATCAAACATCAGGTAAGCCGGACGCGTGATGCGCCTAAACGACAATCAATAGACAACAGCCGTGAGGCACTGTATTCTTTGGGATGTCAAACCCACAGGAGGAAGAGAAACGACGCAATGGTCAGAAATCTTCATGAAGACACTAGAAAGAAGATCTGTTGCTGGGTGAATCCCTAAAGCAGGAAGAACTCATTGGACTACGACTAAATGTGAACGGGGCAATCAGAAAATTTGTAGGAGCTCGTTCGAGTTCCTCGAGGATCAATAGGATGACGGGTGATTCAACCACAGTGACTTCAAACTGCCTACCAATGTATTAAGTCAGTGCTGCTATCCTCCCAGTCTGCTATTAAATCGTTCACTCCGAAGGGATGAACAGCATGTCAAAGAAAAAAGGTACTAACTTGGATCCAGAGACTTTTTATACACCAAACATTCATTTAATCACCTCTACAATTCCCAGTAGAGAGTGCATGCGCATCGCGTTCAACGCCGAACGGTTTATCCTCTTGTCATCTTATTTTCGCATCGACGACATCACTAGGGTAGGGACTGTGCGCATCTTTTTTGAAACAAAGCAATATGGATAATCGTAGCGTGGGTCAAAGAAAATCAGATTCACTTCGACATTGAACGCAACTTCTGAGAGGACCGATTTGTCTATCATTTGAATGAAGTGTCTACAAAGACCGAGAAAGATATGCAAATAAGGTAGAATTTGTTCCGATGCTTTTATGAAATTAGGAGACATTGAATCTAGACAATTGGCTTGCAGTAACTCACAGTGTGAGCCGCTTGGTGATCGCTATAGAAGCATAGGCAGATTTGCTTCGTTCGACAGCGATCCTGTCGACGTGGTGCATGCTCGCCCATTGCTCCACAGCGGTTGCCAGTGGGTGGCCTGAACACACAAAAGATGAAAATTTGTTGATGGAGGAACTCGATATATCAACGGATTTTTGACTTTTCGCATATGCTTCCACTGTTTAAAATAAACCGGGAAACTCTATCAATCTGAATCACCCTTGTTAATGGGATTAGATATCAAGTTTTTATCACGTAATACGATCTTATACCCGATTAGAAAGAATAAAAGCTACGAAATGAAGTAAAATCTTTCAATCAGGGTATGAACGACAATGTGAGTCTTGAAATCCCCCATAAACACTGAAGAATATGGCAAAGGTAAGAAATTCAACCTTCACAACAGCATATGTTGCAGGTCTCTCAAGGGTTCTTCATTGAAGTACCTATCGTGGTAACTGGGTATTCTTGAATGGACAGCTGCAAATGGGGACAAAAAACACAACCCTCACCAGAATACGAAAATGCAGGATCTGTATAGTTGAAGAGAGCATGTACTTCTTTTTTTGCCTCATTAGTAGCAACCCAAAATAATCCATCCGGTATACGATGTGAAAGTACGACTCCTACAAAAGAACCATTACATTACCATTACATTAGACCATTACGACAAATTGACAGCAGATATAATGAACTTGGCACAACCTTTGTTACCTTTTCTGCTTTCTCCTCCATAAAATACAAAAGACTGAAATTTTTTGGAAAATTAAGATTTTCCTTGTTTTCTTTAAAATTGTAGTCGTACAATTTGAGAAAACCCACGATTCTCTTTGAGAAACGGCGTTACCGACTTAGCGCCTTCATTTTGACACGGTAGAAACGATTTGCCGCAAGGTATGTTTGAGCCGATACACAATGGAACTAGTAACACAGACCAGATGGCCATCTGGAACGTGGTACTGTTAGTAAGTTCCAATTTCAGGTACAGATTAACCTAGAAGTGAAGAACTAAGTAGAAAAACCTAATAGTAGAACCAAGAACGTCGCGATCTCTCAAGAATAAGAGATGAGTGTTTGAAACTAGATATTTATTTTCTAGGAACGAAAAGATGAAGCTACCTAATAATGGTATAAGGAAAAATGACCGTTTTCTCCCTACACATTAGCCTGTACAAATGTCGCCCTGAATACAGTCTCTGGATCGAACCTAGTTCCTATCTAGCTTTCATCGCGACCGAGCCAGTTATTTGCTAGCATACTCCTCCACTAACCATAAGAATATAAACTTATTTTGTTTAATGACCTCTTATAGCAAATATAGAAACAAATCCAAAATCAATTTCCTTCAGAATACTCCAATAATAGGAGTGATACGACAGTGTTGGCCTAAAAATTATCTTTATCTTCAGTTAGTAACTTTTTTCATCAATTATCCTTTGCAAGCATGCAAAAATTTCTTTTGCTTTTCATTTGTAAAGACGACACATCCATGAACATCACTGTGGATTTTGGACAAATTGTGAAAATTGGACTAAGAAAAGAAAGTAAGCGTGGCCTTGATTTCAGTTTGAAGAAGCGAAATTTGGGACAGAATACCTATGAGGTGACCAGACGTTTTCATTTCCGCATCACCGCAGTCAAGCTGTCATTAAATAACGAAAAGAAATGAAATGAAGAAATTTTACGAATGCTTAGCAATTCTGCACATAGACGTTGGAGACGAGGAAGCAATTCAGTAGATAATAAAAGTAGTTCTAGGACTATCACAGCAATTCTGACCGGTTCAACTGTTTCCTCCACAAACAATAGACTTTTAAGCTAGGGCGAAATAGAGAGTTTGTCGATCTGTGAGAGGAAACAGAAGGAATAAAGACCACGTACAGTATCGAACAATGGGCGCTAGCACGTGTGGCGCAGTGGTTGGAGGCGCCACTGCGACGCGCACGTGGAATGCGCCCATAGCCCACCAAGCCTTCCATCCCTCCGGCGTCGACAAATTGGTCCCAGACTTGTCTGGGAGGATAGCAGCACTGGCTCGACTTTTTTTAATCCATTTTGCCGATGTAGCCGTTTATTCTAGGCCGTTAAATATAGAATGATGATGCTCCTCTTCTTAAAATATGCTACATGGGCCTGTCTGCGCCACATTATAAAGCTCAAGCTTGGGTAATTAAACCCTTATATATACATGCAGTATGAGCAACATAATGTCAATCGGATTAGTAGACAAGGAAAATATGACAAGCAATAAGTTAAGTTGACCATGAAAGTAATAATAGGCTGATAAAGGAATATGGCGAACAAGTTAGTTGTAGGTTGAAACGAAACTGAGAAGAGTAAAGAGCAAGGACAAGAAGAAGTGAATAGAAATGGCTGACGGCGAATTCTATTAGATTGCTCGGAAACTAATGTCCTATTTGTAATGCCATCCCTATTGTATGCTTTTTGCATCCGACTGCTTTACTACTACACACATTTTATTTGATATTTTTTGACATATTTTATAGCTTAAAAACCGGGATGGCAAAACAGAAATTTCAACAAATTTATCAACGAGGCAAATGGCTCAAAATATTAGTCTTATATCATTGACAAGTAATTGTTAACGGGGCGCGTGTAGCCCAATGCTTAAAGGCGTCCTGCAATACACAGTATCGAACAATAGGCGCGAGCGAGTGTGGCGCAACGGTTGGAGGCGCACTGCGACACGCACGTAGAATGCGCTCATGGCCCACCAAGCCTTCCATCTCTCCGGGGTCGGCAAATTGGTCCCAGACTTGTCTGGGAGGATAGCAGCACTGGCTCGATACATCGGCAGGCCACCGCGAGTCATTGTAAAGGCCAGATATGCATTCAATCCCCTCCAACGATACTTAATGATGTCGAATGTATGGCGCATCCCTCAGGAATTGATCAACGCCGAGAGCTTTATCCTTTATTCTTTTTATGGAGTTCAGATTTTAGTTTTATATTGCCTTCTTGAACACCGAATTACTCTACAGTGCGCACGCCTTCATTTTTTTATCCATTTTGCCGATGTGGCCGATTCAGAATATGAGTTTGTATGGAAACAGGAACAATGTGTTATTCAAATAATAATTTGATGCTGCCATCGATTCTCCACACTACAAAAAAAATGGTGATGGAAGAAAACTAACATTCCGACCTTTTTTGGAAATTACGTCGCTGAAGTAGCTTATAAGCTTTGTATTGTGTTAAATTAAACAAAAAGAAGCCAACATGACCAAATCTCAATGGCAATGCTAAAGTATCCCAAACAGGCAACTAAAGCTAGGAAAGAGTTGAAGTGTTCGCTTCCTCTACCGTTCTCAGAAAGTTTTTCAAGTGCATTCTTTGTTGGAAACTTTAGTAGGTTCACACATTAAAATAAGAAGTACTCCGATAAATATGACATGATCACAAGAAACAAGCTTTCTAGGAAATCACTTAGATTTTGCCCAAGATTCTGTCGCATAATTTGCACCTATGAAGCACTGCTCATATGGTTACTCAGAGCTGCTAAAGGAGTGCTGCTCAGTCTTCAGATGATCTTGGAAGGACTTCGAACATTTGAGGGTAGTGGTAATGGGAAAGCGATTGACACCAAGCCTTGCCATTGCCTTTGTCTAAGGCGGAAGCGCCAGCAATCAATCTCCGACTGCTACGCTACTGCAGATATGTAGATGATTGCTTTTTCATCTCCTCCACACAAAAGCAGATGGAAGAGTGTCTTAAGTTACTGAATAAACACTCAGAGTAGATTAAGTTTACTGGAGAGAAGCTGAAAGAAAAGTGGCTTCCATTTCTGAGCGTTGAAATCAACCTACCCAAAAGCGGCTTCATCGCAAAGTGATACCGAAACACGAGTAATAAAAAATTACTGGCTTATTTCCTCTACTCTCACGCTTCACCCACAAAAAGGGCGCTTGTACAAAAATGTCTCCAACAACCAGCATTGCGTGCCAAGGAAGAGAGCAGAAGGAAAATCCCTCAAACTTGCGCGGCAAATACCCACTTTCAATGAATACGAGACTGTTCTCGGGATAGCTGCAGAGAAAAAACCACTTCTCAAACGGTAACTACGAAATAAATAATTTACCGTTTATACTGCCTTCTATTTCCAGCAAAACAAATGCAGCTATAAAACGTTGCTTAAGAAGGCCTTGTCTAGAGAATTCGGTAGGAGTAAAGGAAGCACCACCGAGCAGTATAAAAAGCCATCTAGTTCTCATCCGCCTGTATGACTGTCAATGTACTACACGAAACTACATAATATGCCCTAACGGTAGGAAAAGTGATTACGTTTGTTTGGGTACAGTTTATCTGACCTCTTGCAAAACATGCAAGGACGAGTACTTTGTCGAAACGGGTAGGCCACTCTGCTGGCGTATAGAAGGACATCTAGCCCGCAAACTTAAAGTTAAACCAATACTCCACTGAGCGTGCACAGGACACATAGACATTGAGGAGAAGATTTTGAAGCACAAATTATCTTTCTCACATAGGAATCGAAAACTTAAGCAAGCAAAACTCCTAAGGTATTCTGGATTAATTCCAACAATGCGAAAATCAAGGGCAAGGAGAAATGCCTCGTTGTCACATGTGGTCTCACATGGTATTCAAAACTGATATTTTTTTAATGAGAGAGACATCATGCTTCCATGTGAACTCTGTGCAATTGGAGTAGGTGCAAAGCTCTGTTCCGACTCATAGAAAGCGATAGGACTGCGAAGAAGCTATTTTGTTTTCGGCGCCATTGAAGGGTTGGTTTTCTGGCATCTCTGGTTTGGTTATGGAGATGCTTGGCTATGTAGATTACAGTCAATTTAACCTTCTTAGCCTCTGAAGATAGCTTAATCCGCCGAAACTTTAGCTTTTTTCTGAATGAAGAGTAAAATCGCAACGTCGTGTTCTCTCATCAAAAGAGAAGATGAAATTACTAGCCATATGTATTTCTTTTTTCCTCACAAAATTCAGTGTACACTACGAAACTTCCTTATTCCGTCACTATTTTAGACGCTCTTAAAAACAAACCTACTACCTGGATACGTTGAACTGGGTCATCGCTATAAGGATTACTTACTTGCTTTAAACTTGAAAGACCCGTCCTCACTGGTTTCAGCATAATCACCATTTTTCGGAGATTTACTGGTTAAGCCATTGTGGTCCTCTGAAATCCCGAGGCCAACCCAGCTCAAGTCTTCCCTAGGTCTTCACCACCACAGGCAGTCACAGCCCTTGTGGATCAGAAGACAAGGAGAATTGCCACCGTGCGCCTTTGATATCTTTGATACAAGACGGTGGTGGATTCTGGTATTGGTTTACTCTTAGCAAGACTTCCTGGTGAAAACGCTGGATTATATGACTTAAAAATTTAAAAAAAAAAGTTCTGAAGATTCCACTTTCTAAACCGAGTATAAATGGAAGTCGGTTTTCAAAAAGACTATTTTACTCTAATTTATCTGAAGTAATTTCGACTTCTACGGAATAGATTGCCTCCATGAAGGCAAATTATCAATGGATAATCAATCAACAACAGTCCTGTGTAAAAGTGCACTGCGGAATGTGGGCAGGCTGTCTTCCAAATCGCTGGATTCAATTTTATGTTACTATGAGGACTCACATTGCAAGAGTGCGGAGCTCTGGACGATCAGTCCGACTCTAATGAAGACGATTACGTCGAAAGGTTAGTTAGAGTAAAATTTAGCTGATGACCTCGTGTAAAGTGCCAAGAGATTAAGCTGTTTACAACAAAAACCAAATCATAAGAAAAACACGGGTGAACTACAGAATGTCTAAGGACCACAAACGAGAGCTATTTGGTAAATGCTAGGCGATAATAGAAACATGCGAAAGCGCCAAAACAGTGAACGAGAGGAGGGCGTGCCAGGAAGCACTAGGAGATATCGTGATGTCGGTGACTTCGAAGACGTCAGGAAACCTGCTGCCATGAGGCGACGGCCAAAGACCGCCGAATGGCGACAAGCTGCAGGCCAACTCGGGGCCTCCGCTGAGCATAAGGGCAGTCGCGACCGTGCCGAAAACTTGCCCATCCACATTGAACAGCGGCCACATCGCTGTTGTGATGCCGAAGTCGCTAACCGGATATGCACTAACGGCATTAATATGTCTACACACTCTGACTTTACAACGATGTTGATTACAATACCGAAGGAGAAAATCCCCCAACTCTGCTTCTTCAGAAACAATTCCGAGAATCCAGCAACGAAAAAACCTATTCTACCATATCAACAGCCTACAGAACATTTTTGAAACTGGCCCAATGACGTTAGTTCGGTAATTAATTGAATTTTATTATTAAAATAAACTACAAGATTCGCCTAAGAGATGTGTGCTGTTCACCTGTGATGCAAAGGACATTTCTTCGGGGTGGGTCGCAATAAATGTGTACTATGAACTATTCCGATTAAAACGAAGATAAACACGAACTCTCCATATTCTTATTCCATTTTGGTTTTCATTAGCTCTTGTACCCAATAGCTAATTTTGCAAGGCTTCTTACAATAGCGAAATATTTCCCTAGCGAAAAGTCGGATGCTAAGAGTAAAAAGAGTTCTTTAAAAATTTTGCTTGAACTAAAAAATGCAGCCGAGAAAAAAGTGTCTTTTTGTCTAATGACGTTTAAGAAACTGCATGAGTTGTTCCTGGTGATTTAACACGATTTAAAGAACTTAATGTGTAACAAGTAAAAACGAATCAAAACAAGTTCGAATTCTCTGATTCCCATCGTTTCTACTGGTACACACCTATATTTCGGCTTTATACCAAATGGTTAACAAGATCGTATAGAAGGAAGTGAACATTGATGACTCTCGTCAACCCATTTGACAAGCTACAGTATAGGAGGAAATCACATGAAACAAATTTCGTCCATAATTCGGCAACTATAAACAGAGGTATGAATACCAAATATAGAGAACGGTGTTTTGCTTGGCGTGGGAATTATTGTTGGCGCGCCTTAGACGGAAGCTTTTGCTGTAAAATGAACAAAGCACGACAAGCAAGGGAACGACTACCACTGGAGCAGAGTAGAGTGCTTATCCCGCTCAGGATAGGATGCTGTCTCTGAAACCAACGTACTGCGAATTGCTGGTAGTAGCAGCAATACTACTAATGGGTGCGAGGCAACTAATAACGTACCTCATCAAAAAATGGATGAGAAAACTCCATGCTCAAGTAGTCGGAAAAGGTAAAATATATTAACCGCCCTACTCATTAACTTCTTTGCTCAGTACTTTTTGGTACAAGAAAATAATGGGCAATAATTCGATAGTTCCACTCAGGGCCACGTAGTAAACAAAGAGATATGCATCATATCTCATGAGCTATCACCTACCCAATCGTTCATCAATAAAGTGGAACACTTCCGCTGGAAAGACCCGAGAAGCATATCATTTTGGATAATATGCCCTTTTTTAAGACTTTTACCGTAAAAATAGCCACAAGAAGGTTGCATGCTCGAATTGTGTCATAGGTTCACTGTTATCTGGCTTCCTCCAGAAAACCTTCTAACTCCTTAACATGGATAAGCATAGAATTAGTTCCTCATGTACATCGCAGTTCGAAACAAGGAACTTCCTGCTACGCGGCAAATCATTAATGGAGTGCACATAAGAGAATTATGATAGACGAGAATTGTAGCTCAATAGATGTTGTGGGAAACAAACAGAAAAAAACGAGTTCCGAAAGCCATTGTCACCTCCTCTTCAACGACGTCACTAGTTGCCCATGTACAGATTTAAGGAGTTGTTCACCCGAAAATGTCAACGACGATTACCCAGCTATTGAACGATTACTTTTTTTATTAATTTAATGAAGTTTCGTACAGGCTTCTGAAAATATATAAAACTTGTTGTACGGCGGCATATTTGAGCATAAGATCGTGATATATTCCTCAACTTTCGAATGGGTTGTTTGAAGTGGTTTTAAGATGTTTGAGAGTAGATTTAAGAACGTACAAGACAATTTTGAAATATGGTTCCATCTGTTTGGTTTTCAACTTGGAAGTCTGCTCCTTGACAGTAATAATGGTTGCAATTTCACTGGAATACCTAGGTTTCCTGGATGTTTCCATGAGGTTTAACTCCAGTCTACCAGCATGGATATCGTCCGGCTCAGCACACGACAGGCTGCGTGCGTCCTCTCCAGTTAATCACTTCCAAAAATTAATGCTCCTTATCAAAAGTGATAGTGAAGTTAATAAAGTGTAGCAGCCGATCAATGTTTGTATTCCTCTATTCAGTGGCTGAAAAAAATTATTATCTCTATCTTCTTGAATTTTTTTTGTTTTTATTTTATTTTATATGAACCGTCACATCTACTGTGCGAATCCCAACACTTCTCACATTCGTTTCCTCGCATCCATTGTCCCCAAAGATTTTCCAACTTTTATGTGTGGGTTCAGTTGCTTGTTGAGGATCTTCGTTTCATCTTGAATGTCGTAGAATGCTGGTCGAGCAATCCACCCTGGAGTCTTGAGACAGTATAGGCTGGAGCGTTCCCAACTAGATTGCTTGGAGTGATTTTTTCCCGGATAAGTCCGATACCAATTTCCCGATCCCGTAGGGATGAGAAGCTTGGTTGGCCCGGAGCGGAATCGAACTAGCACCATGCACGTGATGATATAATATCATCTGAGTAGTAAGTTAAAAAATTGAAAATATCTGTGTAGCAAGGTTGCCGAAAATTATAACATTAAAATTACCTTTTCCACAAGTCAACAATAGAGACAGGGTTTGATGACCTGCTAAAGGCGAAATAGATTCGAAATAGATATATTAACAGATTCGCGAATGAGTATTCGTTGCACCATGTGACGGTGATGATGATATTCTCGAGTGTCATGAGTGTGTGGAGAATCGGCTTCTGAGCCGTCGCCAGTTCGATGTGAAATAGAACATCGGCTACAGGAAGCATGGATGGACGTCACCTGTGTGTCTGTCGGCGCTCATCCTTGTGAACCCCTGTGGTGAAACGGCTCACACGCACTTTATTATGGATGTGACCTAGTCTGTGGAGTGTAAGAGATGTGCGTTATGATTTATCATGCTCTACTCGCAACAATTTAACAAGCTCTACTCGTTTGAGGATATGTGTTTTAACGATGGTTTAAATGATGGTTGTAGTGCATGGACCAACTGTAGCTTCATGCTTAAGAAGTTTTTATCCAAACAATCGACTTTCGTAAGCAAAACATCTAGGTCGACCGTAGGTCAAGTGTAACGATTTCTATTTCGCAATTGTGATTTTCTTTTTGAAATTTTATGTAGTTAAAAGTCAGCACATGAAAATACAAAGGCGAAAAATTCGTCGCTTGTCTTTTGGAGTATTCCGACACAGTGACTTAGAAAGCAGCCGGTCAAACGAAGTTGAGACCTACGTCAGGATTGCCATGAAAGTACTTTGTGGGCGACGAAAGGCACAAAGCGGAAGACAGGTGTTTGATCAAGCAACATTTCTAAAATTTTCAATACATCATTACGACTTTAGTTCTTCGGAATTCGGATTTCCGACAAAATAGCCATCTTTGAGGCACGCAAGACTGAGACGTTCAGCTCGCAACCAGTACAATGGAGGTAGCGCTTCATTTTCTGCCGCTAACAGCACAATAACCAGGCAAGGGCGATCAAATCACGAGAGTTATAGGACTTGAAGAACTTCGAAAAAAGGGCAAGGAGGATGGAGAGAGAGAGAGAGAGAGAGAAATTTACGATAGAGCGGAGAACTTCCTTATTTTGTAGGTATCACGCCCGACTGCGCAACAACATAGTCTCAAGTACATTCTGCATATCCCTGTATATCAATCACTCTAAGGCCTGGATCTTATTCTAAATTTCCTTACTAATTTTGATACTACGCTCATTAATGGGTAAATGCTCTTCAAATTAAAAAAGAAAGGAGACAAATTCGAGAAAATTCCGAAAAAAAAGTAGCGCAATAGCAAGGTTGCATTTTGTCAAAGGATTGCTGACAATCGCACCATAGCAGCTCGACACTGAGAGTACTATGAGAAGAGCCTTCAACTTGAAGACAAATGGAGATGACTTGCAGCTAATGAAGACGATCACCCGAGATATTCACTGAAGCAGACCTGGCAGAGATGTGCCAGATTTGGAACGTCTCAATGAAAAAATGAAGGCAAGCAAGCCTGATAAAAATGAATGAACGAAAACAAGATGAAAATACTTTGCTAGCATAGCATACGAAAATACTTTAATTACCCAAGAAAACAAGATGGTCGCATGAAATTCAGTATTGCTTTCTTTGTACAAATAAGACGATCACTTTTTAGGTCAAATTGCTACGCTTGCCAAAAAATGCACTTCTAACTAGTGGCAATTTTACTTGGCACTAATTAAGGCTATGTAGACATTTTCGTACTTTATTGATGAAATGATCCAGTGCGTTTTAGTTCGTCCTAGTGAAGACGCTCCTCCGAACGGTTTTCCGCCTCGTCATGGCTGGGAAGTGTTCCTGCGTGTCGAGTTGCGATGTACCTGCATCACCGCTTCATAAATATGAAACGGTGCTTTGTCACCATCCACCGGAAGAGCTTCCCAAGCTGAGGAGTCCAGCGTTTCCATCAGGAAGCCCAACTAATAGTAAACTAATAATAGTATTCCCCACTGTCCTGGTATCAAACTAGTCGCATGGTGGCAAATCTTCTTCTGATTCACGAGGGCGGAGACTCCCCGTGGTGGTGAGAACCTGGAGCAGACTTCGGCAGGCTGACCTCGGGACTCCAGAGGAGCACAATGGATAAGCCAACAAAACTCCGAAAAATGGAGAATATGCTGGGACCCGCACAACCAATGAGGACGAACTGTCCAAGTATCTAAGTACGTAAGTGAAGGCACTATAAAAACAACTGCTTCAGTGACAAAGCACCGTTTCATATTTATGAAGCGGTAATGCAGTCTCAGTCGTCTTATTGAAAATTCGATCACCAACGGATTACCACCTTTCTAAATCACTGGAGAACCTTTTGAAAGAAAATACGACTATAGAGGCAAGAAGTCAGAAAGACCTCCAATTGTTATTTTCGGAGTTGGCTCTTTATATGTAAAGAAATTCCAAGGTTGTAAAACAGTTACAAAGGTCTGGAATAGCTTTTAGTCTCAATTTTATTTCAAGGTCAGATATTTTAAACCAAAAAGGCCTAATGCACAAGCATAGTAACCTGAGACGAGAACCCAACACTAACCTGCTGCAGAAAAAGAATTTATCCCGTTAGTTCAATTTCATCAATTTAATCAAACGGAAATGAAAATTAACGGTGAAAGTAATTTTAGATGCAGTTAAAACGACAAAGGATAAAGTTCTCGTCGTTGATCAATACCTGAGGGATGCGAAATGCATTCGACTTCATTAAATATCGTTGGAGGTGACTGAATGCACATCTGGCCTTTACAATGACTCGCATTGGCCTGCCGATGTATCGAGCCAGTGCTACTATTCTCCCAGACAAGTCTGGTACCAATTTGCCGACCCCGGAGAGATGGAAGGCTTGGTGGGCCATGAGCGCATTCCACGTGCGCGTCGCAGTGGCGCCTCCAACCACTGCGCCACACGCACCCTTCTAGATGGATTTCGAGACCCTAATTCTGATGCCAACCAACGACCACATCAATCCAGATTGTAGTCTATGTTTTATCAATATTCTTCAATCACTATTCAAGAATAAAGCACACTTGAGAAATACCGGGAACACTTCTTAAATAAACCTATTCACATTATATGATTGGAAAAGCGTGAATCAAGTAAATAATGAGTGCGCTTGACACGGTAAGATGGGGTTAAGCCACTCTGCATCTGTATGTGGTTATATAGCCGGCTACGGCAATCTGAGGAAAAGATCTCCGTAGAGGCTTGCAAGAAGTGTCCACGGCACAGGTTTTACGCGATGTGATCTCAACAAGGGTGCGAGGAAAAGTGGCATCAACATGAAAGTGGACGAAAACAACAATAGTCATCTTCATCGCAAAGCACATGTGCTGTAGTTTCCTGTAGTCACGATGTGGACATCATACAGATATCAAGAAGGATGCATAAATCTTCATTTCGACTCACAACCCACTGATCCAAAGGGGTGTAGGTAACTCGACTAATGTTTGCCAAAAAATCGGAGAAATGTGTTCACTAGAGAAGCCCACTATGTTTTGAACTTTTGTTAAAAAAACTTCTATACGAGGACACTAAAAGAAAATTATCCCACAGTTACCACACAACATCAAGCCGCACATCGTTACATGTCAAATGAAATGCAGATAGCTAGAAGACTGGAAGGCAGACTGTGTAGAAAGTTTATAAAAAATTACATAAGGAAACATTAAGGAGTAAATGAAAGAGAAGAGTACACCCTAAAGCGAAGACAACATAGCGACTGGTAGTTCCTTGTCCATCATGACAATGCAGGCTGGTAATGACAGGCTTCTTGTGGCACAGAGCAACGTTACTGCTTTCGAATGACGAACGATCCGCGTGATTCAGACTAATTTTGAAGCCAGCCCAAGAAAATTCGTATAATTTTAGCGGATGACACATATATGTTTTGACATTTCTCCCATAGAAAACAATTTCAGGAATTCCGTCCCACTAGGCCAGTGAAAGCGGCTTCAATAGCTTTGCTGTGAAATGTTTCAAAACAAAGTACCAGTGTGTAGAAAGTTTATAAAAAATTACATAAGGAAACATTAAGGAGTAAATGAAAGAGAAGAGTACACCCTAAAGCGAAGACAACATAGCGACTGGTAGTTCCTTGTCCATCATGACAATGCAGGCTGGTAATGACAGGCTTCTTGTGGCACAGAGCAACGTTACTGCTTTCGAATGACGAACGATCCGCGTGATTCAGACTAATTTTGAAGCCAGCCCAAGAAAATTCGTATAATTTTAGCGGATGACACATATATGTTTTGACATTTCTCCCATAGAAAACAATTCGCTACAGTGCTCATCAACATTACTATTACTACCTGTTGGAATATTATTCACAATCCATTTGGTGAAATTACTGAAAAGGAACAAGGAAAAATCGGAATGCAGGAAATATTTTTTGTAAAAGTAGATCTAGCTGACATTGATGAATTCAATCAGTCCCAACGTGCATCGGAGCTCCATGTATATTCAATTCAGCTAATCCTTGAGCTCAGTGCGCCCGAACGGCTCTGAGGATACGAAAAACAACACAATTCTGACATGAAGCCCTTCTTCATTGCTTTGGTGAGAACAAATCCATAAGAATTCGCTCAGTTCTGCTTTCCCACATTACTCCTATCTAAATTAACGAGCAGAAATAACCAACTGCGTCTCAGCATAGGTGAGCCTCTAAAGAATACCCCAATGAACATCGCAATCCGACACTAGAGAACAGCCAGGGGCCATGATTGAAGCAGCAGGGTACACCTAAAAACTCGATGAGGCTCGTAATGTGTCTCTATAATCCTACTTTAAAAGGAATGTAAACACTAATTTGTAGATAACCTTGCAATATTCACCTGCATCACCTGTAGTCCCGTTGATCGTCGAGTGACTCGAGCGGGCGCCAGTAAATTCTCCATTTTCCCTGTCGTGTGCAAGAGTAGCCCAATGGGTTCTCCTCGCTTTAGGAACACATCGAGCATCATATCTTTCTTCTAGGCTTTTCGTGATGAACTCTGACCATCGGGTCGGTGGTATTTCTGCAGTACGTTTGACATCCCGAAGAATCCAGTCATTAACAGCTCTTGCCCATCGGTTATCATTCATACGCATTACGTCTCCGGCCCACCTTATCTCCGACTGTTTGGCGTATAGAACGGCATCTTTGATTTTCGATCGTTGACGTAGGTCGGAGCTTCGGATCCCATCCCTTACTTGTGTGAAACGGGATACTGCTAGCCTTTCGTTCTTTCGACTGCGCGTTCGATAACGCTGAGTGATCTCATATCCTGCTTACGCAGCCCCGTAGAGATCTTGCATTCAGACAGGTAACATGTGAAGAGCCGAACTAGAGTGTTTACGAGGACTGGCGGAAGGCTCTTCAGATGTTCTAATCATATCTTCTCCGGACCTGGTGCTGTTCAATTTTTCACCGACGAAATGGCATGCCGGATTTTGGAAGGGAGAACTGATGGTACAACATATCCATCCTCTTTTATTTTATAAGACGGGAGATGGACGTGGCTGTCGAAGAGATCTGAGTAGTAATCAGGGTGATTTTCTGCATTGCCTTTCTGGACACTGCTATTGTTCCGTCTGGGCGTCGGAATGCAATCATCTTGGTCTTATAATTGGCGAAGCTTCGGCGGGCTTTGCAAATGCTTTTCCCAGCCTCTGCAGCTTCGACCACTACTGCTGCTCTTCTCTCATTGAGATCTTCTTTCATCGCCTGTCTGCATTGTTTCGCAAGCTCGGACGTTAGTTCGCGGCTGCCTGCAGCTCGTACGATTCCACGTTGGCGTATTAGCTCGAGAGTCTCTGGAGACAGACGTCTCTTGGTGACTTTCGAACTCTCAGCTTTCATGGCGCTAACGTGAAGATGTTCAGTGAGCCGACCGTATTCTTCGTCGATGTTGTCGACAAACGCACCTTCCCAGCAGTCGACTAATGAGTCGAGTAAGTCCCAGTTTGTGGTGGCTCTGGGACTTCGGTTTTTGATTTTAGCGGCTTTTTCTCATTTCCGTAAGAAATAAATTCTTGCACGAACGAGACGGTGGTCTGATCCCGTGTACAATTTTGGGACAACAGCGACATCGGTTATGCAACACGTTATGGTACTCTCCATTGGGAAATTCCCACGTTCAGCGTTGACGGTGAGGCTTCTGGAATTACAGGTTATGGATGGTCTTGGTCGCCATGATAAAGTCTCCTTCGTCATAGTTTGATGTTGGCGCGTAAACGACGAAGATTGTCAAAGCCGGTGTCGATCTGCATCTTTTTAATCGTAAACGTCCGAGTCGGGTTGTAAGCTGTTCGAATGAATCGATGTTCATGGAAAAACTCGTGTTGACGAGAACACCGACACCGCCTACTCCTCTACTGTCGCATGTTCCGAGGAACAGTTCTTCTCCAGTATCATAGACGGCGTTGAATGTGTAGCGTTTTCTGGTCTCGGCCAGGCCGCTGACGACTTATAGCCTGCTGGGCTCTGAACGTGGGGGCTGGGTATACTCATGGGTAGCTTGTCAGGTTCTCCCGAGGTGAACAAGAAGCTTATTTGTTGGAGGCGACTCGTAGCCGCCTCCCATATACTTCGTTGTCACTTAATCAAGTGTTGGCTTTTGGCCAAGTTGACTAGTAGAATAGAATCCGTACAAGGGAGAACGCACCCACGTACACATGCATGAATACGCCTAGCAAATATAGAAAGTATGTGCCAAATCGGCGCAGCAGAAACAGGGAGCCCATCCTCTGGATCCACCTGCGCCTCAGGGAAGCAAATGTCGCTTTTCGTCCTCGACTAACCCCCAATCCCACCTGGGGACGCGCCACGTAGCCACGCGATTAACCGGCTCGAGATCCCTCATATGAGGGAGATTCGTGGCTTGCAACATTAAACAATATTTAAAAGAAAAGCCTTCGTTCACGACGTTGCTGGTTTTTCGACAACAAGCCATAGTTTCCCCATTAGTGGAGAAATACAAGAGTTAGGAATGCAACGAATGGGGTTAATGTAATAGAAAAATGTAAGAAATATACAAACTTATAAAAGAATAGTTTGCTCTATCGGATTAAGCGAACTTACGAGTTGATGAAATTTAAGTTCGTTTAGAATTAAAATTCCCTAAAAACAAGAAAAGAAATTTAAATTTTTAAGATATTAACCATACAAGTGTGGCTAGTGTGCTAACCAGCGCTACATTGGGAGACACCATCGTTTCTCGCACGACGACACCTCGCTCGTTCACTTGAATCCGTGTTCGAAGTACGAGTCTTACCGCAAAAACGTGAGGACAAAAAGCATTCTGTGAGAAATCCGGAAAACCGGTATTAGAGCAAATAAACTTTTATGGAACGATCTGCATATTATAGTTTTGTTTCAAAACAAAGTGCACCATGGGTTGAGATATGTTGATTTAAAGTTTAAAACGGCCATTATTCTTTTATCTTATGACTCTGTATGAAGTCATACGTGAGAAACCAATGATTGACAGTTCGTTCTTCTTGCTTTTGAAATCGGCGTCCTATATTGAATTTTTTTTACACTAATAAAGACCAGTAAAACACGGATCGCACAGTGGCAGCGATACCCGCTTAATCCATGTTGGACGTCCTAGGCAAGTTATTCAAGGATTTCACGAAGAACCAACTAGATCAGCATTCAATGACATTCACAGCGAAAACGACGATTGTCAAGCAACAGTCAAATCCAAGAATGATCCAACAGTTTCGTGAGATATGGATGGCAGGCAACAAATCGAATACAAAAATTGCTTGGATTCCTAAACTGTAATATGCGATGTTGGGTTGTGTAATAATAAAAAATAAACAAGACGTAAATACTTCATTTAAACGCGATATTGATACGGCACACTGGAATAATAGGATAAAGACTAAAGATGTAAACTTTGACTTTTGTAGAATACTAGTTTTCTTGGAGTATGTCGAGCAATCGGCACTACTTAAAGTACGAGATCTTCAACGGAGCAAGCATCATTTCTTTTCAACGTTCAGGAGTCTGAGGTCTCTTTTGTATTCATAAAATAATCTGGAATTAACAACAAGAAAAAAACAACGAACGTCATATGAGCGATTTCTGTTGGAGAGGATCAGGAACACACCACAAGCAGTAGCTTTTTGCAAACATCATTACCACCTGCCTGGTCTGATACATAGGACAAAAATTGTCTTCTCAGGACTAATGAAAGCAAATTTATGGTTTTGCCAAATCAAAAAACCATAACAAAAACGGGTCAGTAGAGGTGTTATCCTATGATGCATCAACTACGGTCTGCCCATCCCCTCAAAAAAAACCTGGAGGATTCATTGAGAAATGGTAAAGCTCTATAGTATGCAGAACTGGTTGACCGAGTTTGGCACCACGGAAATGCTAAAATAATTGCATGTTTGTTAATCCCAACGATAATATGATGATTTTAATTCGTTCCAGTTATCCAGCACCTACGTCAGGAAACGCGTAACGCAGTGCAATGGGCCGTGCACCAGTCGCTGGTTCGAATTCGCATTATGTGGAACACATCTCCATAAACACGAATTAGGGCTCTAAATCTTTCTGTTTTATGCTATAATCACTGAAAAAACAGATTGTCCACTGAACGGTCTAAAAGTATCAAAAACAATAGCTGCATATTGATTCGTCGGGTCTGGTTCTGTAAACGTCTGTGGGCCAGTTGTTGCAACCGAGTTTATAAAACTTGTTCGGAATTTGTTGTTTGGCACGCAAATAACGCATTTCTAATATGAGTATGCCAAGTATAATAATGGTAGCAAAAATACAGTTACACGGAAAGATTAATATCTACAGCAGCACAATTCATCAAAACAATTCATGAAAGAAAATCAGTAGCCAATATTTAAAACCCTACAGGATTCATGTAAAGGTCGATAGCTACAGTCCGAGTCAAATGTAGTATATATCATGTATCATCATGTATCAATGTAGTATATATCCGAGTCGAAAATCAGTAGCCAATATTTAAAACCCTACAGGATTCATGTAAAGGTCGATAGCTACAGTCCGAGTCAAATGCATGAATATCATAAGCCTTCTTTTTCGACTTCTTTGAGAGAGAATCTGATTGAATTATGTTCCTTCGATTATAGGATGTGAGCGGAACAGACAAGAACGACGCTTTCGTAACTAGGCGAATTCTTAATTAGTTTGTGGGTATTTACACTTATGGCTTCTTATATTGCGTAGATTTACAACCTCTTGACAGTAACTGAAATAAGGATTCCTTTTTCATGGAAATAAACACAAATTGCGGCCAACGTTTTGAAAAAGCTGTGCCGTGGTGGTTTTTTCTTAAAGGAAACCGTCTGACAGTGTTCGGTAAGTGGGCAGCGCAGAGCAATGAGGCGCCACGTGCCCGCACATCGTCATTATTCGGACGTTAACTTCGGCTCAGCCGTTCCTCAGCTGTCGGTAGCAAATTCGTCCGCAGAGAATAAAACTCTGACTGTTCCACTGGTCGCGACCTGCTAGTCAATACGAGAGCGAAATCCTCACTAATTGCATCGCTGAACTTGCAAATGACCTTCTGCACTTCGTTATTTCTATAGCGGTTCACCATAATGCCGTCACTATCATTGTAATGTTTTATAAGAAAGTAACGAGCAAAGCTACAAACTAAGAGAAAAGAATAGATGAAAATCTTCCAAAGAATAAACCAGACTGCAGGTTCCTCCCAACAATCCAAGTGAGAGCGCTTTAGTCTAGCTATCCCAGTACTTCAGAGAGAATCGACTCGAGAACCATTCAAGAATATTCACAAGAAAGACGATAATCCTCAAGCATCACCCGAACCTACATTAAAAAAGTTGGCAATTTTTTAGGACAATGGATGCGAGGAAACGAATGAAAGGCAAGAAGAGTCAGGATCCACACAGTGGATCTGAAAGACGGGTCGGGTGAAATAATTGGATAATGAATGGAGAATAAAGCAAACACTTTTCGTTTTGACACAAGCATAATCTATATATTTCGTCGTTCTTTCCCAACAAAATTTCTTCTTTTTTCATAATGCAAGCAGAACAGCTCCTGCTGGATTTGTTCGAAGACTGATCAATTCGATAGATTGTTGTTTCAGAAAAATGGACTCTGAGTAAAGCATGTTCTACAAATTCCATTATTTTATTAAGTTCAAGCCACCAAACATTCAGACAAACCCAAACGAAATGTGAGAAATGGAGATTAAAAGCCACGCGCTAGTGGAAAGTCGAATGGAATTAAGACAGCGAGTCGAGATCAGCAAAACTTGTTTAGGATTGCAAATGGCCAGATCGAGTGAAAAGATGACAGGCATACCTCACATGAATGAAAGATGATATTTGTGCATAGGTATCGATGAGGCAGACGAAGAGATCAGGAGAAGACGTCTGAAGCACGACGTGTACATACTAGGTGAACGTAGGTAGACCTGCGTGCTACTACGGCGTTCGTAAAAAGTGAGAAGAGTTTGCTCCAAAAATACGACCACTTACTTTAAGAAAGTTTATTCAATAAGAAACATTTAAGCGAAATAATCATGGAACACTGTGTAAATCGAACCAATTACTAACACCGATCAACAATTACCAGTTTAGTGAACAGCGGTAATAGTCAGAGAAACATTGTGAACTGACGTCGTCACCTCTGGGAAACTCAATTTGCGTGCTAATCGTTCACACAGAAAGAATAAATGTGAGAAACCAGTAGAGCTTTAAAACCGGGTCCAAACAGGTAACTCTGTTCAAAACAATTTTTTAAGGGCTCCATTGCACGAAATACTGCAAGTAAAGTCCACGTCTACCATTGTTAGATAAGTTGCAGAGTTTCCAACGAGGTTTGGAATCCTTCCGGATGCAAGCCTTTATTGCCGTCGCTCATGATTCCTGATTAACGAAAAATACACTCTCGAATTCGAGGAGATCGAACGCTGAACCTGACGCGACACGAAGGCGAAGATGCCACATCGAGATTACGAACTTTGGATCACCGACTTGGATCATCGGCTGCTTGCCTGCCAATCTACTCAAATGTGTGATTCCATCATTTTAAAGGAGCAATGACTAAGCGATTACTTCAGGGCAGCTCTAGCCATTACGCTGCACCCACTCTTTCTTTTCCAATTGGAAAACAAAGAAGAACAGTTCTTCCAAAACCCAGACGACGAATTTGTAGGCCTTTCACCGAATTGGGCAACTAGTTAGTATAGTTGGTTAATCCATATCGTATTTCTTTGAGAGCCAGTAGCATCAGTAAGCATTTCACGCCTTGAAAGTTTAATTTGCGCGCCGACCCGTTTTTCCGCGGCAGGACTGTTTTTGAATATTCTATCGTGTAATATTTGAAAACCAACTTCCATTTAACCTCGGTATAACTAATCAATATGTATTCTCTCTTTGATAAGTTCACACGAAGTTGCTAAATATGTTTATTTTCGGCTAACGTTTCGACGTCCTCGTCTTCATCGGAGCCTTCTTCAGGTCCTCGTAAGCAGTGCACAGATCGAATATGTAATCATCTACCTCTACGACGCATAACAGAGAAGAATGCATGACGTTCGATTAGTCAACCGCTAATGGGTTAGCGAATCCCGATGACTTTATATTCTAGCTAAAACGAGAGCTCTGAGTGTCACCGCTTGCACTTTCTGGACCACTGCCACTGCTTCCGACAAAAGTACAGCTCAACAAGTATTCACCAATCGTTGGGCAGTCCATGTATCGTTGTTAAAGAGGCGTTGTTAAATTCGTATTATTTTGAACACCACCTGCGATGGTCGTGATGATCGGTTACGATGAACAAACTAGACGCAGACGACCTCAATCGGCGTCACGCCACAGTTCATCCATAGAAAACTGGCGTCTGAAGCACGCAGTCTACTCGTATATGACAGATGTTGATGACACTGTAGGATTAAATTCTGCAAAGATAGGGGTTACACAGCAATGATGTCAGTGATGCTAGACAAAAATGCTAGAACTCACAACAAGAAATGAAAACAGCAAGCATATGTTTACTTGCCTAAAAGCCAGAAAGTTGGCGTTCCTTTTTCACGATACCGGCCCTACTAAACACAATGAACAAATAAAAAAGGGGTAGTATCAATATTGATTCTTGTAATCTAGACAATTTCATTATCACTTTTAATGTGGTCGCAAACAACGATCACCTTTTGAGTGAAGCGAAGCGACTTGCAAGTTCGAGTTTTAAATGGAACATTTTTCAAACTTATAAATTTCCTGAATGATGTGTTTTAGAAGAAATTTCAGTAGATAAAATAGTGAATCAGCGATGTCCAGTGGAACACACAGTCTCGTAGAATTAGCCTAAACGATGGAAAATCGATGAATGTAAAAAAAGACTAACTTGGAGCTAAATGGATTTCCCAACACTTCGTTGCTTTTAGTTCGACAGTTCTGAATTACTGAAACATTAAAATATTCGCGGATCGTAAATCATAGTCAAAAAGCCTAAACATCGAGCGAAATAATCTTTAGCTGTGGTAAGAAATCAAGGCGAGCCTCACTGCTGAGTATAATGAAAGGTACTGACAGCATGCTAATACATGGACCTTCATACACCACGCTTCATAAACGAACCAATTTATGGTGATAATAATGTAACCATCGAACATTTAGACAGTAATAAACTGACTACTTAGACTGGAACAGAACTCAACGAAAAGAAAAAAACGCCAGTTTCACGAAAAGCGTTGTCTATTAAAAATATATGCCATATTTGAATCAATGTGACGCTGTAGTATCTGTTCCGTGCCTTAGTTTCGTAACCTTGCACGAAATGCGATCCAGTGGCTTAAGAAAAAGATAGACGGATAAGCTTTGATGGAAGAACGTTTTCATACGTGAACATAGAGTTTATATTCAAAAAAAAATATAATCGAGAGATATACAAACACTTTTGTTCATTGCTAGGCTAGCTAGGTAACATTGACGCTGACAAAGGTTGGACTTTACTATGACTTTACCTTACTTTACTTTACTAGGTAATCATGATGACATCTCCACGAAAAAAGTCCTACCTTGCATGATACTATACTTTCAAGTTATCTGAAGCAACCAATCAAGAATGAACGCATGAAGGATTCGATTCGGTACATTATGTCAGCGGTTACCCGATTTTTTTTCGATGATTTCAATCCATTGGTGCACTGGGCTACAAGCGCCTTTCAAAACAAATCTTTTCCAATCGAAAAAACTTCCTTTTCTATTGGGGTGCCAAATGTTGCTTTTTTTCTTCTCCCGGCTAAGATTAGACATTATTGAACACGTCGAATCTCGTCACGCAGCAAACGTTCCCGAACGCTTTGGTGATGACTAAACCTGATTGTAGCACTTCTAATAGGCATAAGAAAATTTATACCTTGTTTGCAATTCTTTCAAAATTCTGATTTTATAGAAATTTAAAATTGAAGTAACGTGAGCTTCGGTTACCGTAAAATTACTGGCAGGTGTCGAGAAAGCAGATTGGTAGCGGTTGTGCTGGTCGCAATGTCGTGCGAGTAAAATCCAATGCTTTTTCAGGAGTATTGTTCAGATTAACAAATCCCAACTTCTAACAAACTAAGGCATGATGAATGCAGAAGTTAGGCGACAAATTCATATAGCGCTACGCTATCGAGAAGAAATATTTCACACAGTTGGCGATGGTGTAGTTGTTAGCAATTGCTCAACACTAATTGGAGCCATAAGAAACATTTCGTCCAGTATGAAGCGGGACATTCACCGCAGTGATACGTAAGCAAGCCCTTCCATCGCTTGCGTTATGGGCAAAATTATTAATTAGTGCTCTACAAGAAGAAATAACATCTACGTACTTGGCCATTGACTTCATCACGAAACAATTACTACTTCAGATAATTAACGATTTACAGCTTTGTCACTTCGTATCAAAATAAATGGTCTGGTACTTCATCTGGTATTCGTTCGATATATGACGACTGATGAGGGCGCATTTACACGGATAACTAACCAAGCAAAAAAGGATGAGAGGAGAAAACGCGTTGTAGGAACGAAAGTGAAGTGAAAAGCAGCCAGCATAAGGGATACGCACGCAATGGTCCGTAGTCCGTAACCTAACGCGACGTCAACTACTCATCTCATCACCAACTAAGGATAGTTAGTTAAAGTTGGACAAACACAGAAAGTAACCGGTTCATTTGTGTTAGTAGTTAGTAGAGCTGCACAGGAAGTAGTATGTGTACAGCTGATAAAACCTTACTTAACAGCAAGAATACATGGTCCGGAAGAAAATAGTAGTATAAAGTCTGATTTAGCATAATAGTCTATAATTTCGTATGATGCAGAATCGTGTGCGACAACAATTTGATTCAGAAAAATTATAAAGAGTAGTGTTTAGTCATAAAAACCAGTTTCGTACACTTAGTGGTTGTTGTTCGCTCCTCCTCAAAGCATGGCTTGCCCCTTCATCGTAGCTGGGGGTGTTATCGGCTGCTGAACTGAGATTGGTGCAATGGAGCTCATCTCCCACTAATGCCATCTGTGCAGAAAACGAATTCAACAGTTTCATCTAGAATCTCAGCTATGAGTAAAACAATGCTAAACTATTGTCGTAAAGCATTGCAATCACTGTATAGTAGCAATCTTGTTATGCGCAGGTTGATCTTCATTAGAGGAAGGAGACCTCGTGTTAGGCAGGTAGGGCAGACCTAGTGCAATTGACTCCATGAATAACACCTCGCACTATTAGAGACCACCAAATAGATGGAAAGTGTGTGCGAACGATGCTTCGCGAAGAAGGACTATTCGAGTAAGCTCAAGTAGAACGTTGCTGTTGTATTGCACATTAATGCTACCAGATCTATGATCCTGGTTTGGGATTCATGAAACAAAAGCCGACTTGGCGAAAGCCAGTTAGCCAGTTTTGCGCCGATAAGATGATTGCAGTCAGTGGTTAACCGAAGAACACAACAACGATTTGTTCCTTTGCGGATTTTCTTTCGGGTAAAAAAAATATTCCTAGTACAGCTTTAAAGGTCACCTTGAGATTTGCGCAGTGTAACAGGTAGCTTATTAATGACATCATCTTATTTACTACTGTGAAAAATGTGTCCCATTTCGGAAAATATTCTAAGTAGCATTTGAAAATCTATTAGAACGACTATAACCTCTTGAAAGTTAACTTAATAAATCAAAGTAAGAACCGTTAAAATCACTACACCTTTGTCAGTCTGGTCTGGATTCATCAATTTGACGGACGTGTTTTTGATATTCTTTTCGTTGGTGAATGTTCTCGAAATGATGTTTAAAAAACCGGCGATTCCTTGGTGATGCGCCTAGACATTACGATGGATAAGACAGAGTTCCGTAGACAGCCTTTTTCGACCAGTACTTGTTACACATTATAAGGTTGTTAGAAGATATTGCGGTTATTGGTACATTTTGTGGGATTCTTCAGAGCGTTTCTGTGCTGTAATGGTTTCGCCGGGATCAAAGAAGTTGTAGTGAACGACTCTACTGCCGACCATAAAACTGACCGTAACTATCTTTTGACGCACAGTTGGTTTCGTGAACTGTTTTGATCTCTTCGCCTTTGTTCAACTTTGCTCAATGCGCAGAATTCTTTTTTTTTGCACATAACAACGCGATAAAATAGCAGAACTTTTTTTGCGCAAACGGAGCGGAACATACATTTCGTGACGACAGTCTTCTTTCCTACAGAAACTCGGGTTTTCGAATGATTAAGAGTCTTCTTTCCATCGTTATTCCATCCGGCACCTATTTCTCGAATTTTCGTGAACTTATTTAAAGTTCTAAGTGTTTCGAAAGACATTTTTTTTTACATTTTTCTATAGCTTTTCCAAAAAATCTCCAACATGATTTGAATATTTTTCCCTTTACGGCATCAAATACTGATTCTCAACGGTAATAGTGCTTGCACGATCCGAATCGCCTACAAGGCTCTCATCTCCATTGGGTGGCTTTTGAAACAAACGTTACTCCGGATGATTGTTAATTCTAGGCGGAAGTAACTCAAGTTTCCATTTCCATGACATCGTGTCGAGTTCTTTACTTTCTTTTTCCTAGAGGAATAAAAATTCTCTCAGTTTCTTATTTTCATTTTTGCTTCAGTGCCTAAACGTGGGATACAAACTACTATAACAGTAAAGATCGATATAGAAATGTGGAGTCAAGTGTAAGATCAAAGAGCTCAAAGTACCTAAAGCTTTCACACTGAAAAATTGGATGTTTCGTTCTGAGAAACCAACAGCACTCTGGTAATAAGACAATAAGCATCCATACATAGATTCTAAATGCCATTCTTCCCTATTTTTACCAGAAATGAATAACCTCCCAACGGTTTACCGCCTCATCGTAGCTGGGAGGTGTTCCTGGGTGTCAGACTGCGATGTGTAGCGGGGTGATTCTTCCGCCGGCAGGATCTCCTAACCTGAGAAGGAGTCCTGCGTCTTCAACAGGAGGCTTAACTAAGAGTAAACCAGTGCCAAGATCCACCACCGCCCTGTATCAAAGGTATCAAAGGCGCATAGTGACAAAGGGTTGTTACTACCTGTGGTGGTGAAGACCTGTAGCAGACTTTGGCTAGGGGCTGACCTCGGGATTCCAGGGAACCACAATGGCTTAACCAGCAAATCTCCAAAAAAAGTGATTATGCTGGGGCCCGCACATCTAGTGAGGTCGGGCCATTTAAGTATCAAGTAAGTATCAACTATAAATGAATAAAGAATATAAAATTAATAATTGACAGAAATACAGTTAGCCTTCCTCTAAATGCTGGGCGAAACGCATTTCAATTAGACAGTGACTTAGATGTGTATGAACCATTCTACTAATTGTTAACTTTTTCATTTACTGCCTATTACAATTTTGTAATTTTATAATTGTAATAGGCAGTAAATAAAAAAGTTAACATTGCAATCTCAACTACAGCCTCAGCTTAACGCCGATTCAACGCCGATTTGGGCTTCCCAGATCAATCCCGTTGACGGGTGATTGCTGATGGCAGTGATCGATAGAACCAGCAGGCGAAACGAAAGAGCGGCATGGTGTGGTGGTGAACGCGTCAGCCCTCGGAAAAGGTAATAGCGCGTGTGTTCCCCACCGCAGACACCTGTGGCCCGGACTTTTGCAAATATCTCGGCATTATTCCACTAATTGTTTTAGAATCAGTTTTAGAAACTTCGAAACGAGGAAACTCAGACACGAAATTCATGCGCCCGGCTTGCAGCGAATGCTTCTTCGATATTCCGTCCCACTCTATCACAATGACCAATTTCCTAATATAACAAAATCTCAATGCATATCCAGCCACGTGTATGAGTGCAAGAAACGCAACTGGGTCAAATCTTGCGCTTTAATGGCAAGTGTCAGTTGCTGCCGTGTTTCACTCACAGACTGAAATTAACGATCCAGAGGCTTGGCTAGACAATGCACATTGATTTCATTGCGTACTTGGCCAAAAATGCCACAATTCGAGTGTCGACTATAACCACGAACATTTATCGCTCGTGGTGAAATAAAATGGAGGTGTTAGACAATGCTCATGCAATATAATTTCTACTTTTTTTAAAAGAAGTTCTAATGTTTTACTTTTTATTTTCTGCCTATCATATTTTTCACGGCAGGGTACTAAGCGAAATACAACTACAATGCTGCTGAGATATTTGCAAAACTCTGGACCACAGGAAAATAAAAAGTAAAGCATTATGATCTCAACTACACCCTCAGCTTAACTGGGTTCAATGCCGATGTGGGTTCCCCAGATCAATCCCGTTGACGGGAGATTGCTGATGGCAAAGGTCGATAGAAATAGCTGAGAGACAGCCGAAACGAAGGACCAGCATGGTGTGGTGGTGGACGCGTTACTCCCCGGAAAGGACAGTAGTGCGTTCGTTCCTCATCTTAGACACTTGTGGCCCAGAGTTTTGCAATTATCTCAGCAACACTGTGGTTGTATTTCGCTTAGAAGCTATAATGTTCTGCAATCATCTTATCACTTTTTTTTTCTCGTAAAGGCTCATTTCCTTTTTACAGTGAAACGACTGAACACGTAGAATTTCGTCCAGCGGAACTGACATTGTCCCCGAACTCATCGTTGATTATCGCCGCTGCTATCAATTTCGTTGTCGATCTATTTTCAAGTCCAAAATTAAACAAATGTTTAAAAAAACCTATGTACAGACTTAAAGTGATCAAGCAAAAAGTTTTCTATGAGTTTATTAACTTCTCAACTTCTAAAGTACTTGCCGAAAACTTACGATAGCTCAAGTGAGTTAGACAGCACTTTGTTGACATTACCCGTCTTGATATCTACTGTACGCGGATCCAAGCTCTACTTGCAAACGATGCATTTCCTCGCGTCCATCAGACACGAAGATCTTTCAACTTTTACGTGTCGCTTCGGATACTGCTTTAGGATTTTCATTTTATCATGGATGTCGTAGAATGCTGGTCGAGTCGATTATCCCATGAGTTCTGGGATAGCCGAGCTAGAGCCATCCCACTTGGATTGCAGAGAATGGACTTTTACCGGATAAGTTCGGTACTAACTTCCCTACCTCGGACGTATGAAACGCTTGACCATTCCTGAGCGGCATCGCACCTGCACCGTGCTCGTAGTGATCGGCATCACTACCACCGCGCTATCTGCCCCAAAGATTCCTGTCCAAATCTATAAAGGATGTACAGTAAGAAAAAACCTAGAGTTTACAGAGCAACTGTATTCTATCAATATATCTGCCCATTTTATGCCACACTGGAGGATCCCAGGACCGAATATGTTGTAGTCACTACACCGGAATTGTGCACTACCAACAGAGAGGGTGGCAACCTATGCAATTGACTTCAACTTCCTAACTCACTTCAGCGATTTCCAAGACCGATTTTCTATTAACCTGAGCAGTGTTCAATAATTTAATGTTTTTTCTTGACCAAACACGAGGTTGTTAACAGCAGGATTTATTCAATAGTGGCTGATGTCCAGACGCCTTCGCCTTATTCAAAATCTGGAAAGGTTAAAGTGACAGATGCTCTACTCAGCTAAACACTTTCAAAGACCAAGCAGAAAAAACCCAGTGTTGCAGTTTCATTCGCATAATAAATAGCTTATTTTGAACTTTCACTTATTGTTGGAAACTAGACGCACAGAGTCTTAAATGAGTGAGGAATGTGCCTGGGTCAGCTCAAAAAGGAATATGCGCGGAAACTTTACAACCATCACAACCATTTACAAGTTATTTCAAACCTTAAAATTGAGAAGTCAACAGTTTTTGCAACACTGGGTTTTTTCTGCTTGGTCTTTGGAAATGTTTAGTTTCCTCATGGGCTTAGTTATTAGAACACATAAGTTTGCATGCCCTGCTCCTCCTTGGTCCACCAACGCTTAAAAATTCAAGGTTAGAATCACCATTAGTTGTGTCAAACCCAAACGTTTCTGGATCGTCTACGTGACGCACTCCTATCGGTGCGTCGTGGTGAGATCCTCCGACATTACCGCACTTTATAATAAACATATTGAATGACTCTGCAATGAAAGCCATCCGCAAGATTCTTATGCAGCATGAAGGAGAAATAAATATATATGACTCCTCAATTCAGCAGCTCATGGCCATCTAGAAGGACGCCTGAATTACTCAATCTGCAAACGCTCCGCAGAATATTACGCACAAACAAGAGCGCAATGGGACACTGATTGGCACCAAACCTTGCTGCACAAGAGGAGATCCACAAATGTGCTGTTTAGAAGAAGCCCACGCCTCTTAGCAATATATCTAGTGAAAATGAAGCCGAGTTAACCTTTCCCTTCGTGTCCAACAAAATGAGTGCAGGTACAAAACGCGGCTTAGAAAGGATCGATTTAGAGAAATTAGCGACCACGAAAATACGGCAGGTGTTTACCAATCCGACGCCGTAGAGACAATAAACCTATCTCCTGAAACCGTCTTCAATTCACAACAAGTACAAGGTCAGCCAAATTCCCCGTCAAACTCCTATCCATTCATCATCTAGGGATGACAAATCGCATATAACCAGATCCGCCTTATGTGGGAGAATTGTGATATGACAAAAACATACTGAAAAAGAGGTAAATAATAGAAAAGAAATTTCTAAAAATTGTAACTGAAGCAGCACTTGTAGAAATTGTGGTTGTATCGAACCCGATATCAATCGGTGTGAACAACTTTTTGGTTTCACGTCGAGTTCCCTTCCTATCCCTTTCAGTTACCGTCTAGACTTTCAAATTCTCCTCTGAAAAGAAATGTTCACCACTGGAGAGAAAGGCAAGGATGAAAACGGAGAAGATGACGCGCTTTGCTCTCGCTGTTTTTACGTGTGCAGGGAAATTCGTTTTGGCATGTCAGATATTTTTTAGCGCACTCTTCCTGTTTGATCGAATCTTTCCAAGGCGCATAAACGATAGCGATTAAAAAGCCCTTTTGATTTTAACCTTTGATTGATTCGATGAAAGCCCCTTTTGATTTTCAATCCTTTACGATCATTTTTTTAAATATTATGAACGCCTTCTGCACAAAATGTTGTTCATCTACAGTTAAATTTTGCTTCACCGACCCTTAATTTAGGATGATTCTAAAACGATCCATAAATCGAAGGTTGCGACAAGAAACGGACGAGTGCGAAACATCACTAAGTTTGGCAAAATTCGCATTTGCTAAGGTAAGATTTACTTCTTTGAAAACGAACTGAGGTCTTTTGCCAATTTCGAGCTAAACCAATTTGATTAAAACCAAACCAATTTGTGAAAATTTTGAGGGGACTGTGTACAGATTTTCTACGAGTATAGATATTTTCACGTCTTTACGCAGGCGCAATTTCATTGTGGATCCTAGCTGTGATTGCCGTTCCAGTCATGGCGAGGAAGTGTCAATACCACTTAGGAGAGGAGGTATATATGTGGCAAATTAGAATTTCACAAAAATAGAATACTGGAAAACCGTAAGCAATTTCTAAAAATTTAAACTTTTTGGATATTTCTCTTATATTATTCAGTTTCGTGAGTTTCTACATTCGAGGGCAAGCATGACAGTTTGCTAGCTACCAATAACCATTCCAGCTGTTCTGTAGGCGTAAGCACAGATACGAAAAGCGATAGCAGAAACTTTTGTCCCTTATGGCTTGAAAATATATATGCGTGTCCGAGAATTTGCTAAGTGGAGAAAAGTAATGCCGTTGTTTATAGTGGTTCCACTATGTGACGTTCCCTGAAAAACAAGCGTGGATTATTGGTTACCGAACGGATTGCGTGATGAAGGTAAGAATCGCTCAACCATCCACTGCACCATCTCCAACAATGATTGGTGAAGAAATTGACCCAACGTGCGGTGGATAGCACAGCGATGACATTGGTGAGGACATTGGACCCATCGGATGATGGTCAACAGTACAACGAAAATCTCGCATTTGACGCGGTGGCCCACCCATTACAATGCATTATAGGAAAGTGTGCAATGAGAGTTCACTCGATATTAAAGACCGAAGCTTCATAACTTCACTGAAGGATTGGGATTTCAAACAGTGAATTCAGCAAATATCGCGGATAGGTGCAGGATTTTAAATAATAAATTCTGCAAATATTGACGATGCTGAGTGTTGAGTAATTTAATTTACAACGTTACTATAATCTTCCTTTCAAGAAATGAACTCAGTGACTAGACTTCCATGTGACGTTAGTGGCACCGGTTATAACATAATCCACCTTTGAGATTGGAAATGTTTTATGTATTTGTTTTAATTGAACATTGCTACCTCCCAACAGTTTGCAGCCTCAACGTGGCTGGTAGGTGTTCCTGAGCGTCGGCCCCCTGGCAGGGTCTCCCAAGCTAAGAAGGAGTCCAACGTTTCCATCAGGAGGTCTACCTAAGAGTAAACCAATACCAAGATCGACCGTTCTGGTATCAAAGTCGTATGGTGAAAAATTTCTTTCTGATCCACAAGGGCTGCGACTGCCTGTGGTGGTGAAGACCTGGAGCAGACTTCGGTCAGGCTGATTCCAGGGAATCACAATGGTTTCACTAGCAAATCTTCAAGAAATGGGGGCCCGCCCAATCAGTGAGGAGGGGCCGTTCAAGCATCAAGTATCAAGTAGAACATTGCTACGAAGAGAAAACGGAAAGAAAAAAACAACATTGAGTCAAAAGCTCATCGAGATCGTGCCACGATAAAGGCTCTAGTAGAAAAAAGCATGAAAAATCGAAAATTACTACTGCAAAAGTCATGATTTCCGAAGACATTTCAGGTCTAACTTCGTTTTCGTTAGAGGCTGTGCCGAAAACGTTTGCCAAATTTAAAAACGATTGATTTGAAAAGTGATTCAGCTACTGGTCTCATGAACTAGTTCAAATTCTTCGTCACTAAATTCATTCACTAAACAAGTCCGGTATCCTTTAGCAGATTCGAGACGGTTCTGGTTCTTCAATGAAGTATTTGTGGACTTGATAGAATCACAGAAATAGCCATTCACTAACGCACTAAGTGCAAACAATCCATTTTTCTGAAGTGCAATTTCGATTTTAAAATTAGGCGAGATTCAAGAGGTTAAATTTCCACAATATTGAGCACGCAGGGCTATCTGTGATATAATCGGAAGCACGTCCTACAGAACGAAATTCCCCTTTTTGAATCACATCGCTGTTCGAGGTACAGGTCTCAGACAAAAAAAAACTGTTGGTCACTGGAAAATGAGATTCATTGTTTTTGAATAACCCAGCTCAAACATAGTTCGAAAATATTACTCCAACTTTAACAGCTCATTCTAATAATTCTTGTTAAGATATGTTTGCTCAAGATTGAAATTCTGGACTACCTTAGGCAAGTACGAGTCATATATGCCTCATATACGCCAAAATTGCACCACTTTTAAAGTGGTTCATTGAACTTAACGGATAATCCATTGCGAAAAGCAATAGTCAAACAAGACCCCTCAGAGTGAAGCATTTAAGCCACCGCGCTTTGGTATCAAGATCGGATTGGGAGTGGAACTAAGCACTTTTCAAGCCAATTTCACATTTTGATTTAATCGTAATTGTTATATTCTGTATCTACAATAAAAAAAATACTCTGCTGTGAAAGCGAATAGGTTGCGCGTGTACCTGATGTTACATGGGAAACCGGTTTGGCGTGATGAAACGTGGTGTAGATCCCTTCTGAAGCACGCTCTTCCCTACAGGTCCACCAAACAAAAACCAGTTCGCGAAGATCACCGGAGGTTTTTGTGAAGAAAAATTATCCAAGAGTCATAAATCATTAAGCTCGATTTTGAGTAAACCTAGTAGTAATCTTGCATTATCTGCATGTTTTTTCCTTAGGAAAATATTCAATCGAAATACATAGGGACTTCGTGCCACGTATTTCGGCGCGGAAATCACAATTTAGAACATGAGGTGTAAGAGTAAAAGGATAAAGCTCTCAGCGTTTACCAATCCCTGAAGGGTGCGCTATGCATTCGACTTCATTAAGTATCGTTTAGAGGTGATTGAATGCATATCTGGCCCTAACAATGAAATGCTGTAGCCTGCTGTAGCCTAGTGATGTATCGAGTCAGTGTTACAAATTTCCCAGACATCTGGCACCAATTTTGCCGACTGTGGAGAGATGGGAGGCATGGGGAGTCTGTGGAATGGGATCAATCCCATGTGCATTGTAGGGCGCCTCTAACCACAGCTCTACACGAGCTCAACGTGAGGTAAGCGACATAAAGGTATTAGAAAAGAACATTGTTGAAATAACGAACAGACAAACCGCTCGGTAATCACAAGTTTGTGCCTCTGAACACGTCAACACATTCGCCAAGAAGATGCTTAAACGCAACACCTTATTGTCCCATCAAATATGGAACTTAAAATACCATTGTTTTCTCGAAAACTTTTTCCATGCCGGTTGCAAGGGATGCAGGATGATATTTGTTCTGCTTCACTTCAAACTTCATTGAAAGGTCAGAAATGTCAAGAAAACAACCCTATTCTGAAATTTAGGTATTGAGCCCATTTAGACTTATTTCAGCCATTTCAAATTGGAAGAAGTGTTGTCATCAAAGCAAAGATAAATGAGACAATGATAGCAAACACAAGATATCTGGTGACTTGATAAAATGATAGAAAGTGATAAAATATTTCGGTCTATAAAGTGTGTTGGACGAAGAAGTTACAAAAAAATTGACCAATCTTGAAACGGTGCTGATTTTTTCAGATTTAGGCCTGAAATGGTGATAATAAGTGATAATAGGAATGATAATGTTGGAATGTTGGATAATGTTGGAAGTGATAATAGGAATAATAGGAATGATAATGATAGAAAATAAAAGCAGATAGAGGTTTAGAGCAAGTCTGCGTAGAACTGGATAATTCTTCGGCCTTGAATACTCGCTTCGAGATTTTCATGCTTCATTCGCATGTCGTCAAAAATAAGTGTTTAAACGAGGAAATTTTGGATTCAATAGCTGGATGAACTATGAGATCAAGAAAATGATGAAAGGTAGAGGAGAGTACAAGAAATCGAAAGTAAACATGTGCATTTGAAAATCGAGAACAGCATTACAGCACCCTTCAATTTTGCATTCCTTTCCTTAAGCCCACCCACTTTTTTATCGGCTGTACACTGAGTCCGTTTCGGACACATTCTTGGACTGGAATAAAACAAAAAAGCCACTAGCCAGTCTAAAAGGAAAGAATATCGTTGTTATCCACGGAAGAAAAAAAAATATACAAATAAATTCTAGAGGCTCACTCCTTCTTTGTTCTTTTCATTCAAAGAGGATGAAAGACCTAGTCTGTAAAAACGATTGGCTCAAAGCACAACACGGACGACACAAACTAACGTTGAATGAAAACCTCTTGCTTTGTTTTTTCCAAAAAAAAGAGCCGAAACTCAGACGTGGGGCAAAAACCACTTTGGACAATGTACGAAAGGATGACGTACACAACTTGCCCAGTATTGTTTTAGTTTAAAGTCATCACGACGAGATGAAGAAGAGGAAAACCGATAGTGAGCCAATTTCTTTGGGTGAAAAATAAGGTGAGCAAAGGGAAGAACCCAACGAAATCTACATTTAAAAGGTCTGCTTCACAAACTTAATGCAAGAAAGACCGAACAAAAATAAAAATGCAAGAAAATCAACACCAGTGACGGCGAGCAGTAGACGATAGCAGAACAAGCTGGGGATTGTGAAGGAACGTTAATAAATCTCACGCGTTAAACGTCATGCGCATTTGGGGGAAAACCTACACTCGATTGTTTGAGCTGCTTAGGAAAACACAAACACAAATCATGAGCTTCCGAATGGGAATCGGTAATTCCAAAAAGCGCTAAAAATTCAGCCATATTCAATGTAGCATTAAAGAAATCGGTAGGAAAAAGGCGGAAAAAATTTACAGCGACTAACCATCATATCACATCAACTCGGCACACAACACTTTAGCAAAAAGCGGTCGTTTCAAGTGTCCGTTATGAGCAAAGGAATATGAAACGATTAGAACAGGAAGTAGGTAAGCAGCTTTGTCTGATATCGATAACTTCGATGATGAGCAACACTAACGAGAAAAAACCTCAGCACAAAAAGAAGACTAACGTTTAAAGGGCTACTTTTTATAAGCGTTTATAAAAGTTTCAGAAGGAGCAAAAAAAATTGGAAAAGAAAGCTCTTCGTTCCCCGGAATCCAATGTATGCCGCTGGCTAATCATTGGGCATAGGATAAAGATGAAGACGTAGCTCGCAGTAATCTTACTCGCCTCTTATGGGGCCTCAGGAAACATAACAGCTAGGTTGGCCAGTAGAATACAGCCCATATAATTTTGAAATTGACCGTCTTTTAATCTCGGTAGTGAAATGTTGTAAAATGTAAATTGGAGAGGGATGCTCCACTGAGGAAGATCCAGCTAGATGCGCTACGAAAACGCCACTTCGCGGACACGATCAACTGTTCACCACAGACTGGGATCATCGGCTTTGATAAAGACAAAACCATCGAAACCTTAGCCGACTAAACATCATTATCAACTTCGTTTAAGCTCAACGTTATAAAAGTAGTCTATATATTTGAATAAGTTATGTTTTGTATCGAAAGTATGCTATGTGTGTGATTCTAACAACTTTTGAGACTTTTTGATATGAGGATGTGAAATTGGTAAAAAAAAATAAAGTGAAAATAAAAAATGCCTATGATTTCAGTTTATTTTCTCCCTTCGGTCGGTGCTTCACACCAGGCACTTCGGCTCGGCGAGACAACGAATGCCCACATCGCGAGGACGAGCACAAACGGATCATTGCCTCGGATCAGTCCGGTCCTGAATAAGACGAAGATGTCGGAACGTTGGCCAATTAAACTTTTTAGTCACATTATGTTAGCTTAATAACCCAAGAAGGTATTAATATCAAAGTTGTACGGCGGTGTAGGACTTCAGCTGTCTCCTACTCACTATTCTGCAAATCTCCAACATCGAACACTCATTGAACTGTGATTTCATGAATTTTACTTTTTAACTTCTTTGCAATACTATATGCTGAAGATGAAAATCAGAAGGTCGAACTCTTAGCGGACGTGGGCTTCAGATGAAATTGGAAAACCTTATTAGTGGAGGAACTAAATTCGAAGAAAACCGCCGAACTCGTTGATTAGGGAATTTGCTTGTCTATTTGAAGGTTTTTTGTTTTCTAGAGATAACAATACACAAAGCATTTTCTTATTATTAAGGAACGTGTTGCCTGTAATCAATCACACTTCTCTGTGACTGGCTATACACGGAAATGTTTTCAAACTTTGTCGCATTGCCCATTTCTCGCTCACAATACATCTAAAACGAAGGTTAGGAATAAACTTTAGTTTGATAAGAAATACCATCAGAACAGTTCTAAAGGCAGGTGGAAATCATTTTGTGTTAATGAACAATATCCTCTTGTAGGGCGTGTGTGGTGCAACGGTCGCAGACGCCCTGCAACACACACGTAGAATCGATTCCCGTGCCCCAGGCTGACCAAGCCCTTCATACCTCAAGGGTCGGCAAATTGCTACCAGACTTGTCTAGGAGGATAACAGCACTGGCTCCATACATCGGTAGGCCACCGTTCGTCATTGTAAAAGCCAGATATGCGTACACCTCCAAACCTCCACCTCCAGATCACCTCCAAACTATGCTTAATAAAGTAGAATGCATGGCGCATTCCTCAGGGATTGATCAACTCCGGGCGCTTTATCCTTCATCCTTTATTTTATTCTCTTGGAATGATCTAGTGCAACCGCTCACTGCGCAGAACCACTCACCACTCGAGCGGTAGTGGAATGAAATGAGGGTGCATGGTATGATCACAGCAGCAGTACTCAAGAAACGATAAAAAGATCTGATCGATAAGGATTGGTAAGCGAAAAAGATCATCATGACCACGATTACGATTAGAACTTCGGAAATCTTCCACTTCAGCTCAAGAATAAGAAGCATGAAGCGTTCGACATTGATCGATACCAAGCAATGTCCAATGTCTAGCAATTTGTCAATTTCGGATGAAAGGCTAGGTTCTGCGGTATCGCATAATCAAACGACAAACACCTAAGTAATATTTTTTTGGATATTAAGCAAAGTGAGTTTTGAATGTCAAAATATTCGCATAATTTCCACAAGGTTTTCGTGCCACTTTAATTTTGTTCTATCGTATTTCTGCATTGTTTTGTTACTTCGTCTTATGTTTCAGCTACGTTTTTCTTCATTCGTAACCACCTAAACCAATCCTGCACCTACTTCGAACTTCCTTAATATATTGATTTAGCATGTAGAACACCACAATATACCTGTCTCACCGGGTGCTAATCTATGACTTACAACCGAAGCAGCGGTGCAACAATTCTGGAGCGAAGGTGAAGGTAAGCACACTATACGTGTTGGATACGAAGGGCTTAATTCTTTGTTTTCCACATGAGTCAGCTTATTAGGCAGTTCTCGAGGAAATCTGCGCAACTCATGAAAAAACTCCGAACTAGATTTAAAAATGGATGTCAAACTACAGTGTATAAAAGTACCAGATAGTCGGAATCTTAGACGTGACGACCAACAAAATACTTCATTTTTAAACTCGTCACCGTCGCACATTCATTGCAGGACCATAATTCTGACTTACTATCTACAGACGTTTGGGATTTAATCATTCCTACCTTAATCATTGTTAGGGCCTTTGTTCTAAAATCGCACAAACGCTAAGTTGTTGTTTAATAGTCTGTAAATAGACGAGCTCCTGATGTTATATAGCGTGTTAGATGGTACGTAGTTATGTTTGTAGTGTTAATGATGTTCTTCTCAAAGTGTCGCCTTATTGGTCGTGACGGTAAGTTTGCACTAGTTTCGTGAGAGTTGTTATCTGTTTCAGGTCTACTATTTTTATGCTAACTCTAATGTATTGAATGGTCAATGTTGCGAGACTAGAGCTGAGGTACGATGATTATGCTACTTCACAAAGTCGACAATTTTCTATAAAACTTTACAGGAATAGGAGTTCACATTATTTGTACGATTATATTGACGACGTTTAGTCCTTTAGACGACCTAAACTCGCCTTAAGAGAGCGGCCACTTGTGGGTTTTGAAAGAAGTTATCCCGAAGAATTGTTCTAGGCGTTTCGCTCAGCA
This sequence comes from Angiostrongylus cantonensis, assembly GCA_009735665.1. Classification (NCBI taxonomy): domain Eukaryota; kingdom Metazoa; phylum Nematoda; class Chromadorea; order Rhabditida; family Metastrongylidae; genus Angiostrongylus; species Angiostrongylus cantonensis. The sequence goes on along the minus strand of MQTX01000152.1, from coordinate 204,659 downwards.
ATGTTTGATAAGTTCCTTACACCTGTCAGTTAACTGTAGGTAGTAGTAATTCTAATGACAGGCACTTCTTCAGAAGCCTACGAGTTAATTTAACTATAATTCAACGAGTTTGGGTTCAATTCTAGGCATAGCGACAGAAACAGCAGGCGCTTCCAGTTTCAAAGCACTTTTATTTTAACCATGATATTATGAAGTTCACACTAGCCGGCGAAGGTGTGAAAGCGACCGACTATCGAAATTTTCATTATATCCATTCACACAACTAGTGTATGGCACTACCATCATTTTTAGCAGAGAAGTGGCTATTTTGAGCATAAGCCGTATAAAGATTTGTGATCGGTAGCTCAGTGTACTTCCAAGAGGATGTGTGGAACTTGTACGAAAGCTGTAAGCGATCACCAATGGAGATTAACGACTGTGATTCTACTTCACTTGGATTTGTTTTAGACACGTTACCTTGCTCCTTGTCCAATGTGGCCCAATGGTCAAAGACTCCCTGCAACGCACACGTCGAATCGGTACCCACTCCAAGGCCCACCAAGCCTTCCATCCCACCTGGATCGGAAAATTGGTACCAGACTTGTCTGGGAGAATAGTAGCACTAGCTCGATACATAGGTAGACCACGCGAGTCATTGTAAACGCCAGATATGCCTTCACTCAGCTTCAAACGATGCTTAATTAAGTTGAATGCATGACGCATCCCTCAGGGATTGATCAACGCCGAGAGATTCAACCTTTATCCTTTGCCTTGCTCCTATTTGAGGATTGCTTAAAACTTATCACATCTGATATTTATGATATCACATATTTTTCTCTAATGCTAGTTTTGATATTTTATACGATAGTGCTACATATCCCTCCCAACGGTTTACCGCCGCATCGCGGCTGGGTGATGCTCCTGGGTGTCGGGCTGCGATGTACAGCAGGAGATTCATCCCACTAGCAGAGTTTCCCAAGCTGAGAAGGAGTCCGGCGTTTTCATTAGGAAGCTCAGATAAGAACAAACTAGTACTAAGATCCATAATCATTCTGGTATGAAATTGGTTGCATGGTGACAAATCTTCCTCTGATCCTCAAGGACGGAGACTGCCTGCCTGGGGTAGATTTTGGTTAGCCCGACCTCGGAACTCTAAGGAACCACAATAGTTAAACCAAAAAAGCTCCGAAAAATTGAAAATGATGCTGGGGCCCGGACAACGAATGAAGAAAGACCATCCAAATATCCAAGTGATGCTGCACATCAACTTTTGGGTGGATTTATTCGGTGAAGTCATCGTACCGTGAAAATGTCAGTTCCGTTACAAATTATCGATTACGGAAATAAACACTGGTGTTGATATTGACGAAGTTCCACTAAGGTTTATGTCCTCATAGTTGCAGCGGTGCCTGGCTTACTGGAATTAACTGCAGCTCGCGTCCGTATGTACGTGCGCCGTTATCTGCACATGCGAACGATCAAACACTGGCATGCTCATAGGTTGGCATTCTTCCATTGGCAAGATTCACATTGAGATCTTCACCAAATCTGGTAGTTTACGGTGGTAGCTCATCTCAATAAGACAAATACGATATCATTCACGATGAAGGAATTTACCTCTATTAAATAGTTTCTGTAAAAAATAGACGAAACTTGCATTGAGAGAGCAGGTTTGTTCAACTTGCTCGTCCTTCTGAGATTACGATCTTCAATCTCGCTGTTGGGTCATTGGGTGATTGCTGATGGCAAAAGATCGATAGAACTAGTTGAGAGACAGGCGAAACGAAGGACCCGCATGGTGTGGTGGTGAGCGCGTTACTCCCCGGAAAGGACAATAGCGCGTTCGTTCCCCACCATAGACACCTGCGGTCCAGAGTTTTGCAAATATCTCAGCTTCATTAAAGTTATATTTCGCAATATACCCTGCCATTAAAAAGAGTAGGCAGTAGACAAAAACGGTTAAGATTGTGATTATAACTGGGGCCTCAGCTTAACTGGGTTCATTGCCGATTTGATCATGCTCCCAGATCAGTCCCGCTGTTGGGTGATTGCTGATGGCAAAAGATCGATTACGATCTTCTATCATGATCCAGTGATTTGGCAGCGACCGGACATCTTTCAGGAGAGGAACCAACCAGCTATCGACTTCAGTGAGGAGCATTTGTTTGTGGTACTCAAAAGAATAACGAAGAAAGTTTGATAGTGAGCGCGTGGCCAAATTTATAGCGTACATTTTTCAGTATCAACTTGTTTGAAGATATCATTCTAGTGCTCTGTGAGTAGTGTGCAATATTCTTGACGTAGTTGAATACCAATCCAGGTTCCTAGGATCGACTTTCTATTAACCTCGGCATTGGAATATGAATGCGTTGTTTCCTTCTTCAGCAGTTGAGAAGTTGTTATACAGCATACATTTACTTCCATAGAAAAACACACAATACAATACAACACAACAGTAGCTGACGTTTCGGCAGTATCGCAACGCTCTAACTGTTCCGTCTGGGCGTCGGAGTGCGATCATCTTGGTCTTGTAATTGGCGAAGCTTCGGCGGGCTTTGCGAATGCTTTTCCCAGCCTCTGCAGCTTCGACCATTACTACTGCTCTTCTTTCTTTAAGATCTTCTTTTATAGCCTATCTGCGTTGTTTCGAAAGCTCGGACGTTAGTTCGCGGTTACCTGCAGCTCGTTCGAGTCCTCGCTGGCGTATTAGCTCAAGAGTTTCTGGAGACAGACGTCTCTTGGTGACCTTCGAGCTCAGCGACCGGACATCTTTCAGGAGAGGAACCAACCAGCTATCGACTTCAGTGAGGAGCATTTGTTTGTGGTACTCAAAAGAATAACGAAGAAAGTTTGATAGTGAGCGCGTGGCCAAATTTATAGCGTACATTTTTCAGTATCAACTTGTTTGAAGATATCATTCTAGTGCTCTGTGAGTAGTGTGCAATATTCTTGACGTAGTTGAATACCAATCCAGGTTCCTAGGATCGACTTTCTATTAACCTCGGCATTGGAATATGAATGCGTTGTTTCCTTCTTCAGCAGTTGAGAAGTTGTTATACAGCATACATTTACTTCCATAGAAAAACACACAATACAATACAACACAACAGTAGCTGACGTTTCGGCAGTATCGCCTTCTTCAGAGCCTGGAAGGGTATACTGATATACAATTTATTAGGCCAAACACTTCAATAACACAAAAAGACGAAAAACTATGGCAATTACATGATCAACAGCTTCTCGAAAAACTCACCGGTTTTTTACATGACTTCCAATGAGGAAGGTTAGAACAGCTGATTATAGTCGCATATGGTTAATGACTGCGCCACCCCACATCAGAAATTGATCCGAAGACACGGGGCCAGGTCGTTCTAAGCCCCTGGGCATTCCTCCATGCTACTCATTGCGGGAGTTTTGGCATTTATCCAAAAAGCTTCAAGGAGTTTGCGCGTTGTTGTCTTAGTCTCCTGTGCGAGGATATTGACTTTAACTTCAAAATCGTCTCCGCTATACTTTTGTATCCTATACGTGCCTAGTGGGGTACTTTGGCTTAATTTTCGTTTGCCATCTATCAAGGTCTTCTTTTATAGGGATAAACAAGGGTGTGCCCGTTTCGCCAATATATTCGTCTTCGCAACTACATACCACAAGAGACTAAGTATATCGCACCTGAACTCATGCAATCACCGTCCCTGCCGGAAGGACAAATTACGCAATTTGTTGTTTCACAAAGGCGGTCATACAAGCGGTTACGAACTAACTGGAGACGTAGGGAATCCGGTGGTATTTCAACTAGCGCTACCTGCCCTTTTTAGGCATCCATTTTTTAGGCATGCCCTTTTTTAGCCACTGAGGAAGAGCCGCTGATCAGCGTCGTATATGGTTGACGACAGCACCCCCTCACATCAACGATCGATACGAAGCTAAGGGGCGAGATCCCGCGTAATCTCGGGGCGTTCCTCCCTGCTATTCATTGTAGGATTTTTTGCATTTATCCAAAAAGCCTCGAGGAGTTTGCGCGTTGGTGTTTTAGTATCCCATGCGAGGATAGTGACTTTTACATCAAAATCGTCTCCTTTATGCTTTTGTATCCTATGCGTGCCTAGTGACGTGCCTTGTATTGCTTTTCCTTTGCCATCTAGGTGTTCTTTTACGCGGATACATAAACATCTGACCGTATCGCCAATATATTCGTCTCCACAAATACCACAAGAGATCAGGTATATCGTGCCTGAACTCATGCAGTCACCGTTCTTGCCAAAAGCGCAAATTACGCAACTCTCTGTTTAACATGGGCGGTCATACAGGCGGTTACCAACTAATTGACTACGGAGAGTATTAGGTGGTATTTCTACTATCGCAACCGATTCCTCTAGACCTGCCCTTCTTAGGCACCGTTTTATAGCTATGCTTACTTCATCGCTAATAAAGGGCAAAACAAACGGGACTCTCTTTTGGCTAAGTGTTTCGTTTCGCCGCGTCGCTCTCCTTCTAAACTTATTTCGTGCGGTAGCTATTTCGTAGCCATTGGAGATGGCTATTTGCCGAGCCAAGTCGCGTGATTCTTCCTTTAGTTCCCTGGTTGTGCACACAGAGGTAGCTGTCCGAAACATATTTCTCACAAGCTCCCTCTTTGTGTGTGATGGATGGGAAGAAAGGAAATAAACCAGGATGTTTTTGTTACTTGGTTTTCGGTACCACTTTTTCATGTAACCGCTACTTGACAAGTTGATTTGAACATTAAGAAATGGAAGCCAGGTCTCTCTCGGGTGAATTTAATACACTCAGACTGCTCATTCAATAATTTAAATCACTTGTCCATCTCCTGCTGAGTAGAGAAAGTGACAAAACAATCATCTATATATCTGCAGTAGAGTAGCAGCCGGAGGTCGATAACCGCGGCTTCTATTCTAGACATGAACGCAATGGCATGTCTTGGTGCCAACCGCTGTCCCATTGCCGGCCCTCTAAGACACCAACCCGCAAACTCCTTGAGGCTTTTGGATAAATGCCAAAAATTTCGCAATGAATGGTAGGGAGCAATGCCCAGGGGGTTAGAGCGACCTGGCCCCGTGTCTTCGGATCAATTTCTGGTGTGGGGGTGGCGCAGTCATTAACCATATGCGACTATAATCAGCTGTTCTAACCTTCCTCATTGGAAGTCATGTAAAAAGCGGTGAGTTTTTCGAGAAGCTGTTGATCATGTAATAACCATGGAGCTTTTCGGCTTTTTGTAAGTGTTATTGAAGTGTTTGGCCTAATAAGTTATACATTAGTGTACCCTTCCAAGCTCTGAAGGAAACGATTCTGCCGAAACGTCTTCTACTGTTGTATTGCATTGTGTGTTTTTCTATGGAAGTAAATGTGTGCTGCATAAAAACCTCGCAACTGCTGAACAAGAAAACAACCAATCCACGTGTCGACTGCATAACACAGCGAATCGAAAAGGTGAGCATCAACGTTGGAGTCCTTTAGTTGGTCGATGGCTTTCCTTCTCCTCTCTAATTCCTTCTTAACTTTTTTATTCATATTCATTAAACGCTCAAGGTATACGTACGAGGTAGATCTATAATTAGAGAACCATCCAGTTCAATTTATTCGCCTTCCTTCGCACCATGGGATTTTCGTAAACTAGGTCTTCCTCCGATTTATGCGTATTCCGATCTTTTTCCCACTTCATTGAGCTCATTAAACATCGTCCTGCTTCGCTGGTACTTCTTAAGAAGATGACGGTGTCCCTGTTGAAACGAGGGGTTGATAGGAATATTCCATCAATACATGTGCCTTTCTCATTCCAATCGAGTAATTTCACCAACCACTGCAGTGCTGTTCTGAACAGCTTAAGCGACAATGTTCCACGCTGTCGAACCCCTTTTCCTATGGGTATGGTAAGAGGCCGATGGAAAAACTGTATTTTCGTGATGCAGTTCCTATAACAGGCATAGAGTTCTTATGTAGAACAGTTCCACTACTTAGTCGTCGAGCGCTTGTAGGAATGCATTCGTTTCGACACTGTCAAACGCTTATTCTTAGTCAACAAAAGTTAGGACTAAAGGCAGTTGGTATTCTCGATAAGCACCAGTGACCATGGACGCAGTTTGGATTTCATCCATGCAGCAAAATCCCTGTCAAGATCCTGCTTGGCGCAGAACGCTGGACGAAGGACAGCCGTGCTAGCAAGCAGGGTTTCGAAAAGGATTTAGTACGATGGACCACATTCATACGTTAACAAGGCTCATTGAATTATCGCGAGAGTATAAAAGACCGTTCTGTCTCACTTTCATCGACTTAAAGAAGGTCTTTGATTCAATTGAGATAGAAGCAGTCATGGAAGCCCTTGGTAGTCAAGGAGTCCCTACTCAGTGCGTAAAGGTTCTTCGTGAGCTGTACAAAAATTTCACAACCAAGATTTCACCATTCTACTACAATATTAACATCGATGTCAAAAGGGGGGTTAGCCAGGGCGATACAATCTTGTAGTAAAGAGAACGAAGAACACTCGACTCCGTGCCTACCTTTTCGACTTAACGGTTCTTCCTGCCCTAACGTATGCGTTAGAAACCTCGGGGCTGCGTAAGCAGGATGGGAGATCACTCAGCGTTATCGAACGCGCAGTCGAAAGGAACGAAAGGCTAGGAGTATCCCCTTTCACACAAGTAAGGGATGGGATCCGAAGCTCCGACCTATGTCAACGATCAAAAATCAAAGATGCCGTTCTATACGCCAAACAGTCGAAGATAAGGTGGGCCGGACACGTAATGCGTATGAATGATAACCAGTGGACAAGAGCTGTTAGTGACTGGATTCCTCGGGATGTCAAACGTGCTGCAGGAAGACCACCGACCCGATAGTCAGAGTTCTTTACGGAAAGCCTAGAAGAAAGATATGATGCTCGACGAGTCTCTAAAGCGAGGAGAACCCCTGGGCTAGTCTTGCACGCGATAGGGAAAAATGGAGGATTTACTGGAGCTCGCTTGAGTCAGTCGACGATCACCGCGGCTACAGGTGATACAGGTAATGCTTTGCGCTTGTTTATACGCTTTCATGCTACTCATGCATATATACATGTGCTTGCAACTTCTCATCATCCAATCACGATGTTTTGACATTTAGTAACCTGCTCAGCAGCTTATGTCTATGTGTATTGTGTATGTGTGTCCACTTTTTTATCATATTAACCCAAATTTTCTATATCACAGCAATTAGGTTACTGGTCAATTACCGACAGTTAAAAAAACACTTGTAGTCGTTGTTGTTGGTGGATGGTTGACGTTTCGGAGATTTCGCCAACCTCAGTGCTGTGGTTTTACGAGTGCGCGTTGTAACATGAAATGATGAGTGAGGCCTACCCAGATCAAAAAGTCAGTTCGAAAAAATGAGCCAGGTCACGTGTGATGGTGAGGTATTCGTCTTTCCAGCATAACTTTGGATTTTAATATTTACCCAAATATAGTGAATGGTGCAAAACAGTGAAAGAATTTGGCGAACTAGTGGAAGAATGTGGATAGAAATAGCCTGAATGCTTTAGCAATGAAGAATTTCTAGGTGAGATGGCTCAAACTCGGGCAATCAAACCCTGTGTGCATATTGTTTGCACAACAACGCAATGAGACTAGAAATATGTGTATTTACAATAGATTACAAATCAGTTAGTTCAATAGGTGGTAGGGTGGTTCAGTCGGCTTTTGTACTGCATTAACACATTGTATGAACAATAATGTAGAGTAGTACACAGCAGGTGTATGAGAATATGAGTAATTAACAAATACTGGTTGTGTAAAATGTTACTATGATTAAAACAGTGTTAAGATTTACGTGGTCACAGTGCAAGAACGTTAATAGTTATCCGCGGGAATGCTTTAACAATAGGAATGAAGAATTGCTAAGGAGAGCACCTGTGGGCAACGCAAGTATTTAACAAAACTGTTGTGTTAACAACAAGCAGTACCTACATGAGATTCGATGATAACAATAGTGTATTGGTACCGAAAGTGCTAAAAATTTTAGTTAACATCTTTTGTACCTCGGTGGATCGAAGGAATTGTGAATGGAAAGATTACAAAGTGCGAAAGCAGAATGGTGAAGAACAACAACGGCGAGTTCCAAGGCGTTGTCAGAAGCCAAATAACGGTGTTTGTGGACGTGGCCATGTCCAAGAGAGTCGCTTTGGTAAGGAGGGTCAAGGCTCGGGTCGTGGTGTCTAGTCCAGAAGCAATGAGACGTGCACGATAGCGTGCGTGGTGGTTGTCTGATGGTTGAGAATGCCATGCCTGATGGCGTGCCCACTGGTTAAGAAGGAATGCGAATGCGAGGCACGCACGCGGGCGCTGTGCCAAGTATTTTATAATATAATAAGATACGTGCAGAAGTAACAATGCAGATACATAATTTAATGAAAGAAGTATTTAAGTGAAAGACAAAGAACATTTCATGAGAAATGTTTTCCGTACTCAGTTTGTGGTGGTTCAGGGAATTCGATTTTGAATTAAGCGGCTTTTTCTTCTTTCCGTGAGAAATAAACTCTTGCACGAAGGAGACGGTGGTCTGATTCCGTGTAGAATTTTGAGACAACAGCGACGTCGGCTAGGCTAAACTTTCTATTTACTATGATGTGATCTATTTCGTTATGGTACTCACCACTGCAAATGTCCGATTCGGGTTGTAAGCTGTTCGAATGCATCGATGTTCATGGAAAAATTCGTGTTGACGAGAACGCCGGCAACGCCTACTCCTCTACTGTCGCATGTTCCGAGAAATAGTTCTTCTCCAGTATCATAGACGGCGTTGAATGTATAGCGTTCTCTCGTCTCGGCCAGGATGATGACGTCGTACACTATCATTCTTGCTTGCGTGAGCAAGTCTTCTATCGAGGACTTGGATGCAGATGTACGTGCTTGGTCCGCGATTAACCCCTTATCCGCCACCTGGGGACGCGCCGCAAGTGAAAGACAAAGAACATTTCATGAGAAATGTTTTCCGTAGCAAAACTATTCAAAGGCTTGCGCGTTGTCTTTCTGATTCCTGCTCAGTATTAATCTTTCAGATCAGTCAGTCACTTCAAAATCATTGCCATTGTGCTTTCGTGCCGTATATGTACCTAGGGAAACATTTTGTAGAATTTTAACTTTTCCATCTAGATGTTCCTTCATCCGGACACAAAGTGGTTTACCCATTTCCCCAATGTATTCTTCGCCGCATGTCTTACATGAGGTCAAGCATATTATACCTGAACTCATGCGATCCCCGTCTCTCCCATGAGGACAAATCACGCCTTTTTCTGAGCTGCACAAACGACCAGAGAAAGTTGCGAATTAGTTAACGGTGCAGGGTATTGCGTGGTCGAGAATGTAGCAAGAGTTCAAATATCTGTGCATGCTCTTAAGTTCGTTAAGAACAAAAATGTCGTAGCACTCAGTAACACATTCGCTATTGTCAACAATAGCCGATTACTTTGAAATTGTTGACAATTTATAAAGCTTTATTTCTATCATAAATTATTTCAGCTACACCATCGTCTCATCTAGGACGAAACGATGTCCTATTGCACTGTTATTCCAAATACAACCATGGCAGAAAATCGTAAAGAGAACTTGATTTTCTTCTGGACTTTAAAACTTGAAGACAGATTTCTGGCCTTGAAAATATCGCGACTCCACCTTCACAAATAAAGCTCTAAAGGGCAAAGCTCTCGGCGTTGATCAATCCCTGAGGAGTGCGTCATGCATTCGACTTCATTGACTATCGTTGGAGGTGATTGAATGCATATCTGGCCTTTACAATGACTCGCGGTGGCCTGCCGATGTATCGAGCCAGTGCTGCTATCCTCCCAGACAAGTCTGGTACCAACTTGCCGCCCCGGGGAGATGGAAGGCCTGGTGGGCCATGGGCGCATTTCACGTGCGCGCCGCAGTGGCGCCTCCAACCACTGCGCCACACGCGCCCTTCAGAGAAGTAACAAGAATTCAGTTTATCTGGGAAGTTTTACGACATTATTTACACTAGTGAATACTACAAGATATTACTATTGATTCACGCCCACGTAAATGGAAATCGGTTTGCAAAAATATTATCTCGCTATCTTAACCGTTGTTTACTGCCTACTCTTTTTTTTTAATGGCAGGGTATATTGCGAAATATAACTTTAGTGAAGCTGAGATATTTTCAAAACTCTGGACCGCAGGTGTCTATGGTGGCGAACGAACGCGCTATTGTCCTTTCCGGGGAGTAAGTCCTGAGTTGTGCAAATATCTCAGCTTCATTAAAGTTATATTATTTCGCTATTTGCAAGCTGACCTAATACCAACTGCTGCAGGATGGATGGTCCGGAGAAAAAAAAACTGTCAAAGGACAGTAAGCCAGTCAGCAATCGTCCCGCTTAAAAGGTTTAAAAGAGCACTGCAAAAGATACTTCATTCTGATGGTGCTCCGCTCCACTCCACTGAATTCGACTCAGTGAAACTACGATGTTCTACATCGCGGCAACAACTGTAAGAAGTGAATCGACTTGGATCAAAACGACTCTGAAGAAGGAAAAGGCGCCAAAGCATTTACCAACTACAAATTTTATACATTTTTATACACGTGTAATTTCATAAATAGAACATGATATTTTTTACTCGACATATTACTTGTACAAAAGACTACAACTGTAAAAGTAAACTTAACAAATCATATGTTGATAAAATAATTCGGCATAACGCAATCACAGAATCATGAATAACATATGAACGTCTCGGTAACTGAAAAAATATCTCTAAAGTTTACTCTTAGTTAGTTTCTTCAGAACGCCCTCCAGTTTCAACGCTTTCGCCATATCGCCCTTTATCTTCAGTTTTTTCGCCATAAATGCATTAGTTGGAGTTAGTTTACCCGTAAACATTGGTGCAAAGTCCGTGGCTGCAAGAGTGAATCTGGAAAGTACAAAATTGAATTTATTATTTTAATTCAACTAACGTTCCTCGACGTGCCCTCAAAATATTATGTTATGTTGCACTTGGCTGATAACTATATGGTTGTTAACTGTTTTTTGTTTACTGCCTACTCTTTTTAATGGCAGGGTATATTTCGCAATGTGATTATAACTGGGGCCTCAGCTTAACTGGGTTCATTGCCGATTTGTGCTCCCCAGATCAATCCCACAGTTGGGTGATTGCTGATGGCAAAAAGATCGATAGAACTGTCTGAGAGACAGGCGAAACGAAGGACCCGCATGGTGTGGTGGTGAGCGCGTTACTCCCCGGAAAGGACAATAGCGCGTTCGTTCCCCACCATAGACACCTGCGGTCCAGAGTTTTGCAAATATCTCAGCTTCATTAAAGTTATATGGTTGTTCTTCTCCTTCGTTCTAAGATTATAAGAAAGATCACAAACTGCAGACCTCAGGCACTAAACAGACATCGCAATAAAGAAAAAACAATCGACACAGTGCTTCTCTTTTCGCTAAGCAAGACTTTTAAGAAGGGCTCCACGTTTCATTACTTAGTATTCCGATGGTTAACACATTATAGGTTATAGATGGTTTGACACGATGAGTACCTCTTCTAGTGCTTCATTTAGGTTGTTAGGGGCCATGTTATCTGGATAAAAAACTACCGTCTTCTTAAGTGACGACGTGGCATCTTTTCAACGGAAGGAATGTAAAAACAGCATATCCATTATGCATGGGAAAACGTATTAGAAGTAGACGTGGCCAGTTGTAGTATGGCTGATGTTTTCGTAAATTATACCTTTTTCAAGCCTTGTAAAAGATTATGTTAAAGTATAACCTTCTCGGCAAAATACTGTTATATCACCGCAGAGTTCTTCAGTTCAGAAACGTGGCTATTCACTAAGTTCGTAATCTGATAAACTACAAAGCAGCAAAACTCCCTACTATAACACAGGTGAAGAATCTGCAGCTCTTATTGGGTCACCAAACGTCAAACGTTTTCCACCTGGCAAAATTTCTCGGTTCACTCACAAGCTATAACCAACCATTTAAACAACTAACGAATCATAAAAAAGACATTAGACCTACTTCACATCTGCATTATCATCATCCTTCTCAGTTATTGATCCATCACCATTTTTTAAATCCAGCAGAACTTTTCTCTCCTTATCTCCTGTAAATATCTGAACAATGAACGAACGCAGATCTTCAACAACACTAAGACAAAAAAATACCGGTGAGAGTAAATTCATAAACGGCTGATAACTTTTCCACCAACTCTTTCGATACCAGATTTCTCATGTTAGCAAGAACGTTAGTGATATCTTCTTCCACAGCTGCCTGAAAAAAAAGTTCCTCAATTAGTTTCCATGATAATGAACGCAATTTTGACCATTCGTAAGCGAATTGGTTACGCTTAATACATAAAGCACGAAGTGGGATTGAGCACGAAAATCTTTTGGCAGCAAAAATTTGCAGATTATACCAACATTTAGTTAACAGAGTTTACTACGAGCTAAAACGCCACGTATGAATTTATACCAATTCGTATGGTGTTTCTGTGTCTGAACATACTTTTTCCAGTAGCGGAACTTTCAATAGCAATTCGCTAAAATCCATTTTATTAGCGCCTCTAAACGTCCGCATCATATTCTACATCTCCATAAACTCAACAAAAAAAACGGCAGGGGTGTCACGAAAATTTCTTACGAGAAAAAAAAACATATTCTGTGACATAACGAGCTGAAATCTCATCAAGAAGGAAATTAATGAGAAATTACCTTTTTCAGTGTATCCACACTCTTTTGCCTTTCAGGTGACTGCAAAAACGTCTCCGGATAATTTTCAATGTTTGGAATAAAAAAATCCGCGATTAGTGGTGCGCCTAGAACAGCGTAATGTCTTCCAATATAAAAAAGAAATCTATTAAAAATGAGAAAACAGAATCGGCTAGCAAGCTCACTAGGATCGATAGCATATTTCGTGAAGTCGGTAACACCTTCAGCACGAAGCACTTCCTCGTCAATGGCAAACTTTCCCGTATAATCACGACTATTCCTCGAAAGCATGGCGTACGCAGCATCGGCCATGATTTCTGGCTAAAACTGCGGCACCGAGTGACAGCAGTAGCAATAACTTGTGTAAATAACTACAACAACTTGTGCCGTAAGCGCTTCTATAACTTAAGCTTTACAGTCACATTTTTTGTTATTAGTAGGAGACATATAACTGCGGTATGAACAACAGTATGGAAATAATTTTCTGTTGGAATAACTGGTTAATTTTTTGGCCACTGGAATTCAAGAAGATAGTGCAAAAAATTGGATCACCTAATTACATAAGCTATGGTTTTCTTCGAAGTCATCATTATGTAAATCACCTATGACACAGCAGCGTCACCCTACACACATGCTCATTGGTTATACTCAGTGACCAAAATTAAAGATGTTGGCCTCTCAGCAAACAAATTAGACTTATCTTAGCCGATAAAAGCGTTGTCTCGATGATTAGATATAGTGACTTCCAGTAGGCCTCGTCATCAATAAATAAGTTCCGCAGTTCCTATATGGTGTCCTTTATGACATGAGACGAAGTATTTAACGTGCCTTTTGGCATTTAGTGGCTAACCTATCGACGACTTCGCCTTCTTCATCAATCGTCTAATTAGTTTCCTAATGAGTGGGTTTCATGTATAAAACAATCCTACATGGATAACACAGTGGTGGTCCAACTCCTTAAAAACAAATGAATAGTACAATAACGGGAAGCGTTTTTAAGGTATAAAAGCTTGTAGTGTTCACCGAATAAGACTATAATAATATGTTCTTATCAGAGAAATAACACCTAAGCGGCGACGTGATCTCTACACGATTCATTCGACACGAATGGCGGCCTCTAATTTTAAACCAACATATTTCAGCTTGCAGCAAACTTTACTAGTTGCAATTAAAAAAAACCAGAATCTTAGTCTACGAGTTACAAACTGTCTTCTGACATTATGAAAATCCGACCATGAACCCCAAAAACGTAATTTCTCCATCTTTTTTCGCTGAGGCTCGCAGTTCGAGCATGAAAGAAGTTGTACAAGCGAAATCCGATCGAGCGGACACAGTGGTCTTCCCTCACGTGTCGGTAACCTTAAGGGGTATCACACTTGCGTGGGAAAATTTTAAAAGCTGTTTTCGCTTTCAGTTTTTTGAAAACTTGAACTCTAAGAATGTTCATAGTTGAAAGAAAATTTTATGAGAATTAAACATTTTCCTAAGACGACATGGTCTCTTCTACAAGTCTGTGAAATTTTCAATCCTTCCAATAGCTCATTAATGAAAAAATTGTTCGTTTCCGAAAAACCAGCCTCGTCGCGTGAGAGTAAAAAGACCAAATCACGGAAACGTTAGCCAACGAAAACCAAAATACATGTTAACAACCTCGTTTCAATGCTTTAGCTTTTTTTATTTTCTGTCTACTACAATTTTCACGGCAGGTTATTAAGCAAAATACAACCACAACGTTGCTGAGATATTTGCAAAACTCTGGACCGCAGGTGTCTATGGTGGGGAACGAACGCGCTATTGTCCTTTCCGGAGAGTAACGCGTTCACCACCACACCATGCGGGTCCTTCGTTTTGCCTGTCTCTCAACTAGTTCTATCGATCTTTTTGCCGTCAGCAATTGCCCGTCTACAGGATTGATCTGGGGAGCCCATATCGGCATTGAACCCAGTTAACCTGAGGCTAGTTGAAATCACAGTGCTCAGATCACAGATCGATAGAGCTAGCTCAGAGACAGGCAAAACGAAGGACCCGCAGGTGTGGTGGTGAACGCGTTTCTCCTCGGAAAAGACAATAGCGCGTTCGTTCCCCACCATAGACACCTGCGGTCCAGAGGAGATTTACAAATATCTCAGCAACTAAGAGAGAAAACGACGAATTCATAATCCAATGTCGAGGTTAATAGAAAGTCGATCCTGGGTACTATCTTAGCAACGTTGTGGTTGTATTTCGCTTAATAACCAGCCGTGAAAATTGTAGTAGGCAGAAAATAAAAAAGCTAAAGCATTTTGATTTCAACTACAGCCTCAGCTTAACTGGGTTCAATGCCGATGTGGGCTCCCCAGATCAATCCCGTAGACGGGTGATTGCTGACGGCAAAAACATCGATAGAACTTGCTGAGAGACAGGAAAACGAAGGAACCGAATGGTGTGGTGGTGAACGCGTTTCTCCACGGAAAAGACAATAGCGCGTTCGTTCCCCACCATAAACACTTGCGGTCCGGAGTTTTGCAAATAAGTCAACCTCGTTTCAGTTCATCATTTGCGGTGAGTATGAACAAAAATAACCGACTCAATACATCGATAACCCTCTGGAAGTCATTTGGAAGTCAAGACATATGTGCACTCAACCATCTCTACGACGAGTGATGAAGTGCAATGCATGACGCGTCTCCCAGAAATTGACCACCGCGAAACACTCTACCTCTACGAAAGTGATATGAGCGAAAATCATTGCGAGCTTCGAGCAAAACGTAACATTTTTTTAAACAATAACTATTCAAATAACAATTATTTACTAGTTAAAAGAATTATGAGAAAAATGACATCTAAATTTCATTTTAGGGTGACAAATGACAATAATGGAAAAATAAATGAAAAAAATTTTTAAAAGATTCAAAATTGAAATCTTTTCCAAAAATGTAAATGGGCGAAGATCCACAGTGCTACCAAAAAACAAGAAACTCAGGAAGAAAATCAGAAGAAAAGCCAAGAGCATTTTTGAGGGGAATCCCTTGCCTAGTTTCGTAGATTCCTGATAATATTCGACTGAATTAAACAGAAAACAATTTCAGTTAACGTGGATACCTTTCTAGATCCTGAAGCGCCAGAACCATCACTAAGCATGTCCATAGCTGCTGTCCAGATCGCTGTAGTTTAAAACTTTAACTTGAAAATGTAAAAACCACTAAGGGGTATAAAGAAAGCAAAGGCTCCGACAAAAATTATTGGTGTTGAGCAATTTTTCACGCACATAAGAGTAACTTTACCTGCCTACTACAAAAAAAAAACTCGCCTGTCAGGGGCCATAACGCATTAACAGCGATACCGTATGAACGGAACTCTTCATGCATTCCAAGCACACACATTGACATCCCGTATTTTGCTATTGTATACGCCACATGATTCGAAAACCATCTCGGCTCCATCAACAATGGAGGTGAAATATTCAGAATGTGTGCGTTTTTGCTTTGCTTCAAATATGGCAAGCATTGTTTGGACCTAGATTCATTACGGTTACATGTAATATTTTTCTCGGAAGTAATGAACAACTCTACATAAGAAAAGTTCCTCGAGTGTTTATCGAATGCATGAGGTCATATCGCTTCATCTGTGTATCCTCTGTGTTCGTCAAACTAATAGCTGACGCATTGTTAACGAGTATGTCGATTCCGCCGAACGTTTTCACCGCCATTTCGACAGCGCTTTGCACTGATGCCTCGTCCCGAACATCCACTATACATGGTAATGCCTTTCCTCCAACCTAAAGTAAGCTATTTAAACAATAGAATACACATAGCAGTTAAAATTTGATAGTGTGGCCAACTAATGAATTACATGATAATTATAGTGCTACGTCATTTTGTCAGCAAGAAAACATTTATATAGGATACAATGTTTAAAGGGCTTTCCCTCAATCAAACAAGTCTTCCAGGTGGGAGTTTGTGGTACCATAAACAAAGGAAAATTTACAGCTAGAAATATGAAATCGCAAGAACTGTTTCACCATAACACATATCACCCAGTCCTTATAACTCAGTTAATAACTAAGTAGGTCAAAGTTGATAGTAAAGTCTCTGCATGCTCTTCTACGAAGATGAACAGGGACCTCGAATGAGGAAACCGTTGGAAGGGTTAGTTTAATTACCTCTGCGGTGGAATCTAGATGTATTATTTGTCTCTCAAATGGTAAAAGCTTGACCTACTAGTTGAAAGATAGTTTAACAGTACCTACCTTCCGTCATTTAATCGATACAAGACAGTTGTGCTTGTTTGTGTGCATGTAGGTAAGAAACCTATATGCACACAAACAAGCATACCTACGCAGCAAAGCATTAATATTGTTGCAAAAAATAGAATACATCCTCTTAGTAGTTTGCGTGAATATAAAAAGTATAATCCAATTTGGACAAATGGAAAACTTACCCTTTAAGAGCACTTGCTTCTTTGGTGAAAAATGGCTTTAGTTCGTGACCAGCCTCTTGTATCACTTATATCACCTGTAGTCCCGTTGATAGTTGAGTAACTCGAGCGGGCGCCAGTAAATCCTCCATTTTTCCCTGTCGTGTGCAAGAGTAGCCCAGTGGCTTCTGCTCGCTTTACGGACTCGTCGAGCATCATATCTTTCTTATAGGTTTTTCGCGAACATAGTGTTTTTATTTCATCCAATGTTGAACTGCAGTAGTTACTCATAACCTGGCTTACTCGTGGTTACGTGGTTATACTCACGGGTAACTTGCCAGGCTCTCCCAGAATGGACATGGAGCTTATTTGCTGAAGGCGACTCCGGACCGCCTCCCATATACTTTCCTGTCACTTGATTGATTGCAGGCTTTTGGCCGAATTGACTCGTAGAATACAATCCTCATAAAGCGAGAACGCACCCACACACGCATGCATGAATACGCCTAGCAAATACAAAAAGTATGTGCCAAATCGGCGCAGCATAAACAGGAAGTCCATCCCCTGGATCCACCTGCGTTTCAGGGAAGCAAAGGTCGCTTTTCGTCCTTGACTAACCCCCAATCCCACCTGGGGACGCGCCACGTAGCCTCACGACTAACCGGCTCGAGATCCCTCATATGAGGGAGATCCGTGGACCAACCCCTTGTACGCATCACATATTCTGCGCTTCAGCGTGTCAAAGTGATTCTTACGAGGTAAGTTCGCGAGCATATGAAGGTCTCATGTCTATTTTAAATAACCAAAATTCCCGCCTTCCATACCACCAGGACCTTACGATTCTTTATGGAAACGAATAACATTTGAAGTCGGTATTATCTATCCAATGATTTTCTGTCAGCAAAACTTCGAAACTTCCACCATTTCCATACAGATAAGCTCTTAGTACTAGTAGTTAGGGATACTCTTATTAAATCCATTATTCCAATACTTTGACTTATGAAGTGGGTATAGCTCTAATTTGAATACTACTGCAGTACTGGGAAGCAATTCATTACCGAATACGAATGCGTGAATACAGGGTACTTCTAACACTCTCTTCTTGACTGCACATTCGATAACATTGAGTAATCTTTTCTTCTACTTTAGTACCATCCACATTTCCAACGCGTATATCAGGGCACGAAGAATCGCATGGTGGAAAATACGGCCTCGGATTGAAGTGCTCCTCTTCCTCTTTGCTATATCCACGATGCTGCCAGTAGTTCCACAAGGCGCTCGCTTTCTTCAGCTTAACTTCGGAGATAATTCGCTCACCTTGTTGAATCCCGTCCCCAGTTACACAAACCTGTACCATTCGGATATACCCATTCCGCTGAGTGTGAATGGAGCACCAGGAATAAGTCTGTTTCTCGCGTACAATGTTTTCGTGAGATTTCATCGGGGGCAAGTATTTCCATAAGCGTTCTAGAAGCCAGCTAACATTCGTTTCGTCGGGCTAATACTTGTTATTACAGTGGTATCACCAGCGAAGCAAAGATGGTGCAATTAAAGGATAAAAAAGGATAAAGCTCTCGGCGTTGATCAATCCCTGAGGGATGCGCCATGACTTCGTTAAGTATTGCTGGAGGTGACTGAATGCATACCTGGTCTTTACAATGACTCGCGGTGGCCTGCCGATGTATCGAGTCAGTGTTGCTATCTTCCCAGATGAGTCTGGTACAAATTTGCCGACCCCGGAGTGATGGAAGGCTTGGTGGGCCATGGGCGTAGGAATCGATTCCACGTGCGTGCAGCAGTGGCGCCTCCAATAACTGCGCCACACGTGCCACATGGTGCAATTACTAATCATCAATTATAACTCCCATGTTGCCTTATTCCAATCTTCGCGAGATATTCTCCAAGATAGTTGTAAACAAACAAACTTGACTCCCACCTTATGAGACTATCCTCATGTCTATATTAATATAACGATATTGTGGTTGTGAAACTGTTACGTAGCTCACAAAGGATCCTTCTGTTGAATTACAAGCTGATCGCTATCAAAGGCCTCCATGATCACATCACTCTGTGTCGAGTCGTAGGCCTTTCCTAAGTCAATAAAAGTTATAAAACCGTCTCTTTACTCTCGCAACTATTCATTGGGTCTGGTTATAGTGTGGATGTGGTTTACCACAGTGAATTATTTCCGAAACATGGTAGTATGACTTCTTTTCATTCAGTGTTCCACTAATACTGATCGGTATGACTTGAATGAAGAGAATGTAGAAAACAGAAGGCAGGTAGAATGGAGAATACTCACAGACGCAGTCTTTAATCCTTTTCATGTAAAAAACACGGTCCTATTTGTTTTCCATTGATCGGGTGTCGTACAATGCTTCACGACTTTGCATGACCACGCGTAAATATCGCAGTTTCAGTGAACGTACCACATGCTCTTCCCCACCTTTGCAGTTTCTGATATTATTGCTGATCCTTCCTCGTTATAATCCTATCTCATTTCCTCACTTCAAAGTTTTGCAAGCACGCACTGAGCTGTTACTTGCGGTTCATGTTCCCGAAGTGAGGTGTTTCTTAGACGTTCCCGATCTCTCAGCTTTCATAGTTTTTCTAAAAGTCGATCAGATTTCTGCATAAATTCCATTTTACAGCGGTTTTGAGATTTCGTTTCTTGAATTTTGTCATTTTCTTTTCCTTACGAAAACAAAGGAATATATCGCAGAGGTTATGGTCCTGTCGCTTATAAAATTTTGGGACAAAAGTGAATTTTGGAACATGTCAGCGTCCTCGCCAATACGATTTTGTCCATGAGTATCGATTCATTCAAACAACTAACAATGCGAATCGGACGTTGACGATTGAGACGTGGATCAATACCGGCTTTGACAATCTTTGCCGTTTACATGACGACATTAAACTATGACGATGAAGAAGTCGAAAGTTCTATGTGGACTTAGATCTCAGTGGACTTGGACTAAGTTCTACAGACATGACCATATATTTTTCAAGGTATTTTATTTTAGGATATTTTAATGCTGACTGGACCCAGAAGAACGTCAGATTGTCTCACATTGGCACTCACGAATCTGAATACAGCGAGCAGGTTGAGCAGTTATCTGAGTTTATCATGATGACCAAAACCATTCTTGGCAATTCTCAATTCCAGAAACACTACTCGTGACGCGTACTTCAAAGTCCTCCTGCTCATGTCTCTGGGTACAATGAACGTTTTGCCTCACCCGGAATTCTACACGTGATCAGACCACCGTCTCCTTCGTGCTAGACTCTATTTCTCGTGGAAAGGAGAAAAAGCCGCTAAATTCAAAATCGAATTCCCTGAACCACCACAAACTGGGACTTATTCAACTCATTAGTCGGCTGTTGGGAAGATGCCGTTGTCGACATCGACGAGGAATACGATCGCCTCACTGAACATCTTCACTCTAGCGTTATGAAAGCTGAGAGTTCGAAAGTCACCAAGAGACGTCTGTCTCCAGAAACTCTTGAGCTAATACGCCAGCGCGGAATCGCAGGCAACAGCGAACTAACGTCCAAACTTGCAAAGCAATCCAGACTTGCGATAAAAGAAGATATTAAAAAGAGAAGACCAGCAGTTATGGTCGGAGCTGCAGAGGTTAGGAAAAACAGTTACAAAGCCCATCGAGGCTTCGCCAATTGCAAAACTAAAACAATTGCACTTCGACACTCAGACGGAACAGTAACAGCGTCCAGAAAGGCAATAGAGAAAACCATTCACGAATGCTACTTGGATCTCTTCGACAGCCATGTCCATCTTCCGTCATATGAAATAGAGGAGGATGGACATGTTGTACCACCGGTCCTCCCTTCCGAAATCCGACACACCATTTCGTCGGTGAAAAATCGCACCAGGTTCACACAGAATAAGATCAGAACATCTGAAAAACCTTCCGCCAGTCCTTGTAAGCACACTGGCTCGGCTCTTCACACGTTACCTGTCTGAATGCAAGGTCCCTACTCAGTGGAAGACCAGCAAGACCGCGCTGTTGTTCAAGAAGGGCGACCTACACGATATAGGCAACTAACGCCCAATCTGCTTGCTGTCTGTCGTCTACAAACTTTTCACTCGAGTCATCCTGAACAGGATTGACAGAACACTGGACGAAGGACAGTCGTGCGAGCAAGCAGGGTTTCGAAAACGATTTAGTACGATGGACCACATCCACACGATAACAAGGCTCACTGAAGTATCGCGAGAGTACAAAAGACCGCTCTGTCACACTTTCATCGACTTAGACAAGGCCTTTGATTCAATTGGGATAGAAGCAGTCATGGAAGCCCTTTGTAGTCAAGGAGTCCCAACTCAGTACGTAAAGATTCTTCGTGAGCTGTACAAAAATTTCACAACCAAAATATCACCATTCTACAATGTTATTAACAGCGCCCAAGCGCCACAAAATTTGCCCTTATGGCACGGACGGTGACTGCATGAGTTCAAGCGCGATATACCTAATCTCTTGTGATATTTGTGGAGACGAATATATTGGCGATACGGTCAGATGTTTATGTATCCGCGTAAAAGAACACCTAGATGGCAAACGAAAAGCAAGACAAGGCACGCCACTAGGCACGCATAGGATACAAAATCATAGCGGAGACGATTTTGATTTAAATTCGCTATCCTCGCACAGGATGCCAAAACACCAACGCGCAAACTCCTCGAGGCTTTTTGGATAAATGCCAAACATCCTACAATGAATAGCAGGGAGGAATGCCGAGATTACGCGGGATCTCGCCCCTTACCTTCGTATCGATCGTTGATTGGGGGTGCTGCAGTCGTCATCCATATCCGACTCTGAGCGGCTGTTCTTCCACGGTGGTTCCAGATAAATAAGCGGTGGGTTTTTTCGAGAAGCCGTAAATCTTGTCATTATCGCTCAGATTTTTATCTTTCTGTTTGTGCTGCTGAAGTGTTCGACCTAGTGAGCTGCACATTAGTGTACACTTCCAGGCTCTGAAGAAGGCGATTTTGCCGAAACGTCAGCTACGATTGTATTGTGTGTTATTGCATGGAAGTAAACGTATGCTGTTTAACAACCTCGCAATTGCTGAAAGAGGAAGCGACGACTTCATAATTCAATGCCGAGGTTAATAGAAAGTCGATCCTGGGTACTATTACAAGATGTACCATTAAAAGATGAATATGCCGTACGTACCATCAGTTCTCGCTTCTGAAATCCGACATATTATTTCGAAGCAGTCATGGAAGCGCTGTTTAATCAGGCAGTCTCTAGTCAAGATACAAAGATTCTTTGTGAGTTGTATAAAAAATTTGGCAAACAAGATATCACCATTCTACCACGAAATTAATGTCGACGTGAAAAGAAAGGCTAGGGAAAACGAAACAATTTCGTCAAAACTGTCATGGCCATCCTCGAAAACGTCACGCGAACATTGGAATGGGACAACACAGGAGTGAAAATTGATGTTCGACAACTACAGGAACTTCGCTTCACTGATGACATCACTGTTATGACACCAAACATTAACCAAGGAAAGCAAATGATTGCCGACCTTGATAAAGCCTGTAGGAAAAATGGTCTTCGACTAGATCTTACAAAAAGCATGTTCATGAGAAACGGATTGTTTACGTATGCCCAATCTCAATGGAAAGAATATCTGCGAATGCTCCAGTTACGTCTATCTAGGCCGAGAAATCAACATGATGAACGACTTAATTCCATTGTTGAGCAGAAGGAAACGAGAGACTTGGGAAGCCTACAAGAGCATTGACGATGTGGTGAAGAGGACGAAGTACACCCAACTCCGTGCCCACCTTTTCGACTCTAGGACCATCCCGCGTCACACAAATAAAGGAAGGGATGCGAAGTTCCTACCTGCGTCAACGATCAAAAACAAATATGTAATTCTGTACGCCAAAGAGTTGAAAATAAGATGGACTGAAAATGTAATGCTTATGAACGACAACCGATGGACAAGAGCTGTTAGTGACTAGATTCCTCAAGATGTCAAAAGTAGTGCAGAAAACCACCGACCCGTTGATCAGAGTTCTTCACGAAAAACTTAGAAAAAAGGTATGACGCTCAATAAGCACCTAGAACGAGTAAAATTCACTAGGCCACTCATGCACGTGACAGCGAAAAAAGTAAAATTTGCTGGCGCTCGCTTGAGTCACTTGACGATCAACCGAATGAAGGGTGATATGGGTGAGTAGAAATAAAAATCATTAAGACCTTCACATTTTCGCCAACGAGGAACAAAATCGCTTAAACAGGCTCAGTAAAATTCTTGTCTTCTGGAGGCACTGTAGTCGTTAAAAACAATTTTAACTTATTTTGATTTGTGAAGCGTTTCTCGCACGTGAACAAGTGGTCGTCATTAGGCGAGAGGTGTAGCTACTATGTTAGATGAGGTATAGTTTCGCAGTCCACCTCGCTGGAGCGGAAAGGGAAGTGGTGTTTTTAACGGATGGCGTGCATTGATCTCAATATCGGAGAAAAATTATGGGCCTTTAGTTGGGAGCACAACCCAAAAGTTGCTGTTGCTGTAAATCTATTAAATATATTTCTTATTTCACCATCCTAACACTTATTAAATGGGCGCTTGAGGCGCGGTCGAAAGTGCTCTGTAACATACATAATAGAGATCGCCACGGCCAGGCTCATTAAGCCATCCGTCCTTTCAAAATCGGCAAATTGGTACCAGATTTGTCTGAGAGGATAGCAGCACTGGATCGATACATCGGTAGGCCAACACGAGTCATTTTAAAGGCCAGATATGCATTCAATCACCTCCAAACAATGCATAATTAAATCGAATGCATGGCGCATCCTTAAGGGATTGATCCATGCCGACAACTTTATCCTTCTACTTTAACATTTATTAAGCAGAGCATATCCTATTTTGCATTCCTTGTGACAACTACGAAGGTAGCATAAGAAAAAAAAACGTTAATCGAGATGTAAAAAGACATATTCAGCAATACATTATACATTCAATAGCACTGACTATATAATTTGCATTTCCATATTATCCAGTACATTATGCCAATCCCAAATCACATTCGATGACTTTACATAAAGTGGGTGGAGAGCAGAGTGGTAGTAATGCCCGGTATTACGAGCATGGTGTTAGTTCGATTCCGTTCCGGGCCCGCTAAGTTCTCAGCCTTCCGGGGTGAGAAAATTGGTACCGGACTCATCTGGGAAAAAATCACTCTCTGCAATTATATATACGTATATATATGTACATATATATACATATACATATACATAGTTCCCAAAATCACTTTCGATTAACCTCAGCATTGGATTATAAATGCGTCGTTTTCATTCTCAGCAAACGCGAGCACACGTTTACTTCCACACAATAACAGACAATTCAACACAATCACAGCTGACGTTTCGGCAGAATCGCCTTTCTTAGATCCAGGAACTTCTGGGAAAAAATCACTCTCTGCAATCCAATTGGGAACGCTCCAGCCCGGCTATAGATCAAGGTGAAATGAAAACCCTCAAGCAGCAACCGAAGGCCCACGTAAAAATTTAAAAGACCTTCGTGGACAATGGAGGTGAGGAAACCAATCGAACGTGAGTTTAGCATGTTGTTCCCAACTATACAACTTCCTCCATGCGATAAACACACCATGGTTCAAATAACAGAAAATCACGAAACTACCAGAAATTCTACTCAAACAGTGAACGAGCTTGCCTGCAGATTTATTCTAAATGATAAGGGAAAAATAGCTTATGGAAAGTAAAGGTTCTCAACACATTGTAACCAACCTTTTCAATCTCTTCAGCAGCTGTGTAGATTGTGCCTGGTAGCTTAGGATGAGGCACTGAGGTTTTGGCGGCCACCACGATGTTAGCTCCATCCTATACATATATACATACCTTCTCTGAGGAAGAGCCGCTGATCAGCATCGCATATGGTTGACGACTGCAGCACCCCCCGTGAACGATCGATATGAAGGTACGGGCGTGATCTCGGGGCATTCCTCCCTGCTGTTCATTTTAGGGTTTTTTGGCATTTATCCAAAAAGGCTCAAGCTTGTGCGCTGGTGTTTTGGCATCCTGTGCGAGGATACTGACTTTTATATCAAAATCGTCTCCGCTATGCTTTTGAATCCTATGCGTGTCTGTTGGGGTGCTCTGTCTTAGTTTTCGTTTGCTATCTAGGTGTTCTTTTATGAGGACACATACAGATCTGCCCGTTTCGCCAATATATTCATCTCCGCAAGTTCCACAAGAGATCAGGATCGTACCTGAACTCATGCAATCACCGTCCTTGCCAAAAGGGCAAATTACGCAATACTTAGAGTCGTACTACGAAGCAAGCGGAACGAAATGTACGCCAGAATGAGGAAGTGTGTGTCGAAAGAACATTTTTGTGCTTTGTATTTGGAGGATCACCTTTGGAGGAGAATAGTTGGTGAGTCAATATTGATATGCAATATTAATTAGGTCTAATGCCAAAATAGCTTGACCTTGTAAATTGTATATCAGTGTAACGTTCCAGGATCTGAAAAAGGCGATTCTGCCGAAACGTCAACTGCGATTGTGCTGTATTGTCTGTTACTGTGTGGAAGTAAACGTATGCTGTTTAATAACCTCGCGTTTGCTGAGAAAGAAAACGACGCATTTATATATATAAAACGCACCAACGAGCCATATATT
>MQTX01000152.1:155649-178868 GCA_009735665.1 Angiostrongylus cantonensis | reverse complement strand
TATATATAAAATCCAGCAACACTTGCAATTGATTCGCTTCCTCACATTAGTCATCCACGAACGTCGTTAGGTTCACGTGTAGGGTCGACGGGTCGACTGATTTTGAGGAATAATGGACTTCTTCATGAATGTCATTATATATAATGGTTCTGGTTGGACTCGGTTCCGTGCCGCCAAGTTCCCCGTCGTTACGGGTAAGGCAAATTGGTACCAGACTTCTTCTGGACAAGGTAGCTCTTTCAAATCTATAAGACCTGGCAGCTGCCTGCAATGGAGGTCTAAGAACGCCTTTGAACGGGTATCATCGGATCCTAGGCTAAATCCACATGACCAGTGTCTGACGGTATTCGTAAAGAGAATTAAAAGCATAAGGCGAATCAACAAGGAAATACGAAGACACCATGAATGATGGCATGCAGAGAAACGAATCATTGTGCACAACCTCTAAAATATGTGGTATCGGGTGGTCCAAAACAAAGTGGATGAATAAAC
Organism: Angiostrongylus cantonensis; assembly: GCA_009735665.1. NCBI lineage: Eukaryota > Metazoa > Nematoda > Chromadorea > Rhabditida > Metastrongylidae > Angiostrongylus > Angiostrongylus cantonensis. The sequence goes on along the minus strand of MQTX01000152.1, from coordinate 178,376 downwards.
AACTGAATGAGTAAGTAAACACGTTTCCAAAAAATTGTAATATATATGTATACATATGTATATATGTATTTATATGAAATTGCATTACTACAGCATCTAGTAGGCTGATAGATATAAAGGATAAAAAAGCTCTCGGCGTTGATCAATCCCTGAGGGATGCGCCATGCATTCGAACGAGCTTTCTACCAGTACGTTAGCACCCGACACATAAATAAACATCGTGGTTTAACTGCTTAAGTTTGGGGGCCGGAAATGGCACTGTAGGAACAGAAGCCAGACTCCACACAGTTGTTTCCTGCTGACTCAGAGCATTTTTGCTTCACTGGTTGTCGCTCGCATTCCTTGGCTTGGCGAGCCATGGGCGCATTTTCACGTGCGCGCCGCAGTGGCGCCTCCAACCACTGCGCCACACGCGCCCATCTGATAGATATAAGCATATATAAAAATATGTACATTTGTATACATATATGCATATGTACATATACATATGTCCATTTATGTGTCTATGTCTACATATGTGTATACCTATAAACACATTTGCATGTTTATATGTACATGTATATATATATATATATATATATGTATATGTATATGTAAAGTTGGCTATCTCATGCATACCTTCGCCAATTTCAACGCAATTTCCTTGCCAATACCACGCGACGCACCAGTGATTATGATCGTGCGACCACAGAATTTTCTGGAACTCAAAAAAAAAACATAAGAAGGCAACAATTACACATGGCCAGCAGCTTACACCTAACCCGGATTCTAGCCTAATAACAAAAATTTAACAATTACAGACTTGGTTAGGTGTAGCTATGGTATAACTGCACATTCGGCGTCAACAAAACTATTTCATTTGTTAATAAAAAGGTTTACTCGGCTAACGTTTCAGTGATTTCGTCTTCTTCATAGCCGGTGGTTAGACTCAAATTGTAAAGTATCAACTCGGATCATGGGATCTGAGAAAGACAAAGGCTTCGAGACGTAAGCCGAATAAACCTTTGTGTCTCGAGTTAGCTTAATAATCCAGAAAGGTGTTGACTAATAATGTGGAGGTTAAATGACGGTCAGTTTGAAAAATATTCTATCCGTCTTTAACAGGAGTACGCAGTCATCAAACCCACGTAGTCTGTCTTGTTTCCAATTCTTATTACTACGAGATTTCATTGACGCTATAAATATCATGTTCGACTAGAATTATTTTACAATCTACAATCATTATGTTCCCAGGTTCGACTTTCTATTAACCTCGGCATTGGAATATGAATGCGTAGTTTTCTTGTTTAGCAATCGCGAGGTTGTTATACAGCATACATTTACTTCCATAGAAAAGCACACAATACAATACAACACAACAGTAGCTGACGTTTCGGCAGTATCGCCTTCTTCAGAGCCTGGAAGGGTATGCTGATATACAATAACAGGGAGGAATGCCCAGAGGTTATACGCGACTTGGTCCCGTATCTATATATCAATTTCTGAAGAGGGGTGGCGCAGTCATCAAGCATATGCGACTATAATCGGTTGTTCTAACCTTCCTCATTGGAAGTCATGTAAAAAAGCGGTGAGTTTTTCGAGAAGCTGTTGATCATGTAATTGCCATGAAGTTTTTCGTCTTACTGTAAGTGTTATTGAAGTGTTTGGCCTAATAAATTGTATATCAGCATACCCTTCCAGGCTCTGAAGAAGGCGATACTGCCGAAACGTCAGCTACTGTTGTGTTGTATTGTATTGTGTGCTTTTCTATGGAAGTAAATGTATGCTGTATAACAACCTCGCGATTGCTGAACAAGAAAACTACACAATCATTAAGATTTACATTTTCTGCATGCCACTCACAATCTTTACAACCTAGAACTCTACATTTAACTCCTTCCAAATATGCACTCGTGATCACTCACTTTCCTTATAGTCGACATATCATACATGTTACAAATTATTGTCTGTATGAGATAAAACAATGAAATCTATGGAAAATGCATATGCGTTATGCCATATAGAAGTAAAAATTAGCGTAAAACTTGATAGTTCTCTTGAAATACGGAGAATGAGACTCCATGTGGTGGCATGACATGCACCTCAAATTCTATAGGATTCCAGCCGTTCGCTCCTCATCTTCTAGTAAATAACTTTTTTGGAGAATCGCTCTCTGTTCTTCTTACATAGGCCAACCATTGGCATTCTTCTGGAACAATTTCTTACTCAAAGAGACATTGGCATATCAATCATCGGTGAATAGACGTCTTCTTTGACTTAACAAATTGTCCATAATCCCATCATTACGAACCCAGCCAAACCTCCGTTTTTCGGAGGTGTTCCTACTGGCCGTACTTTGGTGCACAGTTTGAATGCTCGCATCCTTTATTTTACCTTTTATTTGGAATCCGCTACCAGAATGTAGCATTCCCATTAAAGGACACTAGGGATTCATAACACATACATTAGTGCCAAGTTTGAAGATTCCCTAGCGATTTCATTGACAACTTTGACAACTGGGCTGAGCATGCATAAGTTTTCGTCTTTTATAACTAGGCTGAGTATGCACAAGTTCTCGTACCCATTATAGCCTGCACTGTCATAAACATGAAGATTCGCCAGTACATTGAAATACTCGTACCACACGATCACTTAAAACCCGCGCATGGCAAGTAAAGAGCCGGTCTTGAAATCGATGGATCTCTGTGGAAAAGCTGATTCTTCTCTTCTTTCTAGATACTGTGACTACTCATCACTCCAACGGTCTGCTGTCTCCACGCACCTAGGGATGAGTTCTGGGCACCCAAAAATAATCCAGCCGTTTAGCTTTGAGAAACCTAAAGACACCAGATTTTTTTGCCCCACAAGAAATAGTGGCGGAAGGTCCCGAAACCCAATGTGTTCATCGAAGCTCTTGACTCGGATTGATAGGCGATTAACCATGGGAGATCACGTCCAGCGGTACATGATGACAATCCACAAAGTATCCTCGATATTTGCAATTGTTTTGCTTGCTTTTAAGATATATGTAGGTCTTAAATAAAACTCAAAACTCAACAGTTTTGGAAAGTTGGACAAAGTACCTTCAAAGAGATAGAGAATGTATTCGGCATATAAAAGTCACTTTTGACTAGTTACTGATTGCTATCTCATTTCCGATTCCCACGATTGATCGAGATAAGGTAGGTAGCGAAGTGGTAATGAAGACGGCTGCATCCTTAAGTTTGGGCCCAATATTAGGCGACATTCATAACGTACTCACTTGGAGGCCCGTCTTCACTGGTAATATGGCCCCTAGCAAAATATTTAATCGTTTTTCCTCTCGCGCTAACGTGATGGTCCACTTCGGAAATAGTGACGTTCGCGAGGCCCATTCCATAGTCCTAAAATCGCTCTCATAGTTGATGTTAACCTCGTAAATACGCGCCTATCGATTGGGTAGTCGAACAAGAGGAACTGCATTCTCTTGGCGTCCATGCCACTCTTTTTGTCCATTTATGATCTGTTCTTCCTATTACGTAACCGGTCCATCTGTGTTCGCTATCGACATAAATTCTCCTGCATCCCGAAAAGGACGCGTGGGGCACAGTAGTCAGAGGCGATTTGCAATACACATGTGAACGATGCCCCGCGCCAGGTCACCAAACCTTCCATCCCTCCAAGGTCGGCAAATTGGTACCGTTATCTTGAATGATAGCATCACTGGCTCGATACATCGGTAAGTCATCGCGAGCCATTGTAATAATCAGATATGCATTCAATCACCTCCAAACGATGCTTAATGAAATCGAATGTATGGCGCATCTCTCAGGGATTGATCACCGCCGAAGGCTTTATCCTTTTTATAATTTATCCCAAAGAACGGATACAGTTTTAAGATCTAAGTTGCGCATTTCGGAAAAGACGCCAGCGACGGTTAAATTTCAGAAGACATCTTTCAAACGCTCTGTGGTTGGCGTACAGAATTATTGACATGATTGAAGTGTTAGCATAGTTCTCTTAAGGGCACCAGGAGGATTGCTGAGTTAAAAAAATGGGCACGGAATTATGGATCCAATTCCTCCTCCATGCGGACGATATCCATCGATATTCATATAATTCAGTGGAACATTTATAGTACCAATAAGGATCTAACATACAAATTAACGCCATCTTTTTTTCGAAAGAAAAGCCACAATCTTTTCCAGCGTGTGAGGACATCTGTGTTTTATTCACGTAGGAAGACGAGTGAATCCCACAAAGTTCAAAAATCAGTTTTAAAAGGGGCGCAAGGATATGATAGCATTCGTCATTCCAGTTCATGTTTAGACTTTTGAAATTTATTCAAAACGCTTTGGGAGCCTTGCTGTTGATGTTTCTGATTCCTGCGCTAGGATCTGGGCGGTCACTTGAAAATCATACCCATTGTGCTTTTGTGTCCTATGTGTACCTAAAGGAGAACCTTGGCAACTTCATGTTCCCTATCTGGATGTTCTTTTATGCGGATACAAAGCGGCCTGTCCATCTTCACAACGCATTCTTCACAACATGAGACTAAGTTGCAGCTGAACTCATGCAATCCCGGTCTCTAACAATGGGATAAACTACACAATTTTACGAGCTGCACAAACAAATCTGCCGAAATTATTGTGGCAGTGGCGAGCTAACTGATGGGGTTAGGTATTAGTATTAGGTGGAAATTCAATAACTGTTACAGAATATTCAAGACTACTTTTTAGGAGTGTCTAAGCTCAATAAGTACTGAAAATTCTGTGGCAGTTATTGACCTCCCACCCTACGCCGTCAATTGGTCCGCAACGGCCTATATGATGGTTTGTGCCGCTCAGAAAATTATGTAATCCGTCTTAACGGTAGAGAGGGTGATTACATGAGTTCAGGTATAAATTACTTAATATCACGTAAGGCATACGGTTAAGAATACATTGGGAAAAAGGGTAGACCACTATGTGTCCACATAAAAGCACATCTATATAGTAAACCTAAAATTCGACAATGTAGTCTAGGTACACAAAGGGCAGAAAACCACAATGGTGACGATTTTGACGTGATTGTCGGCATCCTATCGCAGGGATCAAAAACACCAACGGGCAAGGCTCTCGAAGCGTTTTGGATAAATTTCAAAAGTCCAAAGATGAACGGGAGAGACGAATATCTTGCTATCATACGTGACATTGGGCCTTATTTTAAATTGGTTTTCTGATCTGGGTGGATTTCACTCGTGCTCGCACGTGAACAATGCACGAGTAGCCCCACATGCAACAAAAAGGTGAGTTGTTTTTTTTTCAAACAAAATGACGTTAATTTTTAGGTTAGATCTTCATTAGCACTATATTTTACCGAATTTGAACACATTCCCTGTGAGACTTGAGTCACTCTGAAGAAACCCTCTTCGTGATTTATCACGGTACAATTGCGAATAGCTGTCCCTCAGTGTCGAATTTCAGTGTTTAAGTAGAAATATTTGAGTGCCTCTTCGCCGGTCACAGTTTCTGGATACAAACTATAGTCTGTTACCGCAAGGATAACGGTCTCGCCCAAAAAGTTCTTGCAAATTATTAAATAGAGAACAGTTCCTCACTAGCCACGCTTCACACCACTTCTGGGCCGGATTTCTTATCGAAAAAGTAAAAAAGGTGTATTTAAACTGCTGAGCTTACACGAGGCTGATAAACGGACTTATTCGGCTATCATCTCTTCGTCTTCATCAGAACCGATGATCCGATTCAATGGTTCACAGCTATTCGTCTTCTCGATGTGGCGACGTCGTCGTACATACCGAGATGTCTTCAGTTGAACACCATACAAATGAGGCATGCTCACCCGGCAGTGCTGTTCTATACATGGTGTTTGTTGTTGATATGATTACCCGTTGATAATTTTTGCTTTCCAATGGATGATCCACTCTGCAGCAGTCGGTATCACGTTAGCTAGCACACAGCGAATAGCAAAACAATTTTCAAACCGACCGTTATTTTACCTCGGTAGCAAAATAATCAACATGCACAATCAAATGATCAGTAAGAAAGGCGCGATAAAAACCTTTGCGAACAGCTAAACATGTGTGTACCCATCACAGTACACCTTTTATGGACACACACCTTTTCTATGCTATAACAATAACGCTTAATCGGCTTAGAATAATAGGACAAGGATATTACACTTCACAAAACCTACTTCTCAATAAGTGCTGCTATCCGTACATATTAACGCTTTTAGAATGCTACGTAATCTTACAATTTCTTAGGCATGTCAAGAAGATTGTTGTACAAAATGACAAAATACTTGACCAGAACAGCCTTTGTAACATGTTAAAAATACTTTCTAGGACGATCATCTAATTTTTAAGTTAGAAGTATAACATGGGAGAAAGGTAGTAGAAAAGCTAACCCAGAATTGAACATTTAGTTGATGAAGAGTTATGATGGAAAGCAGACACACGATCAGAAATGAAACGACGCAAGGTGGTATCTAGAACAGTAAATGGCAGTAGCAACAATGGACGTACGTCATCAAATGTAGCTGGCCATTACCCAATAATGAAGAGAACAACATTTGAACAAAAAGTTTATTTACAAATTTCCCTCTTACAACAACTTCTCAACGTAATTTCTTTTCAGCAATTTAATGTTAAGAGGAAATTTCAAAACAAGGTAATACACAATCGAGTTTCTACGTTCTACGAAAAGCTCTGAGAAGTGGAACCATGACCCCGTGACGCAAAATTCCTTTGCACCGGACACCGACTTTAACATTCATAAAAAAAACACTTGAATACAAATCTGTGAAACTATAGAGAAAGTCAGTCTTATCAACAACAATGCAATTAAATTACATGCATTCGATCGGAAACAAAAATATCGATGGAAAAGGGAAACGAGTTAATTAAAAAACGGACATCACGTGCGGAACACATTTTCTGGAACTCACACAGTTCAGTGGTCACCAAATAGGGTATGAACACGTGACCTTGCGTGAATGGAAGTTTAATGGATACGGTAGTGATAATAGGTTATTCGGGAATTAGTGCAAGAATCCTTGTTTTCTTTCCTTCCTTTGTCTCTTTAGAACAATTCTTCCAAATGCTGTATTATCATATAACAACGTAAAGCATATTTTATTCAATACCATTCCGTATAACTTAGTTATAATATAAATTTTGTATTTTGTATATTGTATTTTGAACAGATTTTACAGGGTAGGAAATGAAATGTCGAAAAATCTCACCGTAACAAATGTTTGTAACCAAGGTTACAACAAGTACTCTGCATTTTCTCTTCTTTGTTCGTATTGTTCCCGCTCAACGATTGAAGTTTCTAGAGTTGCGTGTCGTCTTAGATCAAGTACTACTCCAGAATGTTTTAAAGAAGATGAAGACGCGCAAGGACAATGGGACTTGTTGCCTACAAGCGAACTAGTCAGTGCTTAAATCTTCCCTTCCACTAGTTCGTATGAATCTTTCTTTTCCATAGCATAGGTATAAAACCCCTCTTCCACAAAGCCACCCAGTCTTTTCTAGGTGCTTGAGGGATCTATTTGCGGCTATTCGCATCTACTCTTAGCGGACGAATCCGTGGCTGAAATACTATGAAGTTACTATTGGTTTCCACTCGTTCCTGACCATTGTTGGCTGCATGAGAAACGATTATGCTTGATCTCCTTCAGTGATTTTGCAAAAGAAAACCGATTCACAGAAGTAAGCAAGTATCTGTGATGGTCATCTGAGAACGATGTAGTAGTGTTATCTCGTCACTCAAGGAAAAACCACGTTCATAAGGAATCGATTCAATACGTGAGTGAGGACAGAACACTCCTCGTGCTTAAAGCCAACTTGCAACAACTGAACCACTTCTGTGATTACGAGATAATGAAATCAATGATGAAAGCTCACCGAATCCTTTTAGTATGGTTTACTACAGCAAATTAGCAAATATCTCAATATTTCCCGTTCATTTTACAGATAAAGTAGACGACTAAACTGCGCGTTGCTCACATTGACAAAAGAGGTTATTAGCTCACTTTAAAGATACAACTCAAGAGTCCTGCATTAATTTCCGAACACAGAATGTATGGAATTCGATATAAACCAAACATTATAAATGGAAAACAGAAACTGATCAATATGTGCGAAACGTGCAACTACAAACGTTTTAAACGTTCTCATATTCTACCACTTGCTTATTCATGGCAGCAAGAGCACTGTATTGCAAATCTGTAGACTGCAGCTGACTCATGTTCCACGTTTTAACAAAATCTAGCGAATCGCGTACAGTATGATCTCGAGCATGATTTAGCACCTTTAAATAAACTAATTATCCAACTATACTACATCTGCTAATCGAAAGCATTTCTCAACTCATCGAAGAGAACAGTAATCTGACGCTCGATAAAACCTACCACTTTAGTCCCTTGCACACCAATAGGGCTCTTCTTTGCAATTCGATCAGCTAATGCCAATGCTCCCTCAACCACGCTCTCTTGCGTAGCAAAAATGCGAGAAATCAGTCCTATAATGTCACAATCTTTAATTGTTCCTGGCTGAAAACTAGAAGAAAGCCAGACATTAACGTAAACACTGAAGTGCATTCTCGTCTTCATTCGTTATTTATATTAACTTAGGGATTACTATACGTGCTAAGCATTGTGAAAATAAAATTAGTGAGTTGGCAAGCGCATTTAAGAGTAGATAGTATGAGCGAACTAAAAAGGACTGTACCTTCCTATAAACGAATACTAACGCTTTAGATGAAATATTATACCTCTTGTTTAACATCCAATGGTTTTACGTATTGTTTTACGTATGTATGTATGTTCTCTATGTATAATCATAGGCTCCGAACTGATTTACGCCACACCCGTCCTTCAAGCAGTGTCGAAATCTGAGGATCTATCATTCCTATCAGAAAATCCAAGTCAACCTTTCATTCTAGCAACATAGAGAACGGCTGGTAAGTGATGATGGTTAAGCGCGGCTCTCGAGAGTCCAAGGAACGCAGCTCCCTGGCCAAACCAGAAAGTTACCAGTCAGATCGAGTTATATTCACAATTACCGTGATTCGCAAGGAGAGACAATTCACGTACCGCATATCGCCCTCGTTACTGTATCCGGCATTTTCAGGGCTTTTCCGGCCTTCAGACCACCCGTGAGAATACTTTAGACACCCTGGACTACCCGGAGACCACCTGTGTGTTAAATATTTTAATGGGAATGACACCTGCCTGCACAATCTGGTGAAATTAGAAACAAACACAGTTTGAACAACATACAGAACATCCATCCAATAAAGTTTAACGTCAGGAAAGCAACGAAGGGAAAATACCACACAACAACTACTTCTAACAAACGAAAAATTATTAGTCTTCACCTTATTCACTTCTGATTAGTAAACAAAATTGTCCACTGTCTCATAGGACAACATTACTAAGAAACACGAGGTGAAATGAGGAGTTTTAAAAATCTGGTTTTGTGTACTTAAACAGCCATTTCTCCATTTTAAAACAATCACTTGAATTTAAGACAGTTCAATAGCTCGAATTTTCACGTTCGTAACCTATGAACAAAAAATATCAACCGCATAAAACTTATGACTGTTGTAGATGGATCAAATACAACCTGTCAGCCTGCTACAACTCGTCACAACCTAGCAACATTAATTTCGTCATAATAATATAGGTCGAATCTGGCTCATCTAAAGTTGTGGTGACAAATCTAGACTCTTTTTTTCCGTGTAGTCCAATATGCAAGGCAAAAGAAACTTACCATACTTAAGCGCCTCATCGGCGCAAACATCTCTGGCCGTAAATGCCAGTTCGCGGGTCCAGCTGTCATTTGCGACAATCTTTTGCAATCGATTTAATGTTCCTACATCTGCCGCCATGCCAATTTCAACTTCCTACAGAAAAAAAGTAATTATTAACTTTTACCACTACTGTGAGTATAAAACAACTATAGAGATCAATTAAAAATCACCAAATGGACATAGCAGGACAAAAAACCAAGGGGACGATTTAATAAAAAAAAACACTGAAAGTGAGATTTTCGAAATAATTAAACCGTAAGACAAGAATTTTAAAACAACCATAGCGTTATGAGAAAGTTTCAGACCAAAGGTTGTAGAGATCCAACCCATTTAGCTTCAAGCAGCAATACCATTAGCATCCAAAGCACAAGACAATAACGCTTAGAATTGTCTATTTCAGAAAGTTGCAGTCATTATAAATTTTCAACTGTACGCAGCTGGATTTTAGACTGGAGAGATGTGTGATCAATTGTTAGGAACTAAGAGATAAGTGTTCAAAGTAGTAGCACTACAGCATCGGTATAAAAGGAAACTCACACTGCTAGGAAGTTATTTTAGCATCAATACTTCTTTATTTATTATATGACCCGATAACATATGTATTAAACTATCAGGATCCAAGCACTTCTTGCACTGAACCCGTCCACGTCCATCATTCACGAAGACCCTTGAACACTTGTTCCGCGTGAATTTGGTTGCTGCTTGAGTACCTTTCCATTTCCGTCACAAATATTGCTTCTCGAGTCCTGCCGATATGCTTGTGGAATCAATTCTCCCTGGAATCCTGGGATAGTCGTGCTAATGTGTTACCACGTGGATTAGATGAATTGGGCCTCTCCAGATGAGTGTGGTAGCAATATCCCAGCCCTAACGGGATGAACCTCAGTGACCACGTTATCAGCAACCCAGGTTATGAGTAACTACTGCAACTCAACATTGGATGAAATAAAAACACTATGTTCACGAAAAATTTACAAGAAAGATATGATTCTCAGCGAGTCCCTAGAGCGAGCAGAAGCCACTGGGCTACTCTTGCACGCGACAGGGAAAAATGGAAGATTTACTGGCGCTCCCTCGAGTCACTCGACGATCAACGGGACTACAGGTGAGCGTGCTAATGTGTTACCACGTGGATTAGATGAATTGGGCCTCTCCAGATGAGTGTGGTAGCAATATCCCAGCCCTAACGGGATGAACCTCAGTGACCACGTTATCAGCAACCCAGGTTATGAGTAACTACTGCAACTCAACATTGGATGAAATAAAAACACTATGTTCACGAAAAATTTACAAGAAAGATATGATTCTCAGCGAGTCCCTACAGCGAGCAGAAGCCACTGGGCTACTCTTGCACGCGACAGGGAAAAATGGAAGATTTACTGGCGCTCCCTCGAGTCACTCGACGATCAACGGGACTACAGGTGAGCGGCTTGGGGAGCATTCAAGAGCATCGAGGATGTAGTGAAGAGAACTAAAATACCCGACTCCGTGCGCACGTTTTCGACTCAACGACCCAACGGTTCTTCCTGCCCTAACGTATGCGTCAGAAACCTGGTCGCTACGTAAGCAGGATGAAAAAGAAGATCACTCAGCATTATCGAACGCGCAGTCGAAAGGACGATGCTAGGAGTATCCCGTTTCATACAAGTAAGGAATGGGATCCGAAGCTCCGACCTACGTCAACGATCAAAATTCAAAGATGCCGTTCTATACACCTAACAGCCGAAGATAAGGTGGGCCGGACACGTAATGCGTATGAATGATAGCCGATGGACAAGGGCTGTTAGTGACTGGATTCCTCGGGATGTCAAACGTACTGCAGGAAGACCACCGACCCGATGGACAGAGTTCTACACGAAAAGCCTATAAGAAAGATATGAAGCTCGACGAGTCCCTAGAGCGAGCAGAAGCCACTGGGCTACTCTTGCACGCGACAGGGAAAAATGGAAGATTTACTGGCGATCCCTCGAGTCACTCGACGATCAACGGGACTACAGGTGATACATGTGATGTTCACTTTTTATTTACTGCCCATTATTACTTTCTCACAGCAGAGTATGAGGTGAAATATAATCACTATGACATTGAGACACTTGCAAAACTTGGACCTCACACCAGACCTAAACCGGCGACCACTGAAACAATTTCCGTGGCTCTTAAGTGGTAGCCACTGCACCACTGAGGGCCTCCCCTTGCTTTTGTCTCAGAAATAAAAACATCTGGCAGCTTACACAAACGGAGTAAAAAATATCGCAGTTACCCTTATGCTAAACATGGAATCGCTACTGGCGTAACGAATATCACAAGCTGTGATCAAATCTACACCCGCTCCAACACAGTGAGAGTGTATCGCGGCAATAACGGGCTTTGGACAATTCTGCAAACAAAATATCCTTGAAAAAATGGCAGCAAGGAGACAGATTACTTAAAGCCACTAAATCACCTCTATCGCCGTAAAGCCGTCTTGACAAGTAGTGATTATACGTTGTAGAATGCGTCCTTTTCGTCCGACCTCAATTTTGTCATCCATCAACATTCCAACAAGTTCCTACAAACACGTCAAAAAAGCCTTAGAAGACTTCTTCCAACTTGGGCACACACATTTCATAAATCTTGTAATTAACATATTTGTTACCTGCCTAATTTTGATTACAGGGACGGCGGAGCATTTTCGAGTTTCGCACTATGAAGTGAATCGTATGTAATTCATACAAACTGTTCATCATCATGCACATCCCCATCAAATGACCCACTCCTTGCATTGTACCTTCCTTCCGAGAATTTGGTTTCTTCCTTTTTCATTGGTAATTTCCCCGATTGTTCTCTGTCCTCGACGCTTCTGTTTCTTTCTTTGTTGCACATTTCCACATCTTTGAGTACTTAAATGTTTTTCTGAGATTTTTTCTGATGGAAAATGAGAAAAACTCATCCATCAACCAATCATATTACCGTTAGCTATTCATAAGCTCTTATACTCTTATAAAGAGTGTGAAGTGGATGTCGTTGCTAGTTTTATAACGCTAAATCCAGAGCGATTACGCAGGTGAGGTAGCGGATTTCCCCCAAAAAGTGTAAAAAAAAAAGTGAACCTAATTCCCTTACAATGAGGTCAGCGGTGAAATACTTGTCTCATGAATCTTAGAACTTTAACGAAAACGTCCATGTAGAGCCTCGGAATGGATGCACAAAATCAGCTCATTTTTATGATATACGCGCGATATTTGGAAGATGATTACAATGTAGGAAAACATATGAGGTAAATAAAACCAGCTGTGGAAACTAAAAACTGCAGAAATTAAAAAAAAAAACTAGCCGGATTGCCCCTCGAAAGAAGTGGAATACCAGTCAAGGCTATAAGAAAGCCTATTGGAGCTGGATCACGAAGTTCCTAATTTAAATTTTAAGAAAATACACGAATGTTATAAAATATTATAAACTTTCAAACTGTTGTTATGCATTTCCAACTGTCAAACACCTAAAGGAACTATTGTGGAAAACAATTGTGTTTAAATTAGTTTAATGATGATAATCGAAAGTGTAAACGGAAATGGCCACAGATTGGAATTTTGCAAATTATGTTGAATCACAGCACACTGTAAAAATAACGAGATTGAATTTCAAAGATTGAATTTCATATATAAATATACACATCATACATATCATCATAGACATATAAGAAGGATTCAGCTCTCAGCGTTGATCAATTCTTGAGAGATGCACCATACATTCGACTTCATTAAGCATTTCGAGATCATTGAGTGCATATCTGGTCTTTACAATGGCTCGCGGTGGGCTATCGATGTATCGAGCCAATGTTGCTATCCTCCCAAACAGGCCTGGTACCAAATTTCTGCCGCAGAGGGATGGAAGGCTTGGTGAGCCACGGCAGAGGGGATCAATCCCATGCGTTTCTTGCAGGGCGCCTCTAACCACTGCACTACACTCGCCCCAATATCGTATAAAAGCACCATAATAGCAATAGTTCTTCAGTTTATCATGAAGACTACATCTTGCAAAACAACTCCCTTTGCATATAACAACTACAGCATCCGCCGTATGAAAGCACTACCGTTACCCATGTACAAGTAACGAGCGAAAGTGAAAAACTGTAAGTAGCGAATTCCAGGGTTCAGTAACAATACAGTATACTGATACCGATATACGAGCAAAGCATACAACCAGAAGTCAGCTCCGAAACCGCGAATTCCATTACGTGGTTTGATGCGCCACCCGCCACACCAACTGACTCCTGTATTGTGGCATTTTCCCAGTTGGTGCTATCAGATCATTCCCATTGACGATTTACTGATAATAGCACCGACAGAGTACAAACATATCTATGAGAAAGACAAAAAAACCGCTTCAGTTGGCGTGGTGAGGAGTACGTGAGCAACCATAAGGGTATTAGCGGATTTGAAGCCCAGATGAGGTTCCGAGTTCTGTTAACATAAAAAAAGAATGGGAGGGAAAATAAAAGTTAGTACATTGGAAATAAAGACATAGTCCTACATTCCTCAAGCGTCTCTGTAAGCGCTCTCCTAAGCAGTAACACTTTTCGGTGGATAAAATAGCCAACACGATAAACGGACTTTTATAAATTAATGAGAAAGAGCGTAAAAGTATTCCTAAACAATATGTGCTATCAACATTTGTTTTGGACATGCTATTAATTGAACACAAAACATAGCAAAATTCTGCGTCACGATACCAAGGAAAGAAAATGAAGCAATATGGATGTGATTCATGAAGCCACAAATGTTATCCGTTAATAAGACTGGATTTGACTTTTTTATTTACTACCTACTACAATTTTCACGGCAGGACTTTATAGGAAATCAACCAGAATGACACTATGTTTGCAAACCTCCAGATGATAGGTGTCTGCGGTGGGGAGCGAATACGCTTCCCCAGGGGCTTAAGCATTCACCATCACACCAAGCGCATCCTTGCTGATGGCTTTGCTAGACAGAAAATTAGCTGAGAGAAAGGCAAAACGAAGGACGCGCATGCGGTGAACACAAGCATGAGGAACTCGAAATCAACGAGTGCTAGAGATAACACACAGTACTACGAGACGCTGATAACGCCTTTTCTTGTTTTCCAAAGACAAAATGGTAGGACAGAAGTTTCGCACACCCGAAAAAATGCCTAACCAATACATATTCTGTGTCACTAGCAGCGGTGAAGAATGAACTCACCCCCATACCTTGTTGTAAGTCAATTCCAGCGCAAAACGACTTTCCAATCCCGGAAATAACAATTGCACGGCATTTTGGTTCTTCGGCAAGCTCGTCGAAAACAGTCTTCATCTTCCTGAGAATTAGTAACTAAGACTATAAATGCAGCTAGAAAATGATACACATTTAGATTTGCAGAAATACGTTTAAAGATTTTAGAAGCCACGGCCAACATTTAGGGGAAAAGCATTCAGCGATGGCCAATCCCTGAGTGATGAGCCATGCATTCTATTTAAACAAGCATCGTGGAAGTGAGTGGATACACATCTCATCTATATGATGGCCTTCGGGAGCCTGCCGTTCTACTCAAATCAGTCTCGTTATCCCTCTAAAGAAGTCAGGCGCCAATTTGACGATCTCAGATGAACGAATGGCTTCATTCGTCCGGAAAGGGGGATCAAACCAGCGATCTATTCTGTGCCTTGCAGACCCCCTCTAACTACTGCGCTGTACACGCCCTTAACTGCTGTTGCGATCTTTCGTCTAATACCAACCAAATCTTCCATCTCTCCGGGAACAACAAATTGTTACTAAACTTGTCTGCATGGACAAAAAACACTTCATACACCGCTAAACCACTGAAAGTCATTGTATAAGCCAAATATGTGTTTAACCACACCTACGATGCTTGATAAGGTCGAATTCAAGGCTCGTTCCTCATGGATTTGCTAGCGCCGAAGACCTTCCCACTTATGATCAGCACAAACAGCTGTAGAATTCACTACAGAATTTCACACAACTGTAGGGAAGGAGGGTTGCATATAACATAAAGACTAATAGCAGCAGCACCATACATACTGCTACATAATTCTCATTGGAACTGCGTCTATCCATCTATGAACGGACCAGAAATCTTGAACTTAACGGAAGCGATTTAACGACAGACTTCCATAGATCCAATGTGAAAGTGTTCCGACGATCCGGCCGATTGAGTTGAACATGGTACACATGACTCGCTTGTTCTTGCACTTCCAATTCTGCCATAAGTGACAGCGACGTGCCCAGGAACCGGACTGCAGGACGGGCGCGCGATAAATAACTCAGTCCTGCGTACATTTCCTGCAACACTCCAAGTGTACAACCCTAAAACAAATTTCGTAACGAAGCATATAAAGCGCGACGTCATAGTTGGATTAATTCGCAATAGAGACACAAATGAGAACGGAACTCATAGATGCCTCTTCTGTTCGCATGATTGCCTTTAGGTAATTAGAATGCAAAACACAAATGAGAGGATCTACGTATGTTTAGGTGAACCGATGCCTAAATGTCTTAAGTTGATATTCAACAGATCCGAATTAACGAACCTATCGTTTTCTCGCTGCCGCCAGTGAACAGTAACAACTAGTTATGCAACTTGATCGTTGGCTATACCACTAATGAACAAAGGATTCCATCAGGAGAAATTGGAGAAAGTGAAACTATAGTGATGGGAAGGACAGAGGGAAGGTTAGATGCTCACTGCCCCTGTCCTGTTCACCAGACGTTGACCTTAAATTATACGTGTAATACTTCTAAACTGATTTATTTAACTGCGAATACTATTCCAGTAGCATCTCCATTTAATTGCAGTACAAAAACACAATTGAAAGCTTAGAAATCACTGCGATCACTGGGAAAGTGGGAGTAGAAGTCGAAGCCAATGACAGGGACTTCCTACTGACAACGTAAGCGAATGAGTACGAAGTACGAAGTACAAGGAACGCTAGTCACAAACAGTACAATTACTCAAGTACGGTGCAATTGCACTTCAACACAGTTGTACTACTCGAGTACTCGCGATGCGAATCTCATGGACATCGACCAAATCCGGACGAAGCGGACGAACCGAACTGACAGGGATGAGAAACCAATGAGATGATATTATAAAAAAGAAGCATACAAACGTTGAACAAAGAACACCCGACTGAACAAAGAACACCCGACTCCGTGCCCACCTTTTCGACTCAACGGTTCTTCCTGCCCTAACGTATGCGTCAGAAACCTGGTCGATACGCAAGCAGGATGACAGATCACTCAGTGTTATCTATCGAATGCGCAGTCGAAAGGACAATGCTAGGAGTATTCCGTTTCACACAAGTAAGGGATGAGATCCGAAACTCCGACCTGCGTCAACGATCGAAAATCAAAGATAGCGTTCTATACGCCAAACAGTCGAAGATAAGGTGGGCCGTACACGTAATGCGTATGAATGACAACCGATGGACAAGAGCTGTTAGTGACTGGATTCCTCGCGATGTCAAACGTACTGCAGGAAGACCACCGACCCGATGGTCAGAGTTCTTCACGAAAAGCCTAGAAGAAAGATATGATGCTCGACGAGTCCCTAAAGCGAGGAGAACCCACTGGGCTACTCTTGCACGCGATAGGGAAAAATGGAGGATTTACTGGCGCCTGCTCGAGTCACTCGACGATCAACGGGACTACAGGTGATACAGGCGATACAAACGTAAAGGTTAAAAGTAAAAAACTTAGTCCTACAATGAACCAAAGATTCTCAAAACTGCTGTGGATAAGAGTTATCCTTAAACAGCGTTGACAGTTCCTGTCCGTTCTTAGGTTTGAATAATCTCCACCTGAATTCCAAAATTAGTCGTCATCTGTGGTGTTTCTGAATCTGCGGCAAAATCATACTACAGTAAGAAATAAGTAGCGCAATATTTACGCACTGTGCATAGTTTTCATACTTCAGGTTTCTTTGTTAGCTCTGGTGTCTGCTTTTCATTTGTTGTTCTGTGGCTCGGCCTGAATTAAGATATGCTGCAAGTGTTTTTGATGTCAGGTTTTATTTAGCCTTAGTGTGGATATGCACCTTCCCAATTGACTGCTGAACTTACTCGATGTTGCTAGAAATCACTGTTGTGGTTAAGTTTCCTCACTCTGTCCTTCCGAGTCGCGACGACTCCAGTCGAACGTTTACAGCAATTGTCTCCTTTTGCTGTGGTGTTCCCTGTTGTTGCGTCCAATCGAATCTTGTAGACTAAAACAGTGTGCGATCGTCGCGGGTCTGCAGGCCAAGGCACCGAAATTTTATCCGAAATAATGATTTGTGACAAATTCGTGTAAGATTTTCAATGGATGGAGCAGTTTGTATACAGATTTCAGGGCTCTCTTATGGGCCAGCTTATCAGTCGATCTTCCGGGTTATTCACTAGACGAGTTCCTAATCTTCGCCCGAATAGCGATGAAGATCCAGAACAACAGCTGACGTACGCGAATTCGGCGGGTAGGCATAGTTCTTACACATTTGTTATTAGCCTGAGTGGGCTTTAATGCCATTGCTGATTCCTAAAAGCCTTTTTATTGTCCAATGGTAATGGACCTGATGGACCTTCCTTATTCGATCTAGAATCTTTATAGGGTCGTTCTTCGGATCTCATTTCTTGATGTGTGGTGGCCGATTTGATATGGCAAAGCCAGAGGCGTTCTTATTCGGTGAGAACAGCGATCTGGACCTCTTAGGAGGTCGATCTGTTCCGGTTCGTCATTTTCTTCAAAATAACCTGACATCGCTTCAGTTTGATTTCATCACTCAAATTTTCTAATAGTTATTCCATGGTTTGACTCTTGTTTATTTTGAAAGTTTATATAACACTCTTCCCAATGGTTTGCAGCCTCAACGAGACTGGGAGGTTTTCCTGGATGTCGGGCTGCGATATGTAGCAGAAGGATTGATTTATCCCCCAGCAAGGCCTCCGAGGCTGAGAAAGAGTCCGGCCTTTCCATCAGGAAGCCCAGCTAAGAGTAAACCAACACTTGGATTCACCACTGTTCTGGTATCAAACTAGTTGTCTGATGGCAAACCTTCTTTTGATTCCCAAGGGCGGCGGTTGCCTGTGGTGGTGACGACCTGGGGAAGACTTTGCCTATACTTACCTCAGGACTCTAGAGAACTACAATGGCTAAACCAGCAAAACTCCGAAAAATGGGGATTGTGCTGGAGCCGCACATACAGTGAGGTCAGGGCATTCAAATGTCGAAATGGAATATATAACATTTTATTTACAGCTTCATTTAATATTCTATTGGTCAGGTTCTCATGGGACAGCTATTTCATCAGTTAGGCTTAAAGTTTCAGCTGATAGAAATGTGTAACTGTAAGCATTTTCCCAAGGGCGCATGTAGCGCAATGCTTAGAGGCGCCTTGCAAACACATGGGATCGATCCCGTTTTCCAGGCTCACTAGACCGTCCATCTCTCTGGGTCGGAAAATTCGTACCAGATATTTTTCTGGGAGGATAGCAACACTGGCTCAATATATCGGTGGGCCACTGTGAGTCATTGTAAAGATCAATTATGCATTCAGTCACGTAAAAGCGATGCTTAATGAAATCGAATGCATTGCGCATCCATCAGGGATTGTTCAACGCCGAGGGCTTTATCTTTTATCCGTTCATAAGCACTTCCCATAAAAATTGTGTCATATTGATTGGAACCAACAGTGTTGTTCTACGTTTTATAATATGTAATTAACGTTGAATTTTTTCAGTTTCCCTATGCTTCTCCTCTAGGCAGTGACGAAGTCCGGCCACTTCACTTGCTTGTCAATATAAGAAAGGAGTCGGTAAAATTTCAAAGGTAAATTCCCTTGTTTTCTCTCCTTCTTATTGGTTTGAGTCAGCAGTTTTTTATTACTACGTGATATAGACATCTTTCGATGAAAGGGGTCTTATCTACAAGGGCAATATTGTACTAAAGTACTCTATTGACCTTCAGTATTTGAATACTTAGAAATGAATGAGAGTGAAAATTTCACGGTAAATCCTTTAGTCCGTTACTTCATCCTGGTTTAATTGCTAATGATATCAAGTTACTGCAAATCCCACAATTTGTCGGCTAACCTTGTGGTGACGTATTTATGCAAACTTGGCTGATGTTCTAGAATAAAGGACGTCGATAACTCTGAAATGGAATCTTCTCTCTACCGACTGGAATTCACTTTAGACGCTGACTGCTCATGCTTCGTGCAAATCCATTTCAATGCCAGAGAACTCTACCAAGACGGCACAATCCAGTGCGCTGGATTTCTTTTAATCCATGTGTAGTAATTCTTTATTCTTACATTGGTTTTAGATTTGTATACCGCAGCATGCGAGCGTCTTGTTCGGATGTATTTCATTTCGACGCCGGCTCTGACCAGACGTTCAACAACTTCATTTTTGATTCTTCAAAATGGGACTTGGCGGACGTAAGTTTACATGCATACTTACTGGGATACTTGGATGGCCCGTCTTCACTGGTTGTGCAGGCCCCAGAACAATGTCTATTACTTCGGAGTTTTACTGGTTTAGCTATTACATTTCCTGGAGTCCCCAAGGTCAGCCTGGCCAAAGTCTAGATTCTCGCCACCACAGGCAGTCGCCGCCCTTATGGCTCAGAGGGAAATTTGCCACCACGCGACTAGACTGATACCAGGCGGTGGTGCATTGTGGTATTGGTTTACTCCTAGGTGGACTTCCTTAGGGGAACGCTGGACTCCGCAGTTTGAGAGGCCCTAATGTGGGGATGAATTCCACTACTGTACATTGCATCTTGACACCCGGGAACACCTCCCATCCACGTTGTGGCACTAAACCGTTAAGAGGTTTACATACATGAGCTACACTGCTAGATATTTTACTTTTCTTTGCAACAGTTTTAATGTCTATTTTCAGTTGACATATTCTGGGGGACTTTACTTTCCTATTGTTGTTGTCATTCAAACCGAAGATGTCGATCGAGTGCAAATGCAAAGCACGATGTGCATGGTCGATGTGATTTTTATGTATTAGTTTTTACAGATTCATCTTCAGGCCATTTTCTCGTTTTTCTTCTTTATTTTGAAGATAAGGTGTGTTACATGTCGCTTTCAGGTTGCCAACGATAGTAGCCATGCTCTAATATTGAAACCTCTTCGACAAAAAATTGCTTGCGATGGGGTGATCTACCTGCTTCAGGTTTGCTTAAATCTTCATCTTTTTTGTTACAGTTAGCTCATTACATAGGCGCCCCATTCACAGAAGCGGTGCTATTGCTTGCATGTTTTCCGTTCGTTTGTTCCCATCGTAATGGCTACACTTGGTGTTGGTCTGTTCCAAACTGCTTCGGTTGTCACAATGTTAACCTTTACTTGCTGCCTATTATATTTTTTCATGATAAGAAAAACCAAAACCATGCTTTTTCCATATTCGCAAAACGTGGACCTGGACCAAATCGAACCACAACTTTCTTTCCAGGGGCTCGTCTATTACACACTGCACCACTGAGGCCCTTGCCTTGCGCTTTGTCTGCTAGTTTTCTACCTAACGCTTCCATCAGCAATCATCCGTCAGCGCGATTGATCTGAGGAGCACGAGTCGGCGTTGGACCCAGTTAAATGGGGGCTGTAGTCGATACCAGAATGTTAACCATTTGTTTGCCACCTACTATAATTTTTCACGGCAGGGTGTAATGTGAAATACATCCACAACGATGCTGAGACATTCGCAAAACGTGGACACCGGGCCAGGTCCAACCAAGATTACCTTTTCCGGGAGCGTTGGGGAGAAAACCAGCTGAGAGAAACGCAAACCAAGGGTCTCAGTGGTGCAGTATGTAATACGCGAGCCTCCGAAAAGGGTAATCGTGGTTCAGTCTTGTCCGTGGTCCAAGTTTTGCGAGCATCTCAGCATCATTGTGGTTGTTTAGGATTTATTAACGTCTGCAAGTGTCACCTATGGTCGATAAGTATTTGCAGCCGCGAAACATTTTGTCGACGTGGACCCCTAATACTTCTGCCTATCCCATAGGTCCTCACCGTGGATTACGTTAGATTCTAAGTAGCTAGATTACCTGATCATGCTAGATTACTCTATGGGCGATGCGTGAAATTGTAGACATGGTTATGTCATTGCTTTATATCTCAGCTGTGCTTGATCGGAAAACTGAGGCCACAACATTAGCACCTTGAACATGATATCTGCTTTGCTGGTACTGTTAGGAAGGATGTTGACATGAAAACAAAGTTTTTGTAGGAATTTACTGCTATGCCATTTTTGTCTCAATCGATTAAACTCATACTTTACAGTGCTGTTGTTTGCGGGTTTCAATAAATGATGTCGCGCTATACGAGCTCTCCATTTACGGTTTCTTAATGGCCGATAGAAGTCCCATATTTTCGTGGAGATTCTATACATGAAATGGGAGGAGACAGAACTACGAATAGTCGGAAGAAAACCAAATGCATGAAGAATGACTAGTATTAAGGAGAATAGAGTACCCTGCATGGATCGCCAATTGGTGAAGACCACGTCTACGTTTAAGCGAGATTCAGTATAGGTAACGACTTGAGAGAAGAATTCGATGGAAAATAAAGACTTTTGAATAAAGGCCAATGGTCATGTTATTGATTGTGGCTTTCGTATAGATTTATGGAGTATAGTTCTTTTAATTCTTTCCTATATATCAGAAACATAGGACGATGTTTCGGTGATATGGAAAGTGTTGTATACAATACACAGCGCGTCGTAGCGGTGTATTCCGAAGATGAACAGACGCGCACAATACTGACCTAGTTTTCGTTGGGTTAACCACCGAAGGTTATTGGTCCTGAAGACCCAGCGGAATGCGCCTCAAGGAATAGATTTAATGAGACCAGAGAACAACAGGCGGACGAAAACTCTGAAGTCGATTCCAAAGGAATCAAAACAAGCTTTAAAGAGACTACTTGAAGAGCTGGCCGGTGTGCGTTGCAAAA
>MQTX01000152.1:118214-155434 GCA_009735665.1 Angiostrongylus cantonensis | reverse complement strand
CGAAACCGACTTTCCTTGAACCTCGGTGTGCTTAATCAATACGTATTTTTCCTTGATGAGCTTACACGAGGTTGATAATAATATTTATTATCGGCTAACGTTTCGATGTCTTCGTCTTCATCATAGCCGATGATCCGAGTCGATGGTCCACGCTTGTTATTCGTCTGGAAGAAAAACAAGTAGTTATCAACGGACATTATCATTATATCCACCATCAGCATCGTGTGTAAAAGGGCATCACTGAATGAGTGTGCCTCATTCGAGGAGATGAACCGCTGAAGAAGACCTGACTCGACACGAAGACGAAGCCGCCACGTCAAGACGAATAACAAGCGTGGACCATCGACTCGGATCATCGGCTCTGATGAAGACGAAGACGTCGAAACGTTAGCCGATAATAAAGATTATTATCAACCTCGTGTAAGCTCATCAAGGAAAAAATACATACTACCTATGCAGTTGGCATCAATTTCCGAATTTTCAAACCACAACTGAGCTTGCAACCAAATACGTGCTAATTTGAATGACAACTGCAAGACAAGAAAATGAATGACGAGAGAATAAGTGGAATCTGCAAGGCATATGGAGATAGTTAATCTAAGTGTCGGTGTATGTCAACAAAGTATTAGAACTAGAGTCGTGAGAGTTAGAAGAGTCGCCTTTCTCAGTAAAATTTTATTACCAATGCTATGGTTTCCACGTAATGCGCTATGTCAACCAACGTCGTACTTACTCAACTGGTTAAGCTTCATTCAAGCTACGCGGCAAGGTTCATGAACAGTTTGATGATCAAAGTCAACAAACAAATCGGGCACTAGGTTGTTGCGACCACATTGGTCACGCTTATCAAGCAAGGTGCTCTTTCCTTAGATTCTCTATTAATTACATACTTTTGTTCTTCGAAGACTGTAATGACGGTTGCAAAAAAACATACATGCGACTACCATGCGTCTGATCCCATTACAAGTTTTAAGGGAATTATGTTTTTTTTTGAGTGTTATTCCTCGAAACAAAACTTTTATAGGAGATATTTGGCATCGAAAATAAGGAAATGGTTACCGATGGTAGCAACGAAGACTGTGGATTAGAATGCATTATTTGCATGAGTGACATCCGCGACACTGTGATATTACCATGCCGTCATCTTTGCATTTGTAATAACTGCGCGGACACGCTGAGATACAAGGTATTGAAATTCGTTACTAACTTCTTTTATTCGAACGGTAGATCTCACGTAATTTATATGCTTCTAGTTATTTTTACGACGTTTACGATTGTTTCTAACCTATAGCAAGGCATGATCAGGGCGTGTTATGTGTGCAAGACAGCGGTGATGGTATAGGTTGGGATTGGGGGCTACAACAATACTACAGATTTGTATATATTGTATCTCGTCCCAACGATTTATCGCTTCGTCGTGGCTGAGAGCTGTTCCTGGGTATGAGACTGCAATGTACAGTAAGGGCATTCTTCCCACATGTAGGGTCTCCAGATCTGAGAAGAAATCCGGCGTTGTCATCAGGAAACCCAGCTAAGAATAAACCAGTAGTAGGATTCACCACCGTCCTGGTACAAAACTACTTGCATGGTGGCAAATCTCCCTCTAATATAGTAGGGCGAGGTCTTCACGTGGTAGTGACGACCTGGGGCAGACTTCGGCTAGGCTGACCTTAGGACTACAGGGAAGCAATGGCTAAAAATCTCCCTCTAATATAGTAGGGCGAGGTCTTCACGTGGTAGTGACGACCTGGGGCAGACTTCGGCTAGGCTGACCTTGGGACTACAGGGAAGCAATGGCTAAACCAGCAAAACTTTAGAAAATGAAGATTATGTAGGAGTCCACACAACCAGTGAGAGCGGGCCGTCCAAGTATCCAAGAAGGTATACATTGTAACTTCCACAATAGTAGGACGCTGATTGGTATGCATAACTCATCGTTGCTTTTTTTATTCGCAGCAATTTTCCGCAACACACTTGCTATATATTTCCTTGTTTCGTTAGTACCTCAGGGTGCTACATTTTCTGAAGCGATCATTTGTCAGGATAGTGTATTCAATCTCTTTATCATGCTTTTTCAAACTTTTGTTCAGCGGCGTGGTTTAGTGTACAGGTCGAGTAGAGTACACTGTTAGTAATGTGATAGGCGGTCCTTCAGCTGTCATGGGCCCACCTTCTGTCGAGATAGAATGGCAGATTGTCAACCAGCCATGTCTTATTTTAAGGGATTTAGTTAAACAAAGACGTTGTGTTACATTGGTATTTGAGCTGGGAGATTTGGTAACAATGTTAGAAGCTTAACAAAGGCCAGGAAAGAGTAATAGCTCGCTCATTTCCTACCACAAACACCTGCGGTTCGGTGTTTTTGAAATATCTTATAACTATTATGATTATTTTTGTAACAGTCTTCAATTTCTTTTTCTATCCAAACAAAATAAATTGTTCATTCATGTCCAGCTTTGCCTACGTAGACCACTGAATTGTTCCTTTTTTATATTATGCATTGTCAGTTTCCTTCAATGGTTTGTCTTAGCTTGACAAGGGAATGTTGTCGTGTGTCAAATCGCGTTGGTGGCTAAGGGATTATTTTTAAGCAGAACCATTTTATCAAAAGAAGGAGTTTATTACTTCTGTTTGGAGGAATGAGTAAGCCTACGCCAGGATTCATAGCTATGCTGGAAGAAACAAAGCGATCGAGTGGGAATAGTGCTAGAAACTGTGGTAATTGTGAAGATGAATCTGCTTGAAGGCATTCAAGATCGTGGTATAAGCAGAGCAAGTTGTGATTAGGAAATCCTCTCGATCAGGAGAATGTCCGGGAAAAAAATCGGACGGCGATCTAAGCAAAAGACAATTGTAGGTATACATCTTAACAGATGTTCCTTTCCACTCACTCATCTGGCTAGAAAACGAATGAACGATAGCAAAAGCCTCAGTAATATTGGCTAAACTTTGAACAGTTCCCTTTAAAGCTGCTCCGTCTTTTCACCGTATGGGAATCTATTTAAACTTTTTTATTACCCATTTATGATATTACGGTGTCCTTGAACTCTTTCAAATGCATTTGACTTCATATTTATCCTGTTTTGAGTTTCTCTTTGATCAACTTGCTTTTAAACCGGCACCTTTTCATGGCATGAAGCGAAGCTGCCATTAGTTAACTATCCATAGGGTCCACAGCGTATAGTTGTTATTTGAAATGCAACTTCTACATCACTTGTGGGTGACCTCCGATGTGCCTTGTACTGGCCTACTTGCTATTCACTGTTTGCTTCCTGGTTTTTCTCTTCGGTAACACCAATTAACTAGATCTTTCCTTACAGTAGTTCAGTACTACTAATATACGTGGTGATATACATTCTTTCTTTGATAAGCTTACACGAGGTTAATACATAATCTTTATTTTTGGCTAACGTTTCGATGTCTTTCTCGTCTTCTTCTGAGCCGACGGTTATGTGTCAACCTTGTGTAAGCTTATCAAAGAAAGAATACATATTGATTAGTCATACCTAGTTTAATGAAAGATCGATTTTGAAATAAAAATGATGATCTTGCATTCTTCTTCTTCTTGATAGTCTTTCTGCCACCCAATTCGAGTGCCCAAGGCAAGTAGCGCTTGTCGTTTTGTACCATTTTCCCCACACTTCTCCAAAAATATGTCTACCTAGCATCATTGCGATCCCACTTTGTTCTTCAGAAAATAACAAAAGCGAAGCATATTTCGTGCCATAAATCCCATTCCCATAAATACGACGGTGTCATTGTATCATTTCGAACTTGGTCTCAGTCTTGCTGATTTGTAAAATCTCATGTATCGTGGTCGTGTTGCCCTTAAATGTTTCTATTGTAACAGCTGTACAGCCACATAACATATTTATTGCTAGAGAAGTTATTTTTCACTTAGCTGGAATGTTTGGGTTATTTGTGATACAAATCTTCTTCCATTCATCTGATGTGCCTTTGATGTCATGAGATCATCTTGCTTAATAATGCATAACTACGTTGTTTGTTTTGGTGGAGGGTGTTTATCTGTACAAATTTGTCACCGGAATATAGTTAAAAGTTTTATTTGTTACTTGTTTATGTCCTCTATATTGCTGTTGTTTAGCTACTATGGTATTTTTCACGTAGTTTTGCTAATAACTTCAATACAAATAACTCCAAAGACAGACTTCCTGTAAACCTAGAAAAAATAATCGGTATGTGTATACGTAGTCTTACGAATTCCTCTTGTTGAGCTAATGTGAGCTTGGGAAAAGATGTTGTCCTTATTGTTCTCGTTGTTGTTATTGCTGTTGCTGTTATTGTTGTTCAAAATACGTCTAGGCTTTGAAGAAGACCAAGTCGCCAAGAAGGCAACCATCGAACAGCAACAACAATAACAACGACAACTTGTGCCAACTTTGCATCAGCTCAACGAGGACAGTTTGTAAGAATTTGTTTCTAGACCGTAGAAATGTCAGCTTGGGATGCAGGGGTTATGATTGTTTCACAGGTACGCTTACGATGCTCATGAAGCGTTTCCAATGCCGATGCGATTGATTGCAGGTGCTATTCTTTGTTTGTGGGTGGCTATTTTTTATGAAGCAGCTGTTCAGGAATTATGAGGTGCACAACAGGTAAGATATTGCCCTTCGTGTCGAAGCTTACGGTAGTTCTGTGCTTTTGAGTAATCCAGTTATAGAGAAAACTATTGTGAGTGCTACGAACGTTGGGGGTGTCTCGGCAATAAGTTGCAGATGACTTTTAAGATTATTCTTTCCTCTATAATCGGTTTTTAGAATGGTCCAGTTGATATTTTCAATAACGTTCGCATTGTCTTGCACAATGTTTGAGCTCATCATTTTTGAAATCATGGATGTGATGGATTTTAGGTAAGTCTGGGTGAACGGTTTTATGCTCACATGTTATCTGGACTTCCATTCTATGCTTTGCACAGTTATAGTATTATAGTATCGTTGTTATTATAGTATTATAGTATCGTTGTTGCTATTTTGTTACATAAGTATGTAAAAAAAGGACAAAGGGCAGGTCTAGAGGAATCGGTAGAAATAATTGAAACACCTAATTTGAACAAAGGATAATAAGTAAAGCTCTCGGCGTCGACTTATCCCAGAGGGATTCGCCATGCATTCCACTTCATTAAGCATCGTTGAAGACTAGGTACATATCTGGTCTTTACAATGACTCGCAGTGGGCTGCCGATGTATCGAGACTTTACTGCTATCCTCCCAAACAGGTCTGACACCAAATGGCCGACCCTGGAGGGATTGAAGGCTTGGTGAGCCTGGGGCGCGGGGACTGATCCCATGTTTGTTGCAGGGCGCCTCCGAAAGATGAGCCACGCGAGTCCTTATGAGTATTTTATCTTATGATTTACTCTTCTTCATCCGACATATTGACAACGCGGGAATTATGTCTTTCGGACCCATATTTTCTACGTTGAGCTACTCAGTACTTATGAATCGATATCTGTACTAGTCGTTCAAATGGCTCGTCGAATTGGTACTTGTAGGTCAAGGTTCGCTTCTTGGAGACTGTGCCTGACTTCCATGTTAATCATTCTTATTGTAGCACTTCCTATTTACGTTGCATACACTCTTTTGAAGAGTATATCGTTTAGTAAGTCCTCAGTTATCATTTTGTATTCATTTGTCATGTTAGAAAAAAAGAATTTTAGTACGACAGCGATTTCTAAAATCATTGACCACCTTGCTTTGGATTGTGTTTATCTACTTTTTCTGGAAGATTGGTGACCCATTCCCAATTCTTAGCGCAAAACACGGTGAGCTATTTTTTGTGACATAAAATGGAAGCTTTTGTATTTTGTTTTTCATTTTGCATTTCAATAACTATTTCAGTTATTGCAGTTGGCATAATGTCAGCAAATTGATTTTCCAGGAATCTTCACAATTGAACAAGCTATTTCTCGCATAGGTGTTATTGGTGTGACAGTAATGGCAATCTTATCTGGTTTTGGAGCTGTTAACGCTCCTTATGTTTACATGACAGTGTTTACGCGAAAGGTAATTTCACTTCTCAATCAAGTATATCTACAATGGACGCTGTCGTCACTAGTGACCATGGTAAATCCCAGAGTGCATTGACTGAGCAGCGTACTTTGCGGATAGTTGACAGGTGCTTGTAATCAGTGTGTACTGGAGGGCTTTTGGAGCAGTGGTAGTAGCTTCGTTTCATACGGTCCTAGTTCAACACCGCGCTTGTCTAAACAAACCACTCCCATTACTTCCTTGGTCCACAAGAACTAGGATGCTCAACACGGCTATCTCAGGATCTATTTTCGGATAAGAATAATCGAGTCTACCAATATTCTACTACATTTTTAGAACAAAGGAACAACTCACAAAAGTGTCTCCAAGGAAGAGCCCAGCACATAGACTAGTGCGAAGACCTTTGTGCATGTTAAATGAAGGGAAACGGATTGAGCACAAGAAGCACGGGGTATTCGCACTGTATATGTAAGGACGGCGCATGCAAAAAAACTGACATGTACTTAGGCGATTCCTCTTGATGTCTCGTAAAACTCTTACTATCGCACGAAAGATGAGCCACGCGGGTCCTTATGAGTATTTTATCTTATGATTTACTCTTCTTCATCTGACATATTGACAACGCGGGAATTATGTCTTTCGGACCCATATTTTCTACGTTGAGCTACTCAGTACTTATGAATCGATATCTGTACTAGTCGTTCAAATGGCTCGTCGAATTGGTACTTGTAGGTCAAGGTTCGCTTCTTGGAGACTGTGCCTGACTTCCATGTTAATCATTCTTATTGTAGCACTTCCTATTTACGTTGCATACACTCTTTTGAAGAGTATATCGTTTAGTAAGTCCTCAGTTATCATTTTGTATTCATTTGTCATGTTAGAAAAAAAGAATTTTAGTACGACAGCGATTTCTAAAATCATTGACCACCTTGCTTTGGATTGTGTTTATCTACTTTTTCTGGAAGATTGGTGACCCATTCCCAATTCTTAGCGCAAAACACGGTGAGCTAACATTTTTTGTGACATAAAATGGAAGCTTTTGTATTTTGTTTTTCATTTTGCATTTCAATAACTATTTCAGTTATTGCAGTTGGCATAATGTCAGCAAATTGATTTTCCAGGAATCTTCACAATTGAACAAGCTATTTCTCGCATAGGTGTTATTGGTGTGACAGTAATGGCAATCTTATCTGGTTTTGGAGCTGTTAACGCTCCTTA
This sequence comes from Angiostrongylus cantonensis, assembly GCA_009735665.1. Taxonomy (NCBI): domain Eukaryota; kingdom Metazoa; phylum Nematoda; class Chromadorea; order Rhabditida; family Metastrongylidae; genus Angiostrongylus; species Angiostrongylus cantonensis. The sequence goes on along the minus strand of MQTX01000152.1, from coordinate 148,208 downwards.
TGTTTACATGACAGTGTTTACGCGAAAGGTAATTTCACTTCTCAATCAAGTATATCTACAATGGACGCTGTCGTCACTAGTGACCATGGTAAATCCCAGAGTGCATTGACTGAGCAGCGTACTTTGCGGATAGTTGACAGGTGCTTGTAATCAGTGTGTACTGGAGGGCTTTTGGAGCAGTGGTAGTAGCTTCGTTTCATACGGTCCTAGTTCAACACCGCGCTTGTCTAAACAAACCACTCCCATTACTTCCTTGGTCCACAAGAACTAGGATGCTCAACACGGCTATCTCAGGATCTATTTTCGGATAAGAATAATCGAGTCTACCAATATTCTACTACATTTTTAGAACAAAGGAACAACTCACAAAAGTGTCTCCAAGGAAGAGCCCAGCACATAGACTAGTGCGAAGACCTTTGTGCATGTTAAATGAAGGGAAACGGATTGAGCACAAGAAGCACGGGGTATTCGCACTGTGTATGTAAGGACAGCGCATGCAAAAAAACTGACATGTACTTAGGCGATTCGTCTTGATGTCTCGTAAAACTCTTACTATCGCGCATTTTCCATCTTTTTATCCTGTTTCTTCAATGCTACTACTGAACTATCACTAGGATTGTGTTCCATCGGTTCTCTTTTCTCTTCACTTTACTTTACTCCTTTACTTTGCAAACTCAAACATGACTGTTTATCTCATTACCGTCGTGGTTTGCGAATTTCGAAAGATCTTGGTTGGATGACTTTCTACATGCCGTTTCGAATAGATGACCTGATTGGACTTGCAGTGTTGACACACGGCGTCTTCACAATAGCTGACAATGCAATATAGACAAAAAAAAGTCTGGTCCACATTGCTTGTATTTCCTAGTTCTTGTATGGTAATATGCTTTTCTTGTTCGTTCCTATTACGTAGGACTTTCACTGTGATGTTAGGATCTCAAACTTGTGTGACTAAGCCTACTCTAAGTAGTATCGTCGCAACATCAACAGCTGAACCAAGTCAGTGAGCGTACGTGTTAATAATATAGGTAGTAAGTAGTCACTATGTACGACTACAATAAACAAGGAATAGTACGAACAATTACATAAAAACTTCTGTATAGATACCTAAAGTATTAAAAGGTGAGAACAATATGTGTTACAAATACAGCGAGAGCCATGATCGAGTATCAGCAGGCAGTGTATTAGGGACGATAACCTCGCTGATCAGTAGCAATCTTTACACAGTGGTCATGGATTACATAGGAAAGCTAAAGCTAACACGATATTTCATGGCATGAGGTGTGAACATGCATGCGAAGCTTGTTGCTTGTTGTAATGTGAAAACACTATTTTTTAAAGGGTTTTGATTTTTGCTTCCTTCTTCAGTCTTACTATCTTTGCCGAAAGGCAAGGGCTATTATCTAAACTCGTGATATCTAAATTCATGGTGAAATTGGAATAATAGTAATTTTAATTCAGTAACTTCGAGTTGAGATGATTTAACCGATTCAGATTCTGTGCTCTTGGAGGATTTCAGTATTGAACATCGAAGATCTGATTCCTTTGTGTTCTAAGATAGTGTATTCGCCTCAAGAAATCCTCTTTTTTTCCACTCTATGACAATTCGAAAGTCGTGAAATGAAATTCTTCAGACCTTCACTCGGCGCCGATCTTGGCGCAAATTGTGTCCTTCTTTTAGGGCGTTTCCAAATTCATTTAGAACGCACCGATTTCATCTTCGTGTGGCTCACGTTATAGAAACTTTTAAAACTGGTTATAGACCACATTTAATTTTTCCACACTCGATCTGTAATGTTTCTAAGAAATTGGTGCACAATTCCTTATCGGCGGTAATGTTAGTAATAAGTTTTTTTTTCTGGCCTATTTTACAATACAGCTTTTCTCCATAAATTCTAAGCCGCTTGTTGCGGACGGCCTTTTCTGGTTTCGAGTCTATAGTATCATAGTTGATGTCACCAACGCAATAGTATCATCTGCGGTCTGTACGCTCTGGTCCTAATTATTAACCTTTCATGTTTTGAATCGACGAGGCGTTTTTACTATGTGTATAGTATTTTTAAGAAGTTGGTCTCCCAATTTTGCAAGCTGAATTCTTTATCGTACCTATGAAACCCCACAATGCAAAACATTTTGCGTTTAGGAACACTTTTCGCTACTCCCATATTGCAATGCGGTAGCTTTTCTTAAGAACTACTTTTGTTTGCATTTTATTAACTATAGGAACTCTTCAAGGGCGCGTGTAGCGCAGTGGTTGGAGGCGCCACTGCGACACGCACGTGGAATCGATTCCTGCGCCCATGGCCCGCCAAGCCTTCCATCCCTCTGGGGTCGGCAAATTGCTACCAGACTCGTCTGGGAGGATAGCAGCACAGGCTCGATACATCGGCAGGCCACCGCAAGTCATTCTAAAGGCCAGATATGCATTTAATCACCTCCAACGATACTTAATGAAGTTGAATGCATGGCGCATCCCTCAGGGATTGATCAACGCCGAGAGCTTTACTTATTATCCTTTGTTCAAATTAGGTGCACGCTTCTTGGGTAACACTTCCGAAACAGTTGTGCTCACCTCTTTCCTCGAACTTCTGCACAAAATGTCTTGCCGTCTCCTGATCAACGCCGAGAGCTTTATCTTTATTTTTTATAGGCACTCTTCAATATATGCTCACACTTTTCAGGTAGATCAGACAGCTATCTCTCAGATGGAAAGAAAATTAATGCAAACCATGGAAATGATTGCTATAAAGAAGCGTCGTGTAGCCCAGTACGAGAGAGAGCTGGCATTAAGTGCTTTTTCAAGAGGTTCGCGTAATTTACTCTCTTCTATAGTCATATAAAAAATCATGTTCTCGAAGCAACTATGGATATGTGGTGTTGAGTTAGCTGATATTGCATAGTGTATAACAATGAAAAGTTGTGTTTGTTGGACGTATATTGGTTTGTTTCCTACTTATAATTTCCAAAGTCGACAAAATTCAGAATATGCGGTTTTTTGGCTATTATTGGAGATATCTAAACACAAAAATTTGTTGAATCGACTGCACCTAGTACTATTAGTGCATGTTGAAATATCGAACGATATGATCTGTTGACAGTTAATCGTAAATCTTTTTTCCTACGGAATCTTTGTAGGACAGATTAGTAGGAGGTATATTTACTACAATGAATCCTAGTAGTAGGGCATGTCTCTCTGTGTGTACTCCTGGTTACTGCAGAAGATTCGGCTCCGTATTTATGCAGTGGTTTTGCAAATCTTGTTCTTGACACACTGCATCCACTAGGACCGTAGCCTAACGGTTTCTCTATGAAGCTAAAACTTTATGAATAGATCGGTCAGCTCTCACATTTACTCATTCTCTTGTCTATATCTTCTCCTTTTCAAAAAACATTTCCCGGATATCAGCTTTAAATACTTTATTGTGATCACTATTTTCATTTGACTCACCTTCTTGAGACTTTGGTATGACAAGAGATTTTCTGTGTTCGTCAACGTATTCACTTCATTTTTCTTTCACAATGACAAATTAATCGAAAATGAGGTTAAATCCTTCCTCCGCAGTGAAATAGACTTCAGTAGTTGTGAAACCAACCACCAATGGCTTACAGTACTATAGCCAAATAGTGGATAAGCTTTTTCATCGTGCGCAAATGTTCCTAAAAACTGTTAAGCAAAATATAAACGAACACATATTGCATATGAAGCAAAATGATAGACCCGTAGGAATTGCTAACGAAATACGTAGAACATTTTAATTGTACGCGCGGTTATTTCTTGCAGATATGGGTTGCATTTTGAACCGCGTGGGTTATTGTGCGAACCGACCGCCATTTAAGCTGGGTGGTAGTAACTATTACCTTCTTGGATTGTTAAACTAACACAAGGTTGATATAAGTGTTTATTCGGCAAACGTTTCGACGTTTTCATCCTCATCAGAGCCGATGATCCTTGTCGATGGTCCACAGCCTTTCGTATTCCCGACCGACGTAACGTCTTCGTAGTCGTACCGAGTCGTTTGGGTTAAGTTCATTCTACACCGTACTTGACGAAAAGCTGAAAATCATGTCATACGGCCGCCATCACCTTCTTCGTCTCTGCTTCTTACTCTACCTTTTGTGAAAAAGAATAACTTGCCTGCTACGAAGTAAACGGTCACTCGATCTTCCTTAGAACTTTTTGATTCCAATCCACTATTCTTGGAGACACTTCAGCATTTAAAGTCTAAAAGTGAACTTCCGAAAGTTGTGAATTTCGCAGTTACGGCGGTCGCTCTTGGTTGTCGTGACGATCTCAGATGGCCGCTCACCCTTACATTCCACTTTATTAGTCTCGATGTGAAATTCTTCAGACGTGATGCTAATTTTAGCATTGAAGTTTCTAAGGACAAAGGTTCGTCACCGCGTTGTAATGTCACGGACATTAGTGCTTATCTTTCCAACTATATGAGTTCCGTTTGGATCATTAATTGTTTGAAAGGGCTGGTATTCGTTTAAATGCTTTTGATGACAAATTCCATTTCAAACTCGTTCTCCCGAGAACAACTATGCTTGCTCATGTAATATTAATTTTACAACTCTTTTCCAACATTTTTCAAGAAGCTTTTCTCCAATGTCATAAGCAGTGAATAGAAGAATGTACCATAGAGATATGTGTCTTTTCGTCGAAATTCTATTGCATCTTCATCTGCCATCAGATGTAGAAAGTTTGAATGTGAAGTGTGTACGTTGTATCTACAGATTTTAACTGTCCAAGCTACAATGGTCATTTTTGAAGTAATTTTGAGGCATATCTCGAAATATTTTAAGGATTTTGAGGTGTTCTATTTGTGGTAGATGGCTCCTATCGGATTCTTATATTCTTAGTACATATCGCCTTTAGGTAATATAACATATTTAATGCTTTACTTTTTATCTGCTGCCTAGTATTTTTTATGATAGGGTGTCAATTGAAGTTCAACCAGAATGATGCTAAAATGTGAACCAAACTCGGAATCTTAATTGGGCTTCGAACCCGTGATTATCCTTACATGGGGCTCATGTGCTATCCACCACAAACCAAGGACGCTTGCTTTGCCTTTCTCTTTGCCATTTTTCACTTTGCCGGTGCTATAGAGTTTTTTACTCACGATAAGCGCCGAATTTTGCTCATATCTCAACATCGCTGTTATCTCAAATCCTTTACAAAATCTTTTTCACTTATTTATTTCCGCTAGTTGTTGGTGTCTACCATTGATAGCGATGGTCCACTATATTTCATAGTGGGAAAAATTTGCTAAGTCATCATTGTTTTCGTATATAACCTTTTTGCACTATAACGAAAATACTTTTTTAAGGGAAAGATGAGCAGACGGGTTTACTGCATAGAATTTGGGGCACGGTGTCTAGTGCCGCATCTGGAGGTACTCTGTGTGAGCAAGTACGGTTAGTGAAGTATCATTAATTGTTGTCGCTATTGTATAACGTTTCTACAATAAATTTTTATCTGTAATTATCCATCTCATTTCTATTTGTTGTGATTTTCGGGAGATTTCCGAGTCGTTGGCTTACATATGGGACACAATTAGCCTTTGATAGGGGTGCGTTCAGTGCGCACTATGCATTGGTTCGACTCCAAATTGAGTTAACCATACTCGCCATCTCTTTGAATTTCGAGACCTCGTACTAAAGTTATCTGCTAAGGACTACGTTCTATCGAAGAGCTCCCTACGGATTCACTGAAGCTCCTTACTTCTGGTGAAAACCTGAGAGCACCGTAAAACAACAAATTCTGGGATTCCCGAAACAGTCGAGTCGAACAGCGTACGTTGGCATTGGTAAAGAAAACCAAAAATCCTCAATGATCGGCCTGAAGCTTACGTATAGCTGAAGACCATCGTGGATGATGAGCACATGAGAACGAAATGCAATGCTATGCAATACTTTCAACGTGTGATATCATGAATGAAATCCAAAAAAAGTTCCCGTTTGCACCAATATCTTTTCATTTGTAGACAACTTAACGAGGAAATTGTTCCTTTAAATGAACTTGGCCGCTACCTTTTCCTGGAGATTGTGGAGCTGCGCAATATGAAGGTAAGTATATTACACTTTTTCAAGTCTTTCGTTTCCAGTTATGTGTGTTTTGGAGAAGGTCTTTATTTTAGGAACGCATAGAGTATAGTAAAACTTTGATGGGCAAGTACTTCAATGTGCTTGGGCACTTTTTTTCTGTGTACTGTATTTGGAAAATATTCATTTGTACAGTGAATATAGTATTTGATCGTGTTGGTAGGGTGGATCCTGTGACAAAAGCAATCGAAATTGGAGTGAACTGGATAGGAATCGATTTGGATGTAGGTGTTTTTCTTCATAACTGCTCAATTAAAATCTTCGATGATACGTCTTAACCACACGTTCGTGATCAGCATTGTTTCATCGTTCTAAGCATATTTACTGTGATTTTTTTCCTTCTTGAGGCAGCCTACTGGTGTTTCAGTTATAGAAGGTTAGCTTCCTTGAAAAAGATCCAATCCAACTCTTTCTAATTCCTGGGATGCGATTATTCCTTGTGTTGTGTGACTTGGCTAAATGAAGGTATCAAAATAGTTCTTAAAATGCGTGATCATTTCTTTTTTTTTTTTGGTGGAGGGGTAGGGGAGTGATGAAGTCGGTGTAACATATTACATTCCAGCATTCATAATCACTTCATCAGTACAGTTAGGTGGTAAGCCATGAAGCGCGTTTATCCAGTAGCTTGAAATACACAGTCATTATAAGCTACCGTTCTAACTCTTCAGGTGCGTTTTTGGTCACAACACATTTCATTTCTTCTCGTTGGAGTAATTGCTGTAACGTCAATCCGAGGATTACTTATAACATTGACAAAATTCTTCCTAGCCATTTCAAGCTCTAAGTCGTCGAACATCATTGTTTTATTATTAGCTCAAATAATGGTGAGATTAATTGTGATGGATTCCGTTAATTTTTCTCCATAATTGCTATCTAATATTTGTTCCCCTAGTCATGAAGGTTTGTAAACCAACTATAGTATTCGGTTTTAGGGCATGTATTTCGTCTCGAGTGTTTTGCTGATGAGAATGAATATGCCTCACCAATATAGGTAATATGTTTTCCTCTTGTAAATAAGTTATTTCGCTTAACTCTTAACATTTCGGCTATTCTTTTAAGGAAAATTATCACAGAAGTCCTAGGCGATCTCCAATTTAACTTCTACCATCGATGGTTTGACGTTATATTTCTGATCTCTGCTTTATCAAGTATAGTATTTTTGTATTTAGCCCATAAACAAGTGCCTGTTCATTAGTGTGTTTGCGACATATCTCTTAATGATTCAAGTTGATGATTGTAGTGTAAATAACTATGAAATAAATTGGATTACCATGTCGCCATGAAAGTAGATCAGCAGATCCTATTGGATGGCAGCACGTCCAGGGCCACTGACGAGTGAGGATGAATACGAAGACCCACACATCAGAAGCATGATCACGATCATGAACATGGCAGGCTATGAACAGTCGACTCATCACATCATCACGACTCTGAAAATGATGAGAGTACCGAAACGTTCACCTGCAGTCCCGTTGATCGTCGAGTGAATCGATCGAGCGCCAGTAAATCTTCCACTATTCCCAGTTATGAGCAAGGTTAACCTAGTGGTTTCTGGCCCCTCTAGACCCCTCTAGGGACTCGTTGACCGTTATACTTTTCTTCTAGGCTTTTCGTGAAGAACTCTAGTCATCGGTTAAGTGATCTTCCTCGAAGCGTTAGCCGAATAAAAATATCAATAACAACCTCTTGTTAGCTTAATCATCTAAGAAAATACTGTGAACTACGGCATTTATTCTACTTTTTTAACAATAGATTACAGCCAAAGAAATGGAGAATACGCTCCATTACATTCAATTCTACAATGTTTTCATCCACGTAGTACTTGTTTATCATCAGCACTTTCAATTCCATGCGCAACATTTAGTAGTGTGCTCTATGAAAGCTTTTCTGGATCATGCTATGTTGACAATTCGAGTTGCTTCCATAGAATTATCTACAAACTTCAACTTGTTCAACAGAAATGCTTCTTCTGTTAACAGTATCATTTCAATCAGCCTAATTCTTTTTAGAAATCGATTTCGTTTAACATCTTCATAAGTTCCCAGGATTGACTTTCTGCCAACTTCGACACTGGATTACAAATGCGTCGTTTTCTTGTCCAGCAGTCGCAAGGTTATTATACAGCATAAATCTACTCACAAGTGGTTCTTCCTTAGGCAAAAGCAATTAAAGGACGGCTCTGAAGAGGGCGACAATGCCGAAAAATCAGCTACTGTTGTATTGTGTGTTTTTGTATGGAAGTAAATGTATGCTGTGTAACAGCCTTACGATTGCTGGAAAAGAAAACAACGCTTCTTCACAAGTCGTGGGAGTTATTAAAAGATGTTACAGTAATATAACTTTGTGATACAGCATACATTTACTTCCATAGAAAAACAATACAGTACAGTAGTAGCCGACGTTTCGGCAGTATCGCTTTCTTCAGAGCCTTGAACCGAAGCTATCGAAAACCAAGTAACAAAAACCTCCTCTTTCATTTTCTCTCTTCCCACCCTTCACGCACAAGAAGGGCTCTTGCGAGAAACATATTTCGAACAGCTACCTCTGTGTGGGCAACCAGGGAACAAAAGAAAGAATCACGCGACTCAACACAACAGTAGCTGACGTTTCGGCAGTATCGCCTTCTCCAGAGATCCAAATGTGGGTAATTAAACCACATTGATTTCGTAGTTTAATGGTAGTGCATAGTGAAATTTAACTATCCAAGTTTGATGCTCTGAAGAAAGCGATACTGCCGAAACGTCAGCTACTGTTGTATTGTGTGTTATCTCCAATGGCTACGAAATATTTACCGCACGAGATAAGTTTAGAAGGAGAGCGACGCGGCGAAACGAAACACTTGGCCAAAAGAGAGTCCCGTTTGTTTTGCCCTTTATTAGCGATGAAGTAAGCATAGCTATAAAACGGTGCCTAAGAAGGGCAGGTCTAGAGGAATCGGTTGCAATAGTAGAAATACCACCCAATACTCTCCGTAGTCAATTAGTTGGTAACCGCCTGTATGACCGCCTATGTTAAACAGAGAGTTGCGTAATTTGCGCTCCTATGGAAAGAAATGTGTGCTGTATAACAACCTGGCGATTGCTGAACAAGAAAACTACGCCTTCATATTCCAATGCCGAGGTTAATAGAAAGTCGAACCTGGGAACTGTCAGGGCTGTTAGTTCAGTGAGAGCGATCCTGTCCAGTACACAAACGTCCCACCACACGCTGGCAGGATCTCGCTGCAGGCCGATTAAGCCTCTCATCCGCTCAAGATAGCGAAATTGGTACCAGACACGTCTTGGATAATATCATTTCCTCTAATCCGTCTGGGAACACTCTAGCACGGCTAACAAAGAAGTTCAGGGAAGACTCAACCAGTTTTCAACGACATTCGTAATGAAGGTGAAAAAATCCTGAAACAGCAGCCAAAGTCACAGACAAAAGAGTTTGAAGATTTTCGTGTGCGTTGGTTGCGGCGGAACTTATCGAATGCAAGGAGTACTAGGATCCGCACAGTGTTGTAGATGTGATGTCGGCTCATGCAATAAGAGGATAAAAATGAAACAAAAGAATAGTAGCCGTTTCTATGTCGTCGTATCGAGTCGGATCTTTTTCGAAGGGGCATTGTTCGAATGAGGCAACATCACCCGGCAGCGCTTTTCTACAAATAACTATCGATGTTCATATGATTGCCCCATGATCTTGTTTTTCTGGACAATCCATCCTGCTGAAATCATTATCATCTAGCACAGAGCATGACAATATTTAAAAAGCCGACTTTCCTTTCACTTTTGTTCGGTCGAATGTTTCGTCAACCTCGTGTTAGCTTGTCGGTATAAGAGTACACGTTTGTTAGTCATACCGAGGTTACAGGAAAGCTGGTTTTTGAAATATTGTTTTACATAATGGTTGCCGCAAGTTGGAACGATACCAAAAGACTTCCTTGATATTGAAAGGGATTAATGTATCCACGTTAAGACAGTGAATCCTGCCTCTGCTGTGTACATTCAGCGTTCATGGTGCAGTTTTCTCCGGAAACCTATGTGCGATCTCAACCTGAATTTTCGTAGCATATTTCAGCTCAGAATAAATTCTATAGATTGAAAAAACATCATTATGGTCTAAATATTTTTGCAAAATACAAACAAGTTATTATACCAGCTGCTTAAACGTTTGGACTTCTGGAGGCGTTGAAAACCTTGAAGACACAATGTTGCTGAAATATTTGCTAAACTCCTGACCGCTAATGTCTACGGTGGGGAGCGAACATGCTATTACCCTTTCTAGGGACTAAAGCGTTCACCATTCCACCATGCGGATCCTTGGTTTCGTTTGTCTCTCAGCCGTCTTATTGACTTATCGGCGCTACCAGCGATCACTTGTCAACGGGATTGATCTGCGAGCACAAATCGGCATTAACCCAGATAAGCTGAAGCTATGGTATAAATCAGAATGTCGACAATTTTTATCTAACTTAACTGGGTTCATGCCGATTTGTGCTCCCCAGATCAATCCCGTTGACTGGTGTTTGCTGATAGCAGCTGATAGCGCCAGTAGGTCAAGTCAATAATACGTCTGAGAGACAGGCGAAACGAAGGACTTGCATGGCGTGGTGGTGAACATTTTATCCACCTAAAAGAGTTAAAGTGTTTTCGGTTCGCGACCGTAGGCACCAGCGGTCCGGAGTTCTACAAATATCTCACCAACATTGTGGTTATATTTCACATAATAATGTGGTTATTAAATTTAGTACGCAGTAAATAAAAATTGACGGCGTCCTTGAACGTCGACGTGAACAGTTTCGGCTTCGACTTTGTTTCTGAAACACGTCTTCAACAGAAAGCTGTCGAGATGGTTCAAGAAGCCGCAGCCCGTGGGCGAGAGGTCTGGCGAGTATTACTGGACGTATTTCTTCGGCGTAATTGTTTCAGACGGGCTCACGGAGCTTTGATTAATTGGACCAGTGGACCACCAAATGGTTGTTATGACCTTCTTTTGGTGCAATCTTCGTCTTCGAAAGTGCTGCAAGCTTTTCTGTCTCACAACAGCTTAACATTGTCGTCAATTATCGTAGAGTATTCGTTTCTCGTCATACGTCACAATACCGTAGAGAAAGGACTAGTTCTGATATCGCAGAAGAGGCGTCAATTATGCCTCATAATGGCGATTGCTTTGATTTTTGTTCAATTCGTGCGAATTCCGTTTGCCGAATTTTATGGACTCTCCAGCCTTTTAGCTGCTAAGAGACATTTGTTTATATTGAGTTTTTCGGCGAGTTTTCGAACAGTTATGAGCGTAATTGCTTTCACAAAAACCTTCAATTCATCGTTGTCAACAGCAGAAGGACATCCGTGGCCTTCCTTATTTTCAATGTCGAGTTCGCCATGATGAAATTTTTGAAACTAACATCGCCTAAACATTCGACAATGTTTTGACATTCGAATTCAATCCTTTAAGTTTTGAGAAAGCTCTGTTTATGTCATAATTCAATTATACGTAGATAAGAAGAAAAAAATCAGCTTTGTAATGGTGCACAGCAACCTAGCAGAAATTATTGCTAGTGCGTCACCTATGTCATTATCACCTATCTTGTTGATCGCAGAGTGACTTGAGCGGGCGCCAATAAACCTTCCATTTCTCTTTTTTGCGTGCAAAAGTACCCCAGTGGGCTCCGCTCACTATAGGGACTCTTTGAGCATCATATCCTTTTTCCAGGGTTTTCGTAAAGAACCATGAACATCGCGTTGATGGTATTCTTGCTGTGTGTTTGACATCCTGAATAACCTGGTCTCTAACGGGTCTTGTCCACCGGTTGTCGCTCAGACACATTTCGTGTCTGTCCAACCTTACCTTCGCGATTTGGAGTGTAGAAAGGCGTGTTTGATTTTTGAAGGCTGGCGTGATTGCAAACTTCGAATCCCCTCTTTCACTTAATTGATACAACATTATGCTACCATCGTCCGCTTCCGACTACGTATTTAATGACACTGAGTGATTTTTTATTCTTCTTGCTCAGTTACCAGGTTTTTTCGCATACTTTAAGTTAGGGAGTATCGTGAAGTTAAAAAGTTGGGCATGGAGTCAAATGTGCTTTGCTCTCTTCACTATATCTTGGATGCTCTTAAAAGCTCCCCAAGCCGCTCGTTTCCTTCTGCTCAACTCTGGAGCTAAGTCATTCATCATATTGTTTTCTCGGCCTAGATAGACGTAACTGGAGCATTCGCAGACATTCTTTCCATTGAGCGTGAATTGGGCTTATGAAACCATTCCATTCCTCATGAACACCGCGTTTACGAGATTTAGGTGTTAACCAATCTTTCCGCAAGTGCTATCAAAGTTGGTAAGCATTGATTCCGCTTGGCTTATGTTTTATGTTATAAATGGTATGATTATCTATCATCGATTTTCACTCCGATCTCCAATTCCAATGTTCGCATGACACTCTAGAGATGACAGAAAATAACTTTGGTGAGATGGTATCGCTTTTGCTATCTCCTCTTTAGACATCGGTGTCAATTTTTGGAATTTTTATATGGTTCACGAAGAAGCTTCATATACTAAGCAGGGTTAACCTGGTTGTCCAGCGCTTCCTTGGCTGTTGCTATCTAAACTAAGTCATAAAGCTACTTGCAGTGAAAAGTCCACACTTTACCAGTGATAAACTTGAATTAACACGCAGTATGTTCCTTGGTGAGGCAATCAGAGAAGGTTATCAGGGATGTTTGGTCAGCCAGCATGTGATGACGTGGCCTTGTTATTTTTGCGTGCGCACCTGAAGCAAGTTCTGATGAGAGCAGCGAATTGGTCGCATGGATTCAGTGCGAATACCGGCAGCACATCACTACGATACACATCCAAGAATTGGTAAGTTCAAAAGTTCTCTACTCGGACTTGTAGGACTTTCACTTCAAATCAGACACTTTCAGAATTTTGTACAGGAAAGGTGTTAGAACACATTCTGATAAATTGGGAAAAAGAATTCATTCGCATTAATAACGGGACGTCAGTGGTAGTCATTGCACGTAACGCATTCAGCTCTCAATCGTATGGTTTCTTTGAAGTCGTATCCACTCGTGATTCTTATTTTCTACAAGAAATTCCTGGTTGAACTATGGTACATCTTTGAATAGGAGTTCTCACATAGGTAGACCTATCACGGTGTAGTACAATAAATACTGAGCTATATAAGCAGTTTCATTCTGTTAAATATACGATTATCTAGAAGAAGAAGAAATCGCAAGAAAGCTTGAATAATCCCATTTCATCATGATTATGAAATCATTAGCATTTCAGCATACCAGACAGTGCATTCTGTTTCTGGGCCACTAATAGTTGTGAAAGGTGTGAAATTTCCCTCATTCGGTGAAATCGTGCGCATTACACTCAAAGATGGCTCACAGCGTATAGGACAAGTACTTGAGACCAGAGGCCACAAAGCTGTAGTACAGGTAGGTCAAGCGATGGCGAAATGAGGATCGTTTTGAATTATATTAACTTGAATTTGTTCTCATGAGGCAGTCGCTAGTAGGTGGGTCTCGCTGCCTACTACTACAAATGTTTCGTAAGACATTCCGTATTCTATTTACCGTTTTTTATTTTCTATTTGATCAAATTTCAACAATTTTACAATGTGAACGCCGCAAGGGTGCTTGTAGCGTAGTAGTGGAATGCCCTGCAATATACACTTGGTTCCTGATTCGATCTCACGCTCTGGACTCACTAAGCATTCCATAACTCCGAGGTCTTCGAATTGCTAGCAAACTTGTCGGAATGCATCACTGATTTGATACATAAGTAGGGAACCACCAGTCATTACATAGGCCATTTGCATTCAATCGTCTCTAATCGATGACTGGTGAAGTCAAATGTATGGCCTATCCCTCACAGATTGGTCGACGCCGAACAATTTATCCTTCTTCAACCTTTTAAACGTTGCAGTCCGATCCTTTCTTTTGAGAGGAATAAAGAACCCAGTATTTTCTCAGTTAAATGCCCCTTATTTTTTTACGGCAGCGTAATAATGAAATGTAACCACGTGGATGTTGGTATATAAGCAGAACTTGGAACTTCACCTGAATTTCAAACCCGTAGTCACATTTGCTGGGTGTGCACGTGTAATATACCGTTCCAACCAAGGCCCTTGCCTCACCCTTCTATCAGTCGGCTTTTTATTTTAATTGTGCAGTCAACAATCATCCATCAACGCCAATGATCTGGAGTACACAAATCGAAACTAAACCCAGTTAAAGTAACCCCACTGGTGAACGCAATCGGGGTTTCGAACCCCACCTGAGGTTTCAAGCTCATGTCTCAGAATCCTTGTGGCTCTATTTCTTCGGTGTCAATTTACTCGTCGAACAACTTATAAGCCGAAATATGAGAATGTAGCTCTATTAGAACTCTTAAACATTCTTGCTTTCATTTTCTCCTGTTTCGAACAGATGCTATTCTAGACATTCTGGTTTTTTTTTTGCTGAAAATAACTTCACTGGAAGAAAAAATGCGATAAAATGCCTTGGGATGTTTAAGTGGTTAAAATATTCAACATAACACATTTTCGTCAACATTTATCTTCAAATAAGCCAAAAATGTGATTTCTATTACATGGCAACCTGTTGGTCGTCGAACCATGCATTCGAAATGGCTCCAGGACGGTCTCCATTCATTCGTGTTATCATTATAGTGTTAAACAGTTGGTCCTGCTCGCTTGAAGGACAGGAATTGTGTCAGAACATTTTTCGTCCATAGTCATCGGGAAAAGACTAAAGGATCAAGGCTCAGTTATGTCATGTTAGGTCATTTCTCTGTGTATCACACTTGAGATGTCTCTTCGCCGAACATTTGAAGAAACCGTAAAGATGTTGAGATCTGAGCAAAACTCAGAACCACAGGTAGTTATCGGAGAGATGGGGCTCGCTTGCTATCCACCATACCAACCGACCATTGCTTTGCCTTCCTCTCACCTATACTCTTACTCTACCGTTGCTGTCATCAATCATACGTCAACGAGAATGATTTTGCCCACCTGAGGCTTCGAGTATTACTTATTTCTCAGCATCTTAACAGTTCTATTTCAAATTTTACACTACCATATAAAAGAAAAAGTAAGCAAAAAGTAGAAGTTACAACAGTTTCGGAGCAGTTTTATAACTGTTATATGTCAAATAAGAAGCATTTATGAATGGGAACATCCCTCCCAACGGTTTACCACCTCATCTTGGCTGGGAAGTGTACGGTGGAGAGATCATCCCTTGGCAGGGTCTCCCAAGCCGAGAAAGAGTCCCGCGTTGCCACTAGGAAGCCTAGTTAAGAGTAAACCAATACCGGGATCCACCACCGTCCTTGTATCAAAGTCGTATGGTGGCAAATCTCCCTCTGACTCACAAGGGCTGCGACTGCCTGTGGTGGCGAAAACTTGGGGCAGACTATGGCGAGGTTGACCTCGGGATTGCAGGAAGCCAAAATGGCTTAGCCAGTAAATCTCCTAAAAATGGAGGCTATGCTGGAGCCCACGCAACCAGTGAGAACGGGTCATCCAAGTATCAAGTAAATGGGAACATCAAAATGGTTAATTGTATTCGAAAATATTTCTAGAAACTCAAACAAATTCTATGATTGGCCAGCACGTCTAGTTCCAATGTTCAACTCAATGAGAAAATTATTTGTGTTGCTGCATCTTCATCTAAAAAACAGTAAACATAGGCATAATTCTTACGCATTTGGGCCTTCAGCAGCATTCAACAATTAGTCAGAAGCGATCAGCTAGAAAATACAGCAATTCATTCTCTACGGTTCATAAAAACAATCAAGATAAACTTGCTTAACTGTGGTTCTTCTGGGTCCATTTTATTTCTTTCGATTTTGATCTTTTTTGGTCCTTTCTGTAGTACTGGTAATATGATGTCCGAAATCTCCTTTTCTTTTTTTCACCACACCATAGGTGCAGTAAAAATCAAAACGTTTCTGTTCCAAGATCTGCTTACACAGCAGAGGTTTTCTGCAGTAAAATGAAAACGCTTTCTTATGAAAGGCCGGAAGAAACGATGGGCACATCACTATAATAAAGGCACGATGTTCTGAAGAATACGGTGGCTGCTACACAGTGGTGCGCTGCAACAACTGAACGCATCAAGGCCACGACGCGTACGCTCAGAAGGCGGTTTCAGTGTGATTCAAATGCGTTGGAGGAGTTAGCAAGTCATATTTTATGTTTACCGTTTACTAATTTCTTTTTTTCCTAGGTTTACGAAGGTACAGTAGGCATTGACGTGAAGCACACTGTTTGTGAGTTCACTGGTGATGTGTTACGAATGCCCGTTAGTGAGGATATACTCGGACGGACGTTTAATGGATCCGGGAAACCTATCGATAAGGTTTTTTCTCTAAACTTTGATCAAGACCAAAACCGGACCCTCGTAGCTTTTGGAGAACATTGTTCAGTGATCTATAACTTTTCGATGATATTAAACATAAAAGTATTCACTTCCTAGGCATAACTAATATTTGTAATTTCGTCTTGATTCAACAGTGCACCCTCAGGCCCTATTTACTAGGGACCGCATATTTGCGCAGAAGACTTCATGGATGTAAATGGAATGGCGGTAAATCCGTACATGCGCGTTTATCCGGATCGAACAATCGAGACTGGGATATCAACCATCGATGTGATGAGCACCATAGCTAAAGGGCAGGTACATAGCCACAACTGTTGCACACCTCAAAATTGCGTAATTTCATTCTTTTTTTTTTTTTTAAAGCTACTATATATCGTTGAGCCCAAAAGAGCTCAGTAGCTAGACATACGCTGCAATTTTCACGAATGGTCACTGGTTTTACTCTGTCCCAAGCCAACAACACGTCTTATTCTTTCAGAATCGGAAAAATGATTTAAATCTTTGTAGGAAATGCTCCCTTTGATAAGTAAAATCGAAAACAACAGCTGCATTGGTCCCAGTGCAGCCCAGTTGATGCTTCCTTATATCGTCACTGTAGACATTCGCCGAGCCACATAGATTACAATGAGATTTGTCACATTGTAACCAGTTTAATACAAGAACAAATGGTTTGTTCTTATTAGAGTTTTCCACCAGAAATATCCGACTCCTGGGATGGCGAAAACCTGCTTAGAAAATATTACAATATATGTTATTATTACAATTGCTGATACTGCATAGAGCTGTTATCAGCTAAATCATTCATAAGAGATGAAGAAGTTCGGTGAAAGTGGTTGAACAATTTGTCGGTGTCGAAAATTCAAGTACTAATCTCTGAACGCTAACTTCTGAGAGGTTCAGCTGCCCTTTGGTGTAGAAGTGCAAATTTCCCTGCACGTAGCCTCGCGACTAACCGGCTCGAGATCCCTCATATGAGGGAGATCCGTGGCTTCCCGTACATTTCCTGCAGTTAGCCACACAAAACAGCCATATTTTTAGCAACACCTACCTAGGGAACTAAATTACTAATCTCTTCATAATTTTCAACATTGAAAGAAAAAGTTCAAAAACTTGATGAAGAACAATGCAGCCAGTAGTTGATATGAAATTCTTGAGTTTGAGCTCCCGGTTCTTAAACACGAAATGCGTAACACGTCGTTTCTCCATTGAAAAAGGCACAGCGTAGCAGCATCTCTAATTCAGGATCAATTCAATGTTTTTTCTTCAGAAAATCGCAATATTTTCGGGATCTGGTCTTCCTCATAACGAGATCGCAGCTCAAATAGTTCGTCAAGCACGTAAGTTTCATTTGCTTTCGCTAAATCATGACACTCTGGAGGGTTCAGTTCAGATCAGTACAGTATTTTAAAGATACCTTTTACACCAGCACATATATAAATTAACTAAATATATTCTTAAAATGATAGCAAATTTCGAACTTCTACCTTGCTAGTGCGGTTGACTATCCTGAACGTCGCCTTGTAAAGTTGTCTTTGTTAATCGGAGACAATGGAGGAATTCAAGGACTCAGCGGAATTTCGCATGAGCTCACAAATGTGACGGTTATCATCAACATGTATTCGTTTTATTATCTCCCTATGAAAGCTATGTCACAAAAATATGGGCATTTATGCTTAATTCAGCTTCCACAGCCATTTCCAATAAAACTGAAACCTAAGGAAGAACTCTATTAATCTTCAGACGATTTAAAAACTAGGCCGCACTTTACAACGCTATCTATCATTAATGATTCCAACCTCGATATGAATTTCAGAAGAACTTATGTTATTAAAAATGTAATGTGTTAAAATGGGGCGCGTGTGGCGCAGTGGTTGGAGGCGCCACTGCGGCGCGCACGTGAAAATGCGCCCATGGCCCACCAAGCCTTCCATCCCTCCGGGGTCGGCAAATTGGTACCAGACTTGTCTGGGAGGATAGCAGCACTGGCTCGATACATCGGCCGGCCACCGCGAGTCATTGTAAAGGCCAGATATGCATTCAATCACCTCCAACGATGCTTAATGAAGTCGAATGCATGGCGCATCCCTCAGGGATTGATCAACGCCGAGAGCTTTATCCTTTATCCTTTAATGTGTTAAAAATGTTCAACGATGAGCATGAGGTTGCACACGATTAGTATATTATGGAAGTTTTAAACGATAATCGTCACTCTAAAAATACTCTCACTTATGTGTGATACACAAAATGGAGGGCGCCGTAACCGAACATCTCTATTAGTCGCAGGATTACAGGAAAGCTTCACATAAGGCTGTATTTTTGGAAGTTATTGTTAATGCAGATCACGCGCTGCTTGTCGAAGGACTTGGAAGTTGTGCCAAATTCGCTTTAGTGCCTCGAGCAAGAAGATCAGATCGGATCTCTATTATCATTAAGGTGTTACTCGCGGGGACAAGGAAAGTGAAACTCGATCCTACTCTGACAGAACTACCGCGTCTGATAATAAATGCCACTGTAGATCTTGGCAGGAGGATTTACATCGGTATAGGTAGGAAAGTTATTAGAAGCAGCTGAAAAACGGTCTAATCTGAAGAACACGAACTGCCGTTCGGATATTTGCGACTATAATGCTTCGACGTCCTTCCTAATGAACGAAGATGAGACTATCATTACATCATGCTATGAGATTGAATTGATAGAAGAGTTCTATACCAATCTTGTACGTTCCACAATCTTTGTGTCAGACCCCAAAATCTCCGCTGCAGAGAAGACCAGCTGGAATTTTACCCTATGTAGTTCGAGTTGCGATAAAAAGCACGAAGAGAGACACAGCTCCAGGAATTGATAACATCACTTCCGATTTCCTTAGAGCTGGGCTTTACAAATCACATGTACCTCTTTCAACCTATACGACATCTTACCTTCAGAAAGAGAAAATTTGAGACCAGTGGAGGAGGTCGCGGACAGCAATAGTACGCAAAAAGAGTAGCTGAAGAGATCTTCGTAACTATCGTTCAATCTGCATGTCAAGTGTCTCTACAAGCCATTTACGAAGATTATTGTTTTGCGCATATCGAAGACCACGGATGAGGCACAACCAGTTGAAGAAACAAGATTTCGAAAGAGATTTTATTGTGTGGACCACATCCAAACCGTACTCAGGTTCATCGAAGTTTGTTGAGAACACCATCTACCTTCACCCCTAACTTTTGTTGACTAAGAGTAAGCGATTGACATTGTCGAAACCAATTCAATCCTTTCAGCGCTCGTCGGTCAAGAAGTGGACCAGTACTATGCATAAATCTTATATGCTGCCAAATCGTTAAGGAATCATCATGCAGTCATTTAAGTAACATGTGGCGTGCACTGCTTAGCACTTAGCCAGACCCAGGAAGAGTTTCTAAAAGAAGAAAAAGAGGAATATCTCTATACCATAATGAAGTATTTCTACAACAGGATCTCTGTAGTTACGTCTTTCCACAAAGCCATTTTAGAGAAAAGAGGGCATCGTGAAGAGGAAAGAACTTCATCTCAGCGAGGTAGTTGAGTGCCTCATTAAAAGGAAACCTTGCTAACGATCTAGATGCTCTAATAGAAACAGCGGGGTTATGAGAGAAACTGGGTGTTGGGTCATTTGGACAACAGTTTTGTGAAGTTATTATAGAATTTACTGCAATACAATAGCCGACGTTTCGGCGGTTTCGCCTTCTTCAGAGCCTGGAAAGGTCAAATCGAGTTGCGATTTACTCAGCCAAACACCTCCATAACCCTAGCAGATAAAACTTAACAAATGAATTTGTATTCGCATAAGAAACAGCTTCATTTAAACAATTGCCGTTTATTTGTTGTAAAGTTAGTTGGTGGATAGCAGCCGGACAGCCTGAACTACTACTAGTTCTGTCAGAGTAGGATCGCGTTTCGCTTTCCTTTTCACCGCGAGTAACACCTTAATGATAATGGAGATCCGATCTGATCTTCTTGCTCGAGGTACTAAAGCGAATTTGGCATAACTTCCAAGTCCTTCGACAAGCAGCGAGTGATCTGCAGTAACAATAACTTCCAAAAATACAGTCTTATGGGAAGCTTTCCTGTAATCCTGCGACTAATAGAGATGTTAGGTTACGGCACCCTCCATTTTGTGTATCACACATAAGTGAGAGTATTTTTAGAGTGACGATTATCGTTTATAACTTCCATAATATACTAATCGTGTGCAACCTCATGCTCATCGTTGAACATTTTTAGCACATTACATTTTCAATGAGTCAATACAGTGATATAATTCTTTTTACTTCTGTTTAGCAAACACGAGGTATTATTTTATTTCTTTATTTACGTACAAGCTGACGTTTCGGCGGATTTCGCCTTCTTCAGAGCCTGGAAAGGTCACGTTGACTGCAATCTACATGGCCAAACACCTCCATAACCAAACAGAGAAAATGCTAAACCAAATTTTCAATCACACTGAACACAGAGTCTTTGCACACTCACCGCTTTCTATGAGCCTTCCACTTAATATGTTATGTGAAGACCAACCGCGCAGTGTTCACATGGAAACGTAATAAGTAACAAAAACCTCCTCTTTCATTTTCTCTCTTCCCACCCTTCATGCACAAGAAGGGCTCTTGCGAGAAACATGTTTCGAACAGCTACCTCTGTGTGGACAACCAGGGAACTAAAGGAAGAATCGCGCGACTTGGCACGGCAAATAGCCATCTCCAATGGCTACGAAGTAGTTACCGCACGAGATAAGTGTAGAAGAAGAGCGACGCGCCGAAACGAAACACTTGGTCAGAAGAAAGTCTCGTTTATGCTACCCTTCATATGTTAATAGGAAGTCGATCCTGGGAGCTGTGATATAACTTTATGAGGAATTCTAAGAAGTGAAGATTTCTACAAATACTTTCACTAATATTACTAATATGATTGTCTACGCCCCGTCGGACAGTTATTGGATTTTCAACCCTACCATTTATACTTCGAAACCGACTTTCCTTGAACCTCGGTGTGCGTAATGAATATGTATTCTTTTAATAAAGAATACCTACCATTTGTGTGCCTCGCTTTTTCTGCCGCGGGTGTATTCTTTCCTGAAAAGAAATGGTGATTTAGGATTGTACGAGAAAGGTGGATCACTCGAGTTCGCTGTCGTTTTCGCCGCTATAGGAATTAATATGGAGACGGCAAGATATTTTGTGCAGGAGTTCGAGGAAAGAGGTGAGCACAACTGTTTCGGAAGTGTTACCAAAGAAGCGTGCACTTAATTTGAACAAAGGGTAATAAGTAAAGCTCTCGGCGTTGATCAATACCTGAGGGATGCGCCATGCATTCGACTTCATTAAGTATCGTTGGAGGTGATTGAATGCATATCTGGCCTTTACAATGACTCGCGGTGGCCTGCTGATGTATCGAGCCAGTGCTGCTATCCTCCCAGACGAGCACCAATTTGGCGCCCCCGAAGGAATAGAAGGCTTGGTGCGCCATGGACGCAGGGATCGATTCCACGTGTGTGTCGCAGTGGCGCCTCCAACCATTGCACCACACGCGCTCGTCAGTTTCAGCAAAGTCGTATTAAATCGCTATGAAGTTATTTCAGGGATTTTTTTGCATCAGAAAGAATACCCTCGTTACCAATTGATGATAGTTCAAAATGTTCTAGGTCGTTAAGAACTCTGATTAGCAACTTTTGAAACTTTTCTAGCCGGTTTCAAGATAATGGATCCTCACCTGAATATCGCGTCACATAATGCGGTTCACTTCAGGCGATATGCAGAATATTTGCATGTATCTGAACACTGCAGCCGATCCGACAATTGAGCGAGTGCTAATCCCACGCATGGCTTTGACGGCGGCGGAATTTTTTGCATACCAATGCGGACGTCACGTAGTGGTCGTTATGACTGACATGACCGCTTACGCTGAAGCACTGCGAGAGGCAAGTTATGGAGAACTGCTAGAGGATACGAATATGCTTCTTGTTAAGAAACAAACCAAGCGTTTGCCAGTGTTAGTTGAAAGGCTGACTGCCAACGCTCTAATACAGACGCACTCTGTAGCACCACTACCACTAAGTCGTAGAAATTTCTTGAACAATTTGTCGTAGGCTTTGCACAGTGTTCGCAACTCATTTGTATTGCAAAATTGCAGAGCCACGAGAATATTTAGAGCATTTCCCACCAGAGAGAGAGAGGGTTGAGCACGCTGCCATGGAGTGACCCTACTAACCAGATGGACCTAGGAAATATGTATGTATGTATATATATATATATATGCATGCATACACAGACACTCACAGAATCTTACATTAAGGGCGTGATAATTGAGGATGAATTGTTCAATCAGACTGTCGAAACAAAATACCTCTCCAGATGAGCATCGCTTACAAAATGGGAAGAATTTATTCTTAGAATATACGATAATGGATAATCAAGAGAAACTGATATTTTCGCCACCAGGAGATCGGCATAAAACATCTATTCTATAATAGTAAACGACCAAAGTCGGACATTTATAAGTGAAAAGGGCAGTAGCGGTTTTGCCAACATTCTTTACCCTGCTTTAATATCAATATTGTTTGAGCACGACAGAGTTAAGAAGCTTTAATTTCTAAAACGATACGATGTGTGGAAGCACATTGAATAGCGCATACTCTGTTTTCCTGCATCAGAACACCTTACCACCCTCCTCACTAGGAACAGTCCCGTTACTTAGACCATCATACTCATGCGAAAACTAGTTTTTTGGAAATTACATTTAACAGAAGATTCTCTCGAAGACAGTAGTATAGAAGATTTTTTTTCTCTTGTCCAAGTGACAAGAGGATTTTCTCAGACGATGCTTGATGAAGCATCTGCGTTAGAAAGGCTACCGACTGAGTACAGGTGTTATAGAGAGGAATCATGTAAGAAAAGTAGTAGCTAAAAGAATTCAGATGAGCCCCATTTGTAGTAACTGCTCTGTATCGATCCAAATCCAGGCACGCGTTGAAATTAATCCGCTCGATTTGTTATCTGAACGTAGCAAATTCACCATTAGTTTCGTAAGGAGGGGGGTTCTAATAGATGGTATGAATCACTTTCGCTCCAATAGTTTCTCACAATGGCTGCGGCTTGCTACTGAGTGTCCGACTGCGATGTAAAGCGGGACGTTTAAGAAAAAATTTGATTTTTTTCCATCCAGAAGTCGAGCTAAGAGTGAGCTAATACCAGGAATCACAGCAGTACTGGTATCAAATCAAAATAATGCAAGGTGGCAAATCTCCTCCTGATCAACAATGTTGATGGTTGACTGTGGTAGTGACAACTTCAGGAGAATTTTGGATAGGCCGACTTCGTAGTCGCAGAGAACCAAAATTACTCAGCCAGTAAAACTCCAACCTCAGTACACTACGCATTGAGAGCTTCCAACGACGTGCGATAGTGAGACAAATGGTGACAGTCAGTGAAACCTCTGGTTGCACAGGATCTCACTGGAAAGGGACCAAGCAAGCGCGGGAAGAGCAACATACACCACAGATGACGAATCCCGTTCAAGTCGTGAAGGAAAATTTCAGTGACGAAATGTCGGAGTCGTTCGCTTTATCGTACACCCATCTATTTGCTCTCTAGTCACCTTAAGCGAAGTCCTATCACCGCGCTTGGTCATTCTTTCTCTCCTAACTTACGCGTCAAAAGAAAACCACTGTCTTCAACTGCAACTCTAACTTGCACAGCTGATGAGAGCAAACTGGACGCGTTTTGCAATCAGTTGAAGGAACTAATTCGCAGCGAGAACTCAGAAGTCCTCCTATAAATTCGTTGTTGGATACTTCAATGCCACAAGATAGGCCGATGAAAATGAATACAGGATGGAAAAATTTGGGAAAGGAGATTGAAATGGGAATGAAAATCGTCTAGAAGGTCTCCTCTCCCCAACACGTCTCTTTCACGGGAATTCATTTTTCGAGAAAGGAGAAAATGGAATGGATATGGGAATCTCCTAACCGCATGATTCAACCGTATTTTCACGAAAAGAAGACAGTGTCTGTTTGACCATCTTAGTGGTGCGTAGATTCCGTATTGGGACCGATCACCTCCTTCTCCGTACGAGGATTCTATTCAGGTATAAGTTGGAAAAGAACTATCATTGTACAAAGAACTCGAAGCAACTCATGTAAAACGACGTTGTTCTCACTAAAATCCTCCCTCATATGACTGGGAGATAAAAAGGACCCGGCCTAAATGATGATTGCAAGCTGCTTGTCGGAGGACTCAAAAACTTGTGTCAAGCTCAACTCATGTCCTCAAACAAAAAGTTCGTACCGAATCTCCATTACCGCTAAGGAGTTGCTCGAGAAAGAAGAAAACTAAGACTTGATCCTACTGCAACACCCCTAATACGGATGGTAATAAATGCTAGCTGTAGAAGGTTTTTGCAGGAGGATTTACATTGGTATAGGCCAAAAAAAGTTATTAGAAGCTACTCAAAAACGATCTAGTCTAAAGGAGTGCAGCCAGGATTCTGGCGACTATAATGTTCTCCTATCCACTCTGATGAACGAGGATTAGGCTATCACGACACCCCGCCATAATGTAGAATTTGTAACATAAAGGTTCTATACTAATCTTCTGCGTTCCAAGTCCCAACTGCAAAAGAAACCACCAGCGATTCTCCCCTCCAAAGGTCGAGTTGCGATAGAGAGCACGAAGAGAGGCATAGGATAATATCACTGCCGATTTCCTTAGAGCTGGAGGCTACAAATCATATGTACCTCTCTCAACCTAGATGACATCTTACTTTAGGAAAAGAAAATCTGAGACCAGTGGAGGAGCTCGCGCACGGTCATCAT
The DNA here is from genome assembly GCA_009735665.1 of Angiostrongylus cantonensis. Classification (NCBI taxonomy): domain Eukaryota; kingdom Metazoa; phylum Nematoda; class Chromadorea; order Rhabditida; family Metastrongylidae; genus Angiostrongylus; species Angiostrongylus cantonensis. The sequence continues at coordinate 122,900 of MQTX01000152.1, read as the reverse complement.
ACACAACGATGATGATCGAAGCGATCTTCATCACTACCGTCGAATATGCATGTCGAGTGTACTCTACAAGCTACTTACAAAGATTATCCTTTTGCTCACATCGAAGACCTTGAATGAAGCACAACCAGTTGTACAAGATGGATTCGGACCGGGACTGTGCTATGTGGACCACATCCAAACCATGTCCCCGTCATAGAGAACTGTTGAATCCATCAATCCCTCTTTGTCTTAGCCTTTATCGACTACGGAAAGGCATTTGACAGGATCGAGAATGATGTAGTTATTTTAACGCTCATCGACTAAGGATTGAACCTGTCCTACACATAAAAACTGGCTGACTGCTATAGAAGTAAAATACAGCTTCTTGATCGACCTGTTACCATTCATGTAGGAAACGAGGTGTTACATGCGACACCACCTCACTAAAGCCGTTTGCAACCGCTTTGCAGTGGATAATGAAGCCGCTCTACTGGGACGAAAAAGGCATATTCATCAGTGGAATGTCCCTGTCAAATCTTCGTCTTGTTGACGACGCTGTCATCTTTCGACTACTGTTGAAGCAGAGACCGTGATCTATTAGCTCAACGGAGCGGAAAGAAGTATTTAAGGGCTCATAAATAGAAGGAACCTCATTCTACGAAGAACCCTTGGTACGAGAGCAAACGAATGAAACTATTAGGTGTTGCAAGGTCATCTCCTACGTGTACCTTTGACGTTTAATGAATATGGAAAAAACATCATGGTGGTTGCATTAGACAGAAGAAGGGACGCAACATGGAGCGCATTCGGGCCTCTCAAGAAAGCCACTTACCGGTAACAGGTACAGGACCGTACACCCACATTTTCTACTTATCATTCCTCTAACACTCCGTTATCAATCATGGGCGTGGTCTGATACTTCAGCTACGTTAAAAACTCGACGTGCCATTCACAGTGTCCTTAAAGGATGTCTTCTGAAATTTAACCGCTACTCACAAAGTCTGTCCGGATTGCGCGGTCCAGATCTTCAAAACCTATCCCATCTTTTAGATCCAGGAGAATACACATTGATTGTGAAGTGCAGATTAGCCGGTGATATAATAAGATGAAAAGATGAGACATAGGCGAAAAGAACGGTGATGTGTACTTCAGGAGTATGCAAGTGTCTTCTTGGACGACCACCCAGGTGATGAGTGGTATTGTTTTTGGGTTACATCCACCGCGTGCATCTGCATCAGCCGAAATGGACATTTTTAGGACTACGGAATGTGTCTCACTGATGTCACCACGTTCGGAACAGAGCATCACTATGGACGACGACTGCGCGAGAAATTAGTGGGTGGAAGGTTTGCTGGGGTCCGCATTAATCTTCAAGAGGGACCATCCAAGTGTCCAGCTAAGCCCTGCTTATGATCACTGTTTCTTTTAGTGACGTCAACATATAACTGATTGCTGCGAAAATGTCCTATGTTTTACAGAAGCTACAGTTTTCAGTAGTAATGGAAATCGTGAATATGTGTAACTTTTTTCCCTAGCGCTTGCCGAGTGCACAGATCACTTACTATCTCTTTGTTGCAGTTCCTATTACAAGTTTATGAATGTAGTCCTAGTTTTAACCCATAAAGCAACCTGACCATTGACAGCATTCGTTTTTCTAAAATACGATTAAAATATTCGTCGCTTCTCTACTCTTCTTCTAGTAAATAGAATGTTCGTGTCTTCTCATAGCACCATTCCAGTTTGATTCTATTTTGTAAACGAATATTTAAAGTAGTCGATTGTTCAAAAGAATCGGCACTGTGACAAAACTTCTGTTTAAGTGATTACTAACCTCGCTTCCCACTCTGCTGTTACATATGCCTAGAAGCTCTTCGATATCATAAGCATGGGTTAATGGCTATTTTTTCACGTTTTGGCTAGTTCAATGATGTCGAGCTTAATCTTCTCACCCAGTAACATATAGCCTTCAGTGGGAATTCATGTGCACGCATGTGTGACTAGAGACTGTTGACGTCATCGTTCCAGATAGATGCCACCCAGGGTGGCACTGAGATTTTGGCAGCGCAGCCTATTCGTTTTGACTAACAAAGCACATTGGGTATTCTTTTAATGTGACAGCGAAGAAAAGTACGCATGCTCATTTTGCGATATCCAATATCCAAGGGCACCTAACTCCTTGGCAGGAATTTGGTATCGACACGAGTCACCTTAGGTGCATTCTCAAAATGGACGACGAGATTAAGAGCTTGCCTAGGAGCCATATTCCTGACAACCAAATAGGTTTAGTTCGCTAATTGCAGGTGTACAGTCAAGTTCATATGCAGTGCACAGCCCGTATATGTGCAAGGTGTCAATCCGGCGCAATAGAAACAAAGAGTTTCTTTGAATCCGCTTACGACATATGTTAAATCGCTTCTGAATCTTTACCCTGCTATCTTCTACTTAAGAATAAATAGCCCGGGAATGGCAGCGAAAGTTCTTTCCATGAGCACGCCAGATTACCGAGTAGTATTGAAGACTTTGTTACAGTATTTAGATCTCGTCAGCACGTGAGGAAGTGCCGGGACGAAGAGGATTTCCGGCATACATGTATACTGATTTAGCAACAATATACGAAAGAGCCGGCAAAATGAAAGGGCGCGCCGGAACCATTACTCAGATTCCGATCCTAACTATGCCCAATGATGGTGAGTATGTGCACACAATGTGAAGATGTTCACTCACTCGACTTTCTTCGTTTATTTCTCTAATTCTCTTAGTTTTCTTGTTCTTAACATTCGTTATTACTTTTCGCTTTCATGTTTTTTCTTTCGTTCTTTCTTTTCCATGTTGAAATGAATTTCTATAAACAAGCGGTTTCTTGAATATTTGGCAGATATCACACATCCTGTTCCTGACCTGACCGGCTACATTACAGAAGGACAGGTGAGCTGCATTCTTTCATTGTTTACTCATAGCAGTAATGAAGTCATTTGCAAAAGTGAACTGAAGATCTTTGGATGAGATTTATGAAATAAAGTCAACAACAAGCACGACTCATTCATATGATATGACTTTTTCGCGAGCTGCTTTTACAAGTTTTGACTGCAAAGTTCCAATTTCGGTTATAAAAAGCCGTGCATTTTATATCTGCTGAAAGATCAGAACCAATTTTACAGTAGTGATTCTTCTGCTTCATAAATTATTCGCAGGTAATGTAAGGATCGCCCGTACTCAATTTGGCTGTCGAGCATCTTCAGTTGACACCTCTAAGGTGTCAAGCGAAGACACGAAAGCCACTACATTTTAGTTCAAGATCTTCATAAGAAGTCTGACATAGTCCATTGTGGTGCCTTGCACTTGACATCTCGTGAAACTCAGTTGCTAACTGCTAATCTTTTCATCGAGATGCATTACGTTCTTTATCTTATTGATCTCCTAGGCCTTAGTACATGGTTAAACTACTCTACTTTTTTTAAAGGCTGGAGTAAGACAAAGCTTCGGATTTCTTTCTCATACGAGTAATACGGAGTACTTCCAGCATGATTAATGGGGTAGTGCTTTCGATGACACCTTTATATGATCTTCTTTGAGAGCTTCCAACATCTGGTACTGACAGGATAACTTCTGGAGTTTGACATAGATTGGCTTCGCAGTATTCCATTCAGTGCATTCTAATGTGAAGTTTTTCAGGCGTTATTCTGCTGCGAATTTTCTCTTTGGAGACGTAAATGGTAGCTTTGTTGAAGGTATATTTAGAGTTGTTGAGCTTACACGAGGTTGATGTACAGATTTATTTCGACTAACGTTTCGACGTCTTCGTCTTCATCGCACCCGATGATCCCTGTCAGTAGTCCACAGTTCTTCGATATCTCGATGTGGCGTCCTCTTTGTCGTACCGAACCAAGATCTTCTTCTTTGAACACCGCACGAATGAACCAAGCACACCTGGCACTGTCCTTCTATACAGGGTTCTTGTTGTTGACAAGACTATCCACTGAAAATAGTTCCTTTTTTCAACGGTTAATCCACTCTGCAACAGTGGGTGTTATGTTAGCTAGCACAAAGTGAACAGCAAGGGTGTGTACTTAAGGGTTGTGTTATTTGTTGAAATGTTATTTTTCATAGTTCTTTTCTCCATGTTTAGGTGAACTACCTTGAATTTTCGAGAATTGACGTGCTAGCAGATGACAGTTTCATAGATGCTACTATTCTACAAGTTTTCAACATTAACACCCGACTTGTTGACAGTTGTTCAAAAGAACCACCATTATGTTTACTTTTTATTTACTACCTATTACCTTCCACGGATCTCCCTCATATGAGGGATCTCGAGCCGGTTAGTCGCGAGGCTACGTAGCGCGTCCTCACAGGTGGCGGATAGCGGGTTAATCGCGGACCAAAAGCGACCTTTGCTTTCCAGAGACGCAGGTTGATCCGAGGGATGGACTCCCTGTTTCTGCTGCGCTGATTTGGCCCATACTTTCTGTATTTGCTAGGCGCATTCACGCATGCGTGTGTAGGTGCGTTCTCGCTTTATGCGGATTGCATTCTACGAGTCAATTCGGCCAAAAGCCTGCAATCAAGTGATAGGGAAGTATATGTGAGGCGGTTAGGAGTCGCCTCCAATAAATAAGCTCCATGTCCACTCTGGAAGAGCCTGGCAAGCCACCCGTGAGTATAATCAGTCCCCACGTTCAGAGCACAGCAAGCTATACGTGGGTATTA
>MQTX01000152.1:39789-116162 GCA_009735665.1 Angiostrongylus cantonensis | reverse complement strand
CTGTACTCCCGTTGATCGTTGAGTGACTCGAGCGGACGCTAGTAATTCTTCCATTTTTCCCTGTTGCGTGCAAAAGCAGCCCAGTGGGTTCTGTTGGCTTTAGGGACTCGTCGATCATCATATCTTTCTTCTAGGCTCTTCGTGGCGAACTCTGACCATCGGGTCGATGGTCTTCCTGCAGTACGTTTGACATCCCGAGGAATCCAGTCACTAACAGCTTTTGTCCATTGGTTATAATTCATACGCATTGCGTGTCTGGCGCACCTTTTCTTCGACTGTTTGGCGTATAGAACAGCATCATTGATTTTCGATCGTTGACCTAGGTCGGAGCTTCGGATCCATCCCCTACTTGTGTGAACTGGGATACTCCTAGCATCGTCCTTTCGACTGCGCGTTCGATAACGCTGAGTGATCTTTCATCCTGCTTATGTAGCGACCAGGTTTCTGACGCATACGTTAGGGCAAGAAGAATCGTTGAGTCGAAAAGGTGGGCACGGAGTCGGGTGTTCTTTCTTTTCCTCACTACATCCTCGATGCTCTCGTAAGCTCCCCAAGCCGCTCGTTTCCTTCTGCTCAGCTCTGGAGCTAAGTCGTTTATCATATTGATTTCCCGACCTAGATAGACATAACTGGAGCATTCGGAGATATTCGTTCCGTTGAGCGTGAATGAGACAAACAAAACCAATCCGTTCTTCATGAACATCGTTTTCTTTAGATTTAGTCGAAGACGGCTTTGCGAATGCTTTTCCCAGCTTCTGCAGCTTCGACCATTACTGCTGCTCTTCTCTCTTTAATATCTTCTTTTATCACCTGTCTGCATTGTTTCGCAAGCTCGGACGTTAGTTCGCGGCTGCCTGCAGCTCGTGCAATTCCAGGTTGGTGTATTAGCTCGAGAGTTTCTGCACACAAACGTCTCTTGGTGACCATCGAACTCTCAGCTTTCTTGGCGCTAACCTGAAGATGTTCAATGAGCCGATCGTATTCCTCGTTGATGTTGTCGACAATGGCATATTCCCAACAGCCGACTAATGAGGTTGAATAAGTCCCAGTTTGTGGTGGTTCTGGGACTTCAGTTTTTGAATTTAGCAGCTTTTTCTCCTTTCCGCGAGAAATATATGCTCACGGGTAGCTTGCCAGGCTCTCCCAGAGTGGACATGGAGCTTATTTGTTGGAGGCGAGTCCTAACCGCCTCACATATACTTCCCTATCATTTGATTGCAGGCTTTTGACCGAATTGGCTCGTAGAATACAATCCCCACAAAGCGAGAACGCACTCACACACGCATGCATGATTACGCCAAGCAAATGCAGAAAATATGAGCCAAATTGGCGCAGCAGAAAGAGGGAGCCCATCACCTGGATCTACCTGCGTCTCCGGGAAGCAAAGGTCGCTTTTGGTCCGCGATTAACCCCCTATCCGCAACATGGGGACGCGCCACGTAGCCTTGCGACTAACCGGCCCGAGATCCCTCATATGAGGGAGATCCATGGACCTATTCTTTTTTTTTTAACCATTTGCAAAATATATATATATGTGTGGGTAGTTCAGGTCTACATTGATCGGCAAATGTGGAATCGTCAAATCTATCCACCCATAGATATTTTCCGTTCGCTTAGCCGCCTAATGAAAACTGCTATAGGTAAGGAATACAATTCTGCATGACGTCGTTTTTTTAATTGGTAAAATCCAGGTGAAAACATAACACGAGCTGACCATCCGTATGTATCGAATCAGTTGTATGCCATGTATGCAGCAGCAAAAGAAACTCTGGCGCTCAAGACGATGGTGAGTTGCCTCTGGATTGCCATCTGCAATCGTTCACTTAGTTTTTGGATAGATCTTCTTCGCTCGGAATTTGCTTAGTCGTGCCCATTATGGATCATACCTCGGAAATGCCATTGACGACAGTAATTATATTCCACCTTTCCTATAATTGTACCGTTTCTTAGAGAAGAGACCATCGAAAAAGCAGCAAATCCGACCAGATGAGATCAGTTGGGGACATGTGGAGGTAGTTGTTATGATTCTGAGTATCTCTTCTCTTCTCATCTCGTAATTTTGGGCTTTTCATACCATTCTTCTAGACTATCAGTTTTCGTCCTCAATGTATACGTAGTCGGTCGCGAAGCCAGCTAGAGGTTCTGTGTGATTCGTTATGAATTTCCCTTTATGTTTACATGCTTCGTTGCAATGTTGCACTGCTATCATTTTGCTTTGATTATGGGATAATATAGGATTAATATTTACTCATGTACGAGAAACATGTCAGACTCTAGTATACTTTGCTTTTGGATGGACGTCATAACGGGTAGTATCCAGACTTTCAGCCTGAGTGGTCCTGCCGTTTGAACAAAGTGCTACACTGTAGATGACAGCTTGACGTCCAACAACACCTTCCAGGGGTGCACCATTGGTTGTTATAAGCATATACTTCCTCATGTTACTACAAATTCAGCAGCAAAATTTTGGCAGTATTATCAGTTCTGATTTTTAAGGTAGGCTCCGAGGCTCTTACAAGCGACAACTTGCTTTATTTGGAGTTTCTGAAGAGATATGAAAAAAATTTCGCAACTCAGGGTGAGACTACGCCTTCATATATCGCGTACTGATGAAGCTAAGCTTTGTTTTTTCTTCAAAGTTTTCACAACCACACAATGGATATCTTGTGGAAAGACTAGAAATAGAAAATAGACGAAACGAAAAGCAGAGGTGTTAAAGTGTCGTTTTCTTTTAACATTCATTCTACTTTCCAGATTTTTATGATGAGGCCGTCGAAAATTTTGGATGTTGAAAAAACTGCGACAAAAAGGAGTTTTTCATTTTTTCAATTCTATGCGGTTTTATTTTCCTTACACGGATCCCCTAGTGCGAAAGCGTTCCCACAAGCTATCCAAAAAGATGGAAAGCGTTCCCCAAAAGATGAGTTTTCATATTCTCTAAACACTGAAAGGCTTACTTCATCGTCCTCGAACGTATTCTGCTCTTTTTTTAATCAACATTGTGCTAGGTTATCGGTAAAATAAACACGTGTTCCATTTCTCTTCCATTGTATTAAAGTAAGCAGCGGGTAGCACAGCACAGTGGTAGCAATGGCGGTCATTGCGAGCACGGTGCTGGTTTGATAACACTTCGGGCTTGTCAAGGATGTCATACTTCCGGAGTCGTAAAATTTGTACCATACTTGTTTGAGAAGAATTATTTCTCCGCAATCCAAATGGAAACGCTGTAGCGCGGAACTCTCAGGACTCCAGGAAGAATCGACTCTACCAGTATTCAAAGACGTTCATGATGAAATGAAAATACTCAAGCAGAAATCAAAGCTATGCGTAAAAAGTTGGAAGACCTTCGTGGATGATGGGTGCCATGAAACGAATCGAATGAGAGAAGTTCTGGGAACCGGATTGAAGGATGAGTCGTATAAAGAAGATTTTGAGAAAAGTGTCAATAGTAATACGTGGAATCAAAAGAATAATGGGCGAACGTTCGCAATAAATTAGCTAACCACCACGTTCTCTGTGTACTCCTTTGCTGAGGTCCATTCTTCACATTTCTACGTTAGATTTTTTAAAGATGTTTCCTCCAAGTTGAATCCACTATCCTAAATTTTTCATTCGGGTTTTTTTCTTGCGCCGCCTAATAATCTGATATTCCTAATCTCTGTCTTCTTTTAGTGAATCAGTTTAACAGGTTGCGAGGCGCGGCTTTTAGCTACCCAACCCGCTCGAAAGCACCCCCTATTTTCGGCTGATATGGGACGGGCTGCCTGGTTTTGAGAGATTAGACGGTAGTTTCTCAATCGATAGAAGTTTCAAAAGATTGTGAGCATGGCAGGATTGTAGAAGAGACCTTCTTCTATTGCACTATGATTACGAATGCTACATATGATACTGTTCACTGTACGCTACCATGGCCCACCATGCAAGCACACTGATGACAGTATTTGGAAGTGTTTTCTAATTTATGCTCTGTCTATTTTGGCATTTTTGATGCCCTCACATTCCATACAATAACTACAATTCAATACGCTTAAATACTTAAATGGCACCTCTTCACTAGTAGCATGACCCGAGTACGTTTTCTATTTGTTTCTTCTTCACACGATCGGCCTCTATGGTGGCGGTCTTCTTCGAAGATCACGGCACCAGCGAGACACATTTTATTATCCCTAAATCGTTCTCATCTGCAAATGAAGATGGTCGACCCCGCACACGTCGGCGTATCGAATCGATGGTCTTCCAAAGAACGCTTGGATTCTCTTGGAGTACATTCCACTGTTCTTTTCTTCCATCATCTTTTCATTTTCTTATGTGACCGGACCCACCGTTTTTCACAATTGATGTGTATTTTCCTGGATCTCCAAGATGGAATAATTTACGAGGATTTGAGCTGCGTACTCTGGCTAAACGTTGCGAGTACCGGTTAAATTTCAGAATGCACCATCGAAGCTCGCTATGGGTAATATGCAAAATTTTCGACGTAATAGAAGTATTAGCTCACGCCTGTACTGTACTGTAACAGAGCACTGAAAACAGTCGAGCCGAAACGGTGCTCGCGAATTTTCGGGTTCGTTCGTTGGCTGGTGGCTTTATGAGCCTCTAATATGGCCCATACTGCTCTCCTTCTTCCATCTAATTCCTCTTTCATATTGTTCTCCATGTTCATCGAGCATCTAAGGTACTCGTACTTGGTTTCTGTAACCAGATAACCATTTCTACTTCTTCAACTTTCCCCATGGGTTCTTCGTGTATTGGCTCTTCGCCCTATTTATGTTTAGTTCAACTTTTCTCACTCTTCGTTGAACGCATTGAACTTCGTCTCACCTTCACAGCTACTTCCCAAAAAGGTGTTGATGTCATCAGCAAAACGTACATTATGCGGGATTTTTCCCGCAGTATATATGCTCTTGACGCTATCAAACTTTTTTCGTAGTTGATAAAGATTTGGAAAAGAAGTAAATGGTACGCCAGGCAGAATTCTATTACCCATGAAAAGATTCAGATGTCTTCTATGCACCAGAGTACCTGTGGTGATCCTGCCTGCTCAGATGGTTGTGCTTCATCGAAGGTTTTCGATATGAGCAAAAGGTTAAGTTTCGTGAACAGCTTGTAAACTGCAGTCAACAAATACATCGTACTGTGACGTCTTTTACTGTTTTACGATTTTCTCCTCCTGAAATCAAGATTTCATATGCACTTCGAGAAGGACATGTAATTCGTGGTTTCTTCCTCGAAGTAACCTATCATTATTGGAATAGAGTTCTAGAGGCTGGTCTCTCTTCTTGCTATCAATGACAACTCGAAATTCGGAGACTACGACCATAAATGGTTTTTCTTCAGCGTTCCTGCTTAAGTAGTATGTGGTTCTCTGGCGTTCCGAGGTCAGTCTATCTGGACCTTCGCTTAGATCGTTTCAACAGACAGTCACCGACCGTCATGGACCAGAGGATGATTTGCCACTTGCGAATAACTTGATACTGGGGTAGTGGTGTCTCGTGGTTATGGTTTACTTCCAGATGCTCCCAGCTGTGCTTCCAGATGAAAATATCAGACTTTTTCCCAACATGTGAGAGTCTTCCGAGGGATATATTTCCGCTTTACTCGTAGAACACTCAGGAACTCGACCCATCCACGATGAGGAGGCAAGTCATTTGAGGATGATTTATTGTAGCGGTTAAAACTGAAGTTGCATTCAATTTTCTATCCAATTACCAGTTAACGAACTCGTTCGAGGAAAAATTCCTTGTACATTTCTAGGTGTAGCATGGAGATTGGGAAGGCTCACATGCGTCACAGCATCTATATCGGATAAGCCACCGATGCATTATAATTGTGTGAAAAGAAGGTTCTGTGCGCCAAAGTAAACCATTAGGGAAAATAACCCTAATTTAGCTCATACCAGAACTCGTTGCTCCAGATGTGATTTGTACGGAATGTACACCTTGGCGAATATGTAGCCATATACAAACTAGGAAAAAACTTGGTGTGATGTAGCTGTTTAACAAACTGTACAACGAACATTTCAAAAACCTGGATTGAATTTCCATCAAGATTCCAAAGAGGTAGATTTTTCACTGACCAGAGTCGTTAGGTGAAGCCATCAACTTCTACAAATGTGTTCCACATGACTTTAAGGGGCATGTGTGCCGAAGCGATTAGACGTTGTCTATCCATTCGTTAGATGAAAATGTATTAGCTTGGTGAAAGATACTTACGGTTGAGGTCCGTGAATTGTAGAACTTTGTAACTGAACTGGAGTGTGTGCAGCCTTGTGGTAAGATATTTTGCAGTACAAGAAATGATCATCGGTTCAATCTAGCACTCCGAGATAACCGAACCCTCCAGCCCCCGGTGTCGACAAATTGGTAGCATAACTGTTAAAGAAGATGAAGAACTTGATACATCGGTAAGATCGCGCCAGTCACCCTATAGGTCAAACATCAATTGGACCACCTTTCCGATGCTACGAATGGAGTCTAATACGTTTACTATCTCTAAAGAGCAGATCAACATCAAGCGCTTCATCCTTTGTCCTTTGTCTTTTATCAATCTCCAGCAACGATTGTCTGTACTGCATTGTGGCATCTTGCCTTCCTGTCATGTAAAACTAGATTTCTTGTAAACAATATCCTTATTGACCAGTGTCGTCAATGAAGGTGAAATGTTTTATCTAGAGCTGACGTTTCGACGATATCGCCGAACCGCATTAATGCAAGTGAGAGGATTGAAGTGGAGAGCTCACAACGTCGTTATTTTTGCTTACTTGTTGGTATCCGTTGTGACTGCACATCCAGAGATTAATTTAGAGCTGGTTTATTCGCTGATCAAGTTTATTGCGAACTTCATCTATTGAAAAAAATTCGACCGCTATTTCAACCGACTCCGAATATCGTGATATCTCGCTGGCACTAAACGCGACCCGTACACACTCAAAAGACTTTTTTAGCTCCATTAAGATCTAATTTGTTCCAAAAGCGAAATATCTAGTTACTAACTTGCTACTTCCTGCCAACTTACTTAACCTATTGAGACGATCGAAATAGAAAAAGTAGAGTAAATCCTTTCTTTAAAGATTTATAGAATCCAAAACCTGACTTTCTAACTAATTGTCTTCAATCCACAAAATCGAAATTAAATCTGGAAATTTCCTAAGCTCTCCTGCTATATAATCTCACTTTTTCTAAATTTCTTTCACATAAAGGACAACACGAACGACGCACTATCGCTGAGTCACTGGATCTCGCATGGCATCTGCTGCGAGTGTTTCCCAAAGAGATGCTGAAGGCGATACCGGCATCCATACTGGATAAGTACTACACACGAAAATAGATGAGAATGCGATATATGGTCTAGTATGACTGTACTGTTGAACACGATCTATCTTCTTGCCTTTAACATATGCATCCATATCAAATTTGTCGGTTTTATATGAATTTTAAAATTTATTGGCTCTAAGCCTTCTTTTGCTTTGGACCTTGTTGCACTGAATTCTTTAGTCCATCATTGGCATGTAGCGACTCAATATTTTGTTAAAATACAAACATCTTCACCTTTAACGGTCGTGCTCTTCTTGAGTATTTCAATGGCTTTGTAATATATGTATTATAGAAATATATATGTGAAGTGTATCTCAGCGAACTGCGTAGTACTAGGTAAGAATTATGTACTTCATTCTGTACTTTGTTTCTTTTTTCAAAGTTTATTCTTAACACTTGGCGCCGTTCGAAAATGAGTTACGGTGACGGTGACGAGAAGGCAATTTGTCTCCCTTGCTATCCTTTTCTTTTTTCCCTCCTTTCCTTCCTCTCCTATCTGGCATTTATCACGGTTTAACTCATTCAATTATGAATTGAAACCTCAGTAATATGTTAGTGTACATCCTCTGAAGAGAACGTATTTCATTTAATAATCAATGATACTGTTCAATTTGAACGCGTAACGCCCAGTTTCATTTCACAATACAAAATTTGTTAACTCTCCCTCATTTGCTATCAGCGCATAATGGACGAAGCTGTTTTATGATAATAAACAATGATTCTTCAATAACTCTAGAACCTGACAAGTTTGGAAGGACTAAAGGGATGTAGGGCAGGATTTATCTATCGCTCCGCGAGTATACTATTCATATACACTGGGACACTTGGACAGCCTTTCATTTTTCGCTGTCCATATGACATCTTACCTTCACAAAGACAAAATACCAGAGTGGGGGGAGTCCGCGCGCGGTCATCCTATTCAAGAAGGATGACCGAATAGATCTTCGTAATTACCATCCAATTTTTTGCTTGTTGGGTGGGCGTTACAAGCTGTTTACGATTATTCGCTCGCGCATATCAAGGACACTGGATGAGGCGCAAGCAGTGTAGCAAGCAGGATTTCGGCAAAGGTTTTGCTACATAGACCATGTCTGTGTCTAGGGTCATCGAAGTTTGTCGCGAATACCACCCGCCTCTACTCCTAACCTTTGTCGAAACGGCATATGTATTGATGAAAAATTCCTGTCAAATCTTCGTTTCACATTGACATCGTCATCTTTTGGAGAAATGACAGTGAAGCCAGAGGCTTTGTTCAAGAAGCTTAACAAAGTGAAATGGAAGATTGGATTACGCATAAGTACGACAAAGACCCAATTCATGAAGAACCCATGGTACGAAGATGAACAAATCGAACCGTTGGTTCTCCGATTACAGATACCACGTCCTACGTGTACCATAGGAGTTCAGTGATCATGGAGAACAACATGAAGAAAGAACTGGATACAGGAAGGAGAGCAGCATGGGCCGCTTTCGCGCCTCTCAACGAAGCCACTAACAAACTGAAGGACCCGAAAATCCGAGTCCCCCTTTTCGATTAAGCACTCCTCCAAGCTCTTTGTTGTGCAACAGAAAAGTGGGTTGATACTTCAACCACGTCAAGTAATCCGCGCACCATCTACGGAGCACTTGAACGATGTCTTCTAACATCCAATCGGCGCTCACGACGTTTAGCCGGAATGCGTAACTCTGATCCGCGGAACCTACCATGTCTTCGGTATCCAGCAGAATATCCATCAATGACGGAGAACAGATAAGTCGGTTACATAATAGGAAGAGCAGAAGAGTGGATGATAGGTGGATAAAAATAACAGTGAAATGGACAGTAAGAAAGTGTAAGCGTCCCCTTGGAAAATGACCTAGATTGTGTGCAAACTTGTTAGTTGCTAACGTCAACAATCTGCATTTGCAGATGGTAACGATTTCAGTATTACAGAATTTTCATCGCTGACATCACTTTCGAAGCAGACCACCACTATGGATGACGACTGCACCAGAGAGACGCGAATTAGAATTGTACTGGGGCCCTAAGACCAGTGAAGACGGGTCGTCCAAGTGTCCGAGTAAGTTCTGATCACACTCCCATAAATTTCTCATGTAGGATGGGTCTGCTGCTTGGTCGATGAACCGTGAAAAGATTGCATTCCTTTCGATTCTGCCAAACGCTTTTTATAGTCGACAAAAGTTAGGGCTTGAGCTAGACGGTTTTTCCGGCAAACGTATATGACACAAGGAACGGTAAGGTTAGGAAACATTAGACTATCTATCAGTGGTAAAGGTTGAGCGTTTGCAGTAATTCTTTGTCAGTTAGATATTAAGGTAACGAAAAAGCATGGTGAAGATGCTTCCCTGTATTGCTTATCTTCTATCTATCTTCTATCTATCTTATCTAGAGGCGATTTAAAATTCAATGCCGAAAATTGAAGAAAGAAATGGTCAAAGTAATAAAGCGACTGGTTCAAAACAACCGGTTATTTCTCAAAACAAGTTTGACAAAACTTATAGATTAGTATACATTGATAATCTTGCTTCTACCGATCCATTATTATTCATGGTTAGACCCTTTATGCTTTGCAGATGGACCAACGAACAGAGTAGCATGGTTTTTAACCCTAAAGCGTAACCAGTTGTTGAAACACATTCTAGCCCATCCTATGGGCATTCAGGTATTCTTCGATCGTCTCCGTAACGCGCGTCTTAATAAGCGCATACGTGATGGAGACCTTAGAAGTTACTACGCTTTATGCAAATGTGTCTAATGACTTCGCTCTGCTAGTCATTCTCAAAAGCCCATTTAACACGAAAGAACAATAAGCATTCACGACTTCCCAATTCAGCAGCTCATGGATTTCTTGAAGTAGTGTCTAAACTGGTCAATCGTTAGATGGTCTGGGAAGTATTCCACACAAATAAGAAGTTTAATAGTGCCACAGCGACTAGCACCAAGCCTTGCCATTGCTTTTATGTCTAGCGTGAGAGCTCTAGTTATCGACCACCGACCATTACTTTACTGTAAATATATAGATAATTGCTTTGTTATCTGCTCCACACACGTGGAAATGAACAAGTGTGTGGAGTTATTGAACGAAAAGCGTGAGTGCATTAGGTTTACCCGAGAGAAACCGGAGGAAAACTGGCCTTTATTTCTGAAAGGTCAAATTGTCCTATCCGAAAACAGCCAAATCATAAAGTGGAACCGAAAATAAAGAAATCGTAATGGTTCATCACCTCTCTTTTCACTCTTCACACACAAAGAGGTGTATGTAAGAAACATGTTTCAGAGAGCCAATATTGCGTGTACAATAAGAGCGAACAAGGAACGATCCCTGAAATTGACGCAGTGAATATCCATTCCTAGTGGCTATGAAACTGCAGCTTCTCGTGACAGTTGTAGAGGAAAACCCAAACCGCCAAACGACAACTCTGGCGATAATGAGGTTCCGTTCTTCTCGGCATTCATTTCAAACGAAAAAGTCCGGCTATAAAACATCGCTTAAGAAACGTCGGTCCAGAGAATTTGGCAACAGTGATTGAAATACCATCGACCACTCTAAGACCTTGACTAGTTCGCAGCCGCCTGTATGACTGTCTATGTACAACATAAAATTGCATAAATTCAAGCATGAACAACGGAGAGGAATGCCTCGTTATTACACCTGATCTTACATAATATTTTTGACTGATATTAACATCGTTGTAAACCGACTTTTCTCAAACTACAGTATAAACGACCAATGTACCTTGTCTTAACCGTTTTTGTTTACTGCCTACTCTTTTTAATGGCAGGGTATATTGCGAAATATAACTTTAATGAAGCTGAAATATTTGCAAAACTCTGGACCGCAGGTGTCTATGGTGGGGAACGAACGCGCTATTGTCCTTTCCGGGGAGTAACGCGCTCACCACCACACCATGCGGGTCCTTCGTTTCGCCTGTCTCTCAGCTAGTGTACCTTGTTTCATTGAAAAGCTAACACGACGTTGTTACCAAATATATTTCCGGCTAACGTTTCTACCTCTACGTCTTCCTCAGAGCCTGTGGTCCATGGTGCTCTGAAAACAAGTATTTATCACCGGACAATCATGGCAACACCAATCACCCTGTATAAAAGAGCATCGGCTGGTGAAATTGCATCATATGAGCGGTGTTCCACTAAAGAAGATAAGAGTCGGTACGGCGGCGAAGACACCACATCGAGAGTACGAAGAACTTCGTACATGGGCTGGAATTATCGACTCCGAGGGAGATGAAGACGTCGAAACGTTGGTCGAATAAATATTTGGTAGCAACCTAGTGTTAGATTATCAATAGAGCAAGCTGCATTGATATTTTAATATTAGACAGACACATCCATGCGAATTCCATGCGATTGGTCTCCACGTGGAATATTCAGCTGAGAAGTAGTGGAGAGCGATGAATGCACGAAGTTGTTTTCGTTTCCAGTGAGATTGAAAACCTTCTTTCGTGAATGTTCTGTTTTCCATGTGGTATCTTGCTGATTAAATTTCGGTCTCGGACTTCAGGCTCGGAAGAAAGCGAAATTCGCCGAACCGTCAGCTTTTTTGTGAATAAAAAGTGAAATGACAACTTCCTGTTTGCTCATCGGGAAAACAGCGAATTACATCGAACGATAGCTGAAGAGATCTCGTTGGTACAGGACTTTAAGTGTTGACATAGTAAGTCCCATTTAGGCAATTTTTTCGCCTGTCTCTCAGCTAGTGTACCTTGTTTCATTGAAAAGCTAACACGACGTTGTTACCAAATATATTTCCGGCTAACGTTTCTACCTCTACGTCTTCCTCAGAGCCTGTGGTCCATGGTGCTCTGAAAACAAGTATTTATCACCGGACAATCATGGCAACACCAATCACCCTGTATAAAAGAGCATCGGCTGGTGAAATTGCATCATATGAGCGGTGTTCCACTAAAGAAGATAAGAGTCGGTACGGCGGCGAAGACACCACATCGAGAGTACGAAGAGCAGGACTTTAAATGTTGACATAGTAAGTCCCATTTAGGCAATTTATAGTCAGGAGGCACCTACACTTGCAAAATGTTATATACTGGTAACAGCTCTCTATGAGACAAAGATATGGCTTGCTCTATAGTGTTGAGCAATATTATGGTATAGTAGAGGGAGGAAATCATTTCTATTCCACAATCTTAACCGTTTCATTTACTGCCTCTTTTTTAATAGCATGGTACGTTGGAAATATAACCTCTGTAGTGCTGAGATATTTGCAAAACTCCGGATCGCGTTAGCCCTCGGAAAGGGTAATAGCGGTTCGTTCCCCACCGCAGATACCTGCGGTCCGGAGTTTTGCAAATATCTCAGCACCATAGAAGTTATATTTCCAACATGCCCTGGCATGAAAAAGAATAGGCAGTAAATAAGAAAGTTAATATTGTGTTTGTAACTGCACTCTCAGCTTAATTGGGTTGAGTATCGATTTGGGCTCCCAGATCAATCCCGCTAACGGGTGATTGCTGTTGGCAGTGATCGACAGAACTAGATGAGAGACAGGCGAAACGAAGAACACAAATGGTGTACATGGTGAGCACGTTCGCCTCCGGAACGGGTAATAACGAGGTTCGATCCCGCCGCAGAGAACTGCGGTCCAAAAATCTCAGCATTAGTGAGTCAACAGCTTTCTTTAAAGCGATGAAAGCGAGAAAGTGTTCTCCGTCGTACTCTCTTATTACTTCATTAAGTCTTCTCATCGTGTAGAAGTGGTCCATCGTATTGCACTTTTTGCGGAACCCTGCTTGCTCACATGGCTGGCCTTCGTCCTGGGTCCTGTCAGGATCAGCTTAGGATAACTTGAATGGAGAGTTCATATACGACAGACGGCAAACAGATTAGGCGGTAGTTGCTGCTATCGTCCAGTTCAGCCTTCTTGAACAATAACACAATCTTGATGTTCTTGCACTAAATAGGAACCTTGCTTTCTGACAGATGTCTAAACAACCCAGGCATTTGTTTATGAGCAGTGGTGGCTTCACATGTTCAGGTCTTATCGGGTGCGATCCTGGTGTTGTTCGATTCTTCACCAACGAACTAGCACATCGGATTTCGGAAATGAAAACTGATGGGACGAAATATCCACATTCTCCTATACGGGGAACAAAGACGTGTTTGTTGAAAAGATCCAAATAGTAATCGCGAATGATTTTCTCGACTGCCTTTCTGGAAGCTGTAACTGTTTTGTCTGTGCGTTGGAGTGCAATCATCTTGGTTTTGTAATGGACGAAGCTTCGGCGAACTCTGTGAATGTTTTTCCCAACCCCTGCAGTATAACTGCTGCTCTTCTTTGTCTCAGTTTATTCTTCATCATCTGTCTGAGTTGTTTCGCAAGTTCGGACGTTATTTCGCAGTTGCCTGCAGCTCGTGCGTTTCCACGCTAGTCTATCAGTTCGAATGTTTCTGGAAACAGATTCCTCTTGGTGACTTTCGAATTCTCAGCTTTCATTGTGCTAACATGAAAATGTTTAATACGCCGTAGCATTCGCCCTTGATATTATCAACAACGTATAACTGTTTTGTCTGTGCGTTGGAGTGCAATCATCTTGGTTTTGTAATGGACGAAGCTTCGGCGAACTCTGTGAATGTTTTTCCCAACCCCTGCAGTATAACTGCTGCTCTTCTTTGTCTCAGTTTATTCTTCATCATCTGTCTGAGTTGTTTCGCAAGTTCGGACGTTATTTCGCAGTTGCCTGCAGCTCGTGCGTTTCCACGCTAGTCTATCAGTTCGAATGTTTCTGGAAACAGATTCCTCTTGGTGACTTTCGAATTCTCAGCTTTCATTGTGCTAACATGAAAATGTTTAATACGCCGTAGCATTCGCCCTTGATAATATCAACAACGTAATCCTACTAGGAGTTGCCTGCAGCTCGTGCGTTTCCACGCTAGTCTATCAGTTCGAATGTTTCTGGAAACAGATTCCTCTTGGTGACTTTCGAATTCTCAGCTTTCATTGTGCTAACATGAAAATGTTTAATACGCCGTAGCATTCGCCCTTGATATTATCAACAACGTAATCCGACTAATGATTTGACTAAATCCCAGCTAATAGTAGTTTTGAGATTTCGTTTTTTTTGACTCATCGGCTTTCCCTCAGAGAACTGGAATGGGAACTGGAAGGAGGAACTCTGATCCCATGTAGAATTTTAGGATACCAGAGAAGTCGATAAACAAAACCTTCGATATAATTTTATGAGGGCTATTTGGTTATGATGCTCTCCATTGTGAGACTGCCATATTCAGCGTTGAGAACTGGGCTTCTGGAATTGTAAGTTACCCATGAGTGGTCTCGGCTGTTATGAGGAGCCTAGACAGCAGCTAGCCCTTCTCGTTCTGTTCTAATTGGTGGGTCCCAATACGACGTTCTTTTGGCTCCGTCCGTAGTATTAAATTCTCCAATGATGACTCTAAAGAATGCGTGGTGTTCTCTATAGAAATCCTCCAAGTCCATATAGAACCTTTCGACTTCGTCTTTGTCATAACTTTATGTCGGTACATAGACGACGAAGATTTTTGGAGCCAGTATTGAACCACAACTCTTCACTCGTAAACGTCCGATTCTGGTTGCTACCTGTTTGAATGAACCCACGTTCATGACCAAACTTTGTTGATCAAAACGCCGATGGGGCCATCTCCCGTATCACCGTTCTGAAAATGAACTCTGGATGAAGCCAGGGTAGCTTGCCGGTCTCCACCAGAGCAGACGAAGAATTGGAGGCGACTTCTAACCTTCTCCCATCCACTTGGCATTCACTTGATTGCGGCTTTTTGGCCGAATTGACTCGTGCTATACCATCCACATAAACAAGAACACATCCACGCACGCATGCATGAGTACGTCTTCCTATGTACAGAAGGTACGTGACGAATCGGGGCAGCAGAGATAGGGAGTCATCTGATTGTGATTTTTAGGATTCATCTGTGTCTCAGCAAAGCATAACGCTGCTTTTGCTTTACCTCTGTGGGCGAGATCAATGGGCAATCTTTGTAAGGAGTATTGTTGTCTAGAATGTTTAATAAAGGACAAAAGTTTCAAGCGTTCGGACGTGATTAGTGCATCAGGAACGAGCCATGCTTTCGACAGCTATAAGCATCTTCAGGGATAATTTAATGTACATCTGACTTGTGCAATGGCTTAGCGTGACCCGTAAATATGTTAGGTCGGTGTTTTTGTCCCCTAAACATGTGTCGTTCAATTTTCTGACCTTGGAGAGATTAAAAACTTGGTGAGGATAACGTGCAGGCTCTGATAAACAGCCGACCCAGTACATATTGCAGAGCAACTCAAACCACTGCTCTACCCGCGAGTACTTCGATAATGATCATGAAAAGTGTACAGCTATGCTAAAAATGTTTCTAAGTAAAGAACTGCATGCAAGCAGAAGAGTCAATTTCCACCGCCTATTCATTGGCGACAGTCTCCGTGATGCACTACTCTCCCTGCGTTAATATTACCTCGCTTCGAAGCGAACTAGCGGTAAACTTTTTTTTTTTTGTAAATTGTCAAGTATGGGAAATTAGTTTTCTAGTGTAACGTCTGACACAGAATCTATGTTGGATAGGCCATCGATTGCACACAAACGAAGCAAAAAAAAAAACGCTATATTGAAAAAATAAACCACCGCAGAGGATATGCATTGAAAGCAATGCATTTTGAACAATTTGCCTCACACTCGTCCATCCCATCTGATGCCTTTTGGATTTCATGTGTTGAAATACTTGAAAAAATATATGCGATTGGAAGAGACGACTTTTTTTCATGAGTATTAACGTCCAATTGAAAGCAATGCATTTTGAACAATTTGCCTCACACTCGTCCATCCCATCTGATGCCTTTTGGATTTCATGTGTTGAAATACTTGAAAAAATATATCCGATTGGAAGAGACGACTTTTTTCATGAGTATTAACGTCCATTTTGTTGGTGCTGCTATGCTATCAGAGTTATTTCATATCAGAGATGTGTAAAAGTTATACCCCACAGCTGCAATTCATTCTGCTAATTTCCGTGAAAAAGAAAAGGGCCTTTTTCTGTGATTTCCGTTTTCTATGCTGTGGACGAGAACTGAAAGTGACGTCTTACCAAGAATTCTGTCAACCTGTAATCGGATGGATGTCAACCATCACTACCGTTAAAAAAAAAACGCTATATTGAAAAAATAAACCACCGCAGAGGATATGCATTGAAAGCAATGCATTTTGAACAATTTGCCTCACACTCGTCCATCCCATCTGATGCCTTTTGGATTTCATGTGTTGAAATACTTGAAAAAATATATGCGATTGGAAGAGACGACTTTTTTTCATGAGTATTAACGTCCAATTTGTTGGTGCTGCTATGCTATCAGAGTTATTTCATATCAGAGATGTGTAAAAGTTATACCCCACAGCTGCAATTCATTCTGCTAATTTCCGTGAAAAAGAAAAGGGCCTTTTTCTGTGATTTCCGTTTTCTATGCTGTGGACGAGAACTGAAAGTGACGTCTTACCAAGAATTCTGTCAACCTGTAATCGGCACTACCGTGATGGATGTCGTTTATTTCCTAAATGGTTTGATGGACCGACTTCGTATATCGTGTGGCTATCACCTTCTTCCACTCGTTCTGTTGTCTTGCAGCCATCAGCCACAGTTCGTGGAGTTCCCGCCTGGATTCGGCTGCAACTTGAAGATCCGTTACCTTTTACTCTTATATATTGATTAGTCACCAAGCGTAGTTCACCTTTAAATTCCGAAATAGCCGTGTTAGGGCATTCCCACATCTCCACCATAGTGGTGAAATGGTCACATCGCTGAATAAACATTCCTGGATGTCGGATTGGTACGTACAGTGGGACTCATTACTCCAAAACACTCTGCGAGAAATCATTTCCATAGTTTATCACGTTCAAAGATAATGTTCCAATTTTTGGCAAAGCCTCACATTTCGTTCTTTAAGAACAGCAAACACTTCAACTTAGTTAGATGTGCAAAGGTGTCCTTTGAGGCTGGCCGAGTTGCTAAAATACGTGTCTTGCTTTAGGAGCAACTAGTAGTCAATTATGGCTACATACGCGAACACACACAAACCTCTGGTGGTCCAATGTGGGACGATGAACCTGACTTTGCGACAAATCATCAAAATGAAATTATACTTACAAGAGCGACGCTGAGAGCCATGCCATGGGTCAGGTCATGTGCGTTTAAACTAGGACGCAATGCGAGCTTGTTAGGCAGGATGCATTCGCCCAAAATGATACATAGTGCTTGAACCTAAGCCACACTCGTCAGTGGTAACTGGTCAGAAGAACGGCTGGTTCGTCTAGTCTCGTGCACTTATGTGAAATAAGTGCTGGTAGAGCGTGACGGTTCGAGTTTTTCGATCTTCCATCTCAATTTAATGTTAGCTTTCGGGCTGCACTTATGCTCTTTTATATACACTTGAATATGATGTACTTTGACAGGGTGAAAGCCAGTTTGAACGTGAAAAATTTTTTCATCTAGTATATCAACACAAAAATGTTTCATCATGGTACACGGACTTCAGAATACCCTAAGGGAAAGAATTCTTTCTAGGTAGTGACCATTAACAAAACGACCTCAACGAACTGGCGACGTCGTAAGAGCTAAATATTGAGATCGAGTGAGAAGAACGAAACTAACAGGGTAATTACTTGCTAACGGTTGCCCAAAGGTCAAGTAGTTAAGGCTATACGAACCTTTTTCAATTTAAATGACGAGCATAATTGAAGACAAGTTGTCCTTATTAATAATAGTTTTCATGTTGTGGTCCTCTCAGTCACACCATACACCCCTCCCTACCCTGAATACAAGTAAAAATACTTGAATTACATAGTGGTAAACGTGAGAATCAACAATATTGTTATACTTATATACCCAGATGACTAACCATCACATGAGATGTGAAATGACATGCTGCTTTCAGCACTTCTATTATCCATTTCGGTTACATGAAACTGCCATCTGTGGATATAAAGGATTTCATCTGTATTAGATTTTTTTGTTTTTATGTGAGTTCAATTGCACCTTGAAGATTTCTCTCCATCTCTTGTCATAGACATATTGAATACTGGTCGACTTCATTTTCTCTGAAGTACCCAAATAACTGTGCTAGGACGTACCCAGGTCTTCACCATAGGAAATCGTCAATCCATCTGAATTTGAAAAAGGTTTGCTGTCTTAAAATAAGATTCTTTCAAAATGGCAGTGACTTCCGTGTCAGCAGGGACACATGCAATTTGAAGAGAGCTTGACCAAAAAGTTGCACTGTGAATGGCAGTTACTCATGCAATGCAATCACGATTATAGCAAACTGGTTGGAGAACCGAAACTGGTGAAACTTTTAGAGATTTTTTGAATGTCTCTGGTGCAAGTGATGCGCGATGGCATTATTTCCACTACTCATGTCAAATATCTCGCAAATGTTTGTGACGACTTATTGATACAAATTTGCAAGAAGGATTTCCACATCCAATGACTACATCTTACTTAAATAGGTAGAAGATCTGTCCTCACATGTTTTGCTGGTCTCAGCACTTCTGCCATTCATTTCATTGACTAGCAGCCATCGAACATGTAGGAAACCCAGCTCGTGTGTAATTTCGAATACTCACTGAGAAGAAGAAAAGCTGAACTTTTCAAAGAAAAAAAAAGAAGAAGAAAAGGAGAAATTTCAGAAAAAGTTTATTGTCCAGTAATTTGACCAACAACTAACTACTGTTTCATTGTAATCACGACAGCTACTGCATGGAATGTGCGGATGTTAAACACCAAAAGAGACTCAACATAAACTGCGAAGCACTTTGAAGAAGACGACAGCTATGCATTTTCTGTATGGACCACAATAACCGATGATAAACAATAGTATACATATCATTCATGTTTAGAGAACAATAGCGCAAAGTCTTCCCTACAGTTTTGTTATGTTCAAAATGCCTCAAGTCCTCTACTTATTGAGGAAAGATTTATGATTGTCAAAGAACTAGAAAGTCACCAGCCGACGAAAAATTTCGCGTAGTCCGTTCGGCCAACCTCTTAGACGGCAGCCGAGGCAGAATGTTTTAACCCATTGGCGACGGTATGACATTGCAGTGCCTGCACGTGATGGCACGAGTGAACATTATGAATACTATGGTGTCCATTATCATTTGGTTGGTTCCGAAACCTGTTTTTACCGTAACATGTATATTCATCCGTTTTTCTTTTATTTACCGCTTACTACAATTTTTACAGCAGAGTATAATTCGAAATCAACCACACCGATGCTGAGATATTCGCAAAACTTGGAAGCAGCTCAGATTGAGCCACGAATTCTCTTTGCGAGGGCTCGCGCTTTACACACTGCGCTACGGAGGTGCTTGCTCTGCGCATCTCTCAGCTAGTTTTCTATCTACCAGTGCCATCAGCAATCATCCGTCAACGGGATTGATCCGGGGAGCCCACATCGGCATTGATCCCTTATATTCATACGCATTTCTAAGCGAAAGCAGATCAGAGTAGGAGTGGTGAGTCCAGGATAGCCATTATCCACACCTAATGTTGTACAAAGAACCTCTTTTTTTGTGCAAATTTGTTAACCGATATTTCAGCTTAGAATTAAATGTTCTTTTATTTTAGGCGTTACGGTTACTGTATGGAATGTGCAGAAAATGAAAATGTTGTCAGGCCAGCCACAAAAATAAGACCCCGTCGGGAATAGTTTAACGACTCGAGCACTGAGTGCCATCTGCTCCCCCTGAATATGGTTTTCGTTGTAATGCGTTTCTTACAAACATAAAGCACTCCGTAAGTGCTATCAATTTTGGGTGCACTACGTTGTAGTAGAAAGAAGCGATTTCTTACGCACTAGCTTCTGTTGCTGGTTATAGTTTCCATAAATATTTCATTTCAGTCAAACGGTCCCAATGAACCATCTGAGCCACAATGATCACCATCACCACTCAAATTACTTCAAACTAGTCCTTATTGTTTCAAAGTATGAAATATACAGCACTGGCCTGTCTGTATAATGTACCATGATGAAAACAGATTCGGAAAAACAACACGAGGTGTGAACTGCACAGCTAAATCGAACGTGTTTGTTTCCAGTTATCATCCCAGTTGCCCACTCGCTGATACAAAATTCGAGTTATCATGGGCGCAACCACCATCACAACTACGCTACGAACAAAAACTTAGTCCATTAGAACTTAGTCGAAACATCGATTTTCGATATGCCTAGGCATTACTACTTAATTTATTGCAGTTCTACCAACATATGAGTGCGGATGGCGCGGTGGTCAGAGATGTCCCGCTATACACATGGGATCGATCCCCGCGCTCCAGGCTTACCAAGCTTTCCATCCCTATAGGCGCCACATTGGTAGCAGATCTCCCTGGGAGGATAGCAGCACTGGTTCGATAGATCGGTAGGCCATCGCGAGTCATTGTAAAGACCGCATATGCATCCGCTCACCTCCAACAATGCTTAATTGATGCCGAATGCATGCGCCGAGGGTTTTAACTTTTTCGTTATCCACGGACTACAAGAACACGTGACCTCGCGTCAATACAACAAAACATTCTGTCCGAATCGAGAGGACGGATGGCTGTGGACTATCGGCTCGCTAGCCGGATAAATCTTTTTGTCAACCTCGTGTTAGCTCCACAATGCAAGAAGGTATCAGCAAAGGCAGTTCGCAAGATTTAATCTCGAAGGGTTTTAACAGTATCGTGAAATCAGCACACTTATCAGAATTACAACGGAGTAGATATGCTACAATACACACCAGACGAGGCGCAGACTGCCTGGTCGAGTCGAACTTTTCATTTTTACCCACCTCGATCTCCTACTCGTTGACTTCTGATGCGGTGAAGTTCGTGTTATCTAGGTCGAACCAATCTTGAGTACCTCACGAAAAAGAACTTAGCCAGAGTACTTATCGTACAGAACAATCTCGAAGGATTCAACGGTATCGCAACGTCCTTGCACTGATCAAAATCATAATGTGCTAGGACTGGCACAGACCGTGTTCAGAATGAGTTTTCCCCAACGACACGACATTTGACGTCCTCGCGACAAGTCCACCGGCATGCCGCGCGGGGTTGTCGCGCGGTAGTGTCCACCACTTCACTGCGAAGCAAGCGGCGTCGCGCGCGGCATGCCGTAACTCTCGCGACCACCCTGTTGGCAGGTCGTGGTCTCGTTGGCTAGCATTTGTTTCTGCGCAGTGTCGTTGGTCCTGAAAACTGGCCCAAATTTTTCAAGCCGGGATCTGTGTTTTGCCCCGTGCTTCTCTTGTCGCGTAACTTTTACTGCTTCGCAGTGTTTTACCATACATTTTCACAAGCTCTGCTTTGATTTCATGACTCCCCCTTTGTAGTTGTTTCAGATTTGTCGAAAAGTATCATATAAACTGTGCGATCAGGTACTGGAAATTCTGACTGACAAGGTGGATGTGCTTAGAGAGCCGGTGAGGGTAACTGTGAAGGGCTTCAGCCGAAGTCAGTGTGATGTTCCAGATGTCTTGAAGCTCTTTATGTTCAGTTATGATTCTCATGTCATTCATAGGGAAGGGTTTTTGCATTTCTCCGTTCGTTTTAAGCCTAGAATTTTCGCAGCAAGCGTGATTCGATGTGTTCAAAAAAAATTTCTATATATTGACTTCTTCACTTTGAATCCTACAAAAAAAAAACGGTACTACTAATTATGCAACGACAACGATACTTAGACAGTCACAAAAGGTGGACAGCGGGCCAGATCGAAAGCGCGGAAAGGGTAATCGCGGTTCGATCTGGCCCGGCGTCCACGTTTTGCGACTATTTCAGCATCGTTGTGGTTGTATTTCACATCATATCCTGCCGTGAAAAATTATAGTGGGCAACAAATAAAAGCTTAACACTGCTAATTATATATTTTTTTCCACATGAACGAAACTTCTCCTTTCGGTTGCCGTCCATCAGCTCTTAGTCGAGGGTTCACAGTCAGGACGTTAAACCCGGTACTGTCTATCTAAGCACTTGGCCATGGTTCTGCACCTGTTTTTGTGCTTAGTGTAACCGTTTTTGTACTTCTACAATATGATTGTCTTTAATACAAGATTCAGCTACTTTGCTTGTTTATCTACTTCGCATTTTTTTCCCTTTTTTGTCTTTAAATTTCGTCGTGAGCTTGTTACATGAAGCTATAAGTCCATTTCAGGTTTACTGTATATAGGGTCCTACTTTGTCTGGAAGGATAATCTGTACTTGTGGAGAGAAGCCATTGTATTGCTTTTTGTTGTTCATTCTGCAAGGATAGTCCGGACATCACTAGTCGTCGAAGCAATTCGGGACAGTCATTATTCCTTGTATATACTGTACAGAAATATTCTCTCTACTAACATTGTACAGTAGTGTGGACGAGTGCTTTATTCTGTCTATTGCTGGATTTCTTTCGATATCGCTAAATAACAAATGGCAGAACCACAGTGGTCGAACGGCTATGCACATAACGTATGGAATAACACTCCTCAAGGACGTGTAGGTGTGTTGCAAACTTATTCATCTTTTCCCTTTTTTTCTGTTTTTATTTGTTTACCGTGGCACTTGTAACTCTTCCAGTGTGCGATGTACAGCGGTGGGATTCATCCCACGGCGGGGTCTCCCGAGCTGAGAAGTTCGGCGTTTCCATCCGGGCGCGCGCCTAGGTGTAAACCAGCACATGTATCCACCACCGTCCTTATATCAAACTATTCGCATGGTGGTTAATCTCTCGTTGATACACATACACAAGATGCGGCGACTGCCTGTTTTAGTGACGATCTTAGGCAGACTTTAGCTAGGGAGACCTCAAGACTTCAGGGACCATGATGTGTAAACCAGCAAAACTGCAAAAAGGGAATTGTGCTGATGAACGCACAACAAATGAAAACGGGCTATCCAACTACTCAAGCAGATAGGTATTATTGACTGCTACTAACTAGAATGTATGGGATGTGGTTTGAGGTATACAATGCTCTATGTCTATCCATCACTTCTGTGTCTTTATAAAAAAACGATCTGGCGGAGGTATTCTATTACAGTTTTAATTTTCATTAATTGTCAGGAATTTCTCAAATTGTCGTTTTTTTCGAAGGTGGGGGTTTTAAATATGAACCTGTTGTAGAAACTGCGGAACTTCATTTGTTAGCCAGTTTACCATTCCTTATATAATTATCTTTATGTTCGTCACCACGGTTGTTCATTGCTTGGGTACATCTCTGGTACTAAATAATATACATACTTCAGTATACACACGGTAAATATACATACGTCAAAACGTTAACGCAAACAGGTTAGAACAACTTTCTGTGGGAATAGCGGTTGTTCATCTCTTAAATCCCCACTGGGTCCTTCCACTTTCGCCATTTTCTTCTTTTTCAGTCTCTGTATCACCTCCTGCCTTCCTTCTTCCTACCTTTCCATCGTACATCCCCTTATGTTCGCACTTCAAAGCTAATCAAAGCTAATTGAACTCATATCTCAGTGCCGATCGCAGGTTTTACAAAGTCAGCTTGAACCGAAGTCGTGTCTCTGGACCCATAAGGCTGGAATTTTTTGGTCCATCAGCCTTTTTCACTTCTTTATCTATCTCGATCTTTTTTCGATGCATATTTATTATGAATCCATGCGTTCATCTCCATCTTAGTTTTTACGGAGCTTCTATTCAGGATCGTGATCCCAGCAATTCATCGACCAAAGAAGCTTTTGCTCTTGCCTTGGCCTATGTTGAGAACTTATGAAATGTTTAGCACCGCCAACTTTGTGGTCTTATTCCTCTCGAAAACTCACTTACTTCAAAATACTAGCAGCACGTTACGTTCTTAATGCAGAGTGTTGTAATTCCACCAGACGTATTTATTGTTCTGGCACATTGGTACATCAGGGCGGTTGTTTAACTACTACTATATCTTGTACTCCTTGCATGTGGCCTTTTTCCGAGTTTCTATCAGCAACAGAGACAAACTTCTGCTTGACGCTTCGTCAGTTTTGTGTCATTTGGAGAGTGCCTATTAAGAAGTCTTTAAATTTGCGTCGTAGGTTGACATGAAGTGGGAGCTTACATGAAATTTCGTTAATATTTTCATTTCCTAGCTGGTGAAGAAACCATGTTTTACATATACGGCCGCTACTATGGTTGCTAGTTCGATCCGCCCCACAAACAAACCAATATCTTCTTCCCTCCTGGGTCATTAAATTGCTATCAGGCTTATGTGGAAGAAGGCGATACTGCCGAAACGAGGCTTATCTGGAAGAAGGCGATACTACCGAAACGAGGCTTATCTGGAAGAAGGCGATACTACCGAAACGTCAGCTACCGTTGTATTGTATGCGTTCT
Organism: Angiostrongylus cantonensis; assembly: GCA_009735665.1. Classification (NCBI taxonomy): domain Eukaryota; kingdom Metazoa; phylum Nematoda; class Chromadorea; order Rhabditida; family Metastrongylidae; genus Angiostrongylus; species Angiostrongylus cantonensis. The sequence goes on along the minus strand of MQTX01000152.1, from coordinate 91,498 downwards.
ATTTGTGCGGAATAACAACCTCGCAATTGCTGAAAAAAGAAAACGATACAATTATCTGGAAATATAGAAACAGTTCCTTAACAGTGCCTAATGAAGTCCAGTGCATGACACATCTTTCAGGAATTGATTAATGCCGAGTTGTTTATCCTTGGTCATTTGTTCTACATTGAGTTAAACCTCTAAAAATCATTAGATTCGAATTGTAAGGTAACTAATTGGTGATGATTCGATCCGCGTTCAAACAAATTTGCGCGGCCATGGAACTACCACATATTCCTGCGACTAGTTGTCCGTTACTTTCGCTTCGATCCAACACACATGACAAAAACAAGCTTTTTTGTTGATTTTGGGAGATGTTGATTATTATACATGGTTTTCATTTTTTCCTTCTCAGTTCCCACGGATATTTTTTTGTTCAAATTCCGATATTTGGTTTACTCAAATTCTATAGTCTTGCATATTTTACGAAGCTTTCATCTTCTTCGTATTAACGAGGCTTTATTATCTGATGTAAGGAATTATGATTTCAGACCATTCCGTTAGCAAGCCTATAATGGTTGCGAATGCTAATACCAGTCAAGCAACGTCACCACAATCCGAATCCTACGGTCCTGGAGTGCTACAGATGGTGGTTGATAATGTGTTGAGTGGGTCACCTGCGTCTGTCAATGCTAAATTTGTGAGTGCTTTTTTTTCGTACTGTTTATTCACACACTAATTATTACTGAACTTTCAACTTAAATAAGTGATAAGAGCACAATATTCCTTGTCTGAGCTGAAAAACGGCCAAGATATTATTCGTTTGATGGTACTTTTTATTTTTCTTTCTCCACAGCTACCTATCCTTTTAATTTTCACACGTGTTGGAGTTTACGTTAGGATAACCTTGAAGTACATTTTAACACATTGGTGACTCTGCGAGTTTTCAAACAAAGAGAAGCATTTATGGGCTGCAAACAATCGGAATTTTATCACATAGGATGACTAAGAATGCATTGTTTACAGAAAAAAAATTGGAAAAAAATTATGCCGAAATGGTTCTCATTTCAATTGATGAAGTTCGTTCTGAGCTCAGATAGGATTGCTTATACCTCCGCGACAGTGCGTACTGATTTCGATGCGTTCGTTTCTTAGAATCAGAAATTGAAACGTAAAGGATAGCGCTCTCGGCACTGATCATCACTTAGCGAATGCGCTATCCATTCGACCCCACCAAGCATCGAGAGGTGGTTTAGATGCATATGTGACCTAAACGACGTCTTACAGTGGCTTTCAAATATACCAAATCACTTTTTACTCTCGCAGACAGCGCTAATACCATTCTACCGGTACTGGAGGGATTAAAACCTTAATGAGCCTGAGGAAGGTAGTAAACCAAGAACCACATGCGCACTGCTGGGCACCTTTAACATCAAACATATCTCAGCTTAAAGTGAACTCTAATAATTGATGTATTGAAACTATTACAATCTGAACTTGGGAAAGGTTCACATTTCAAGAAGCTGAGCGATTTGGCAAGCTTGGCTTTATATCATGACAGATTGGTGTCACCAACTCATCATTTCATCGTTTCAAATACATCATTGTTATTTCGGTTACTGTGCTTGCCTGTAAAATCTTTTAAAAAGTGAATCTTGGAAACATTTTAAATCAAAATAATCACCTGTATCACTAAGCGTGAATGGGGCAAACGAAACCATGAACATCATTTTCTTGAGATTTAGTCGAAGACCAATCTTTTCACACGCTTTTTTAAAGTCGCAAGCATGCGTTCCACTTGGCTAATCTCTGGTGTTATAAGAACGATATCATCAGCAAACTGATGCTTTGACCTTTGCTGGTGCTGCTGATGAAATCAAAATAATATTTCCAAAAAAGTTAGATGTATCCTTGTAGAGATATAGTAAAGTCTTTTATATAAGTATTCTCCAAGTTTTCCGTGCTTATTTTAAGTCAAGAATGCTCACTGATCCGGAGGTAGATTTAAACCAGCGTACTCGTGGACTTCTCACTCATCCCTCGATGTTTTTGAAGCTTCTGAAGCCGAAGGGTAAATTATGAAAGGTAGAATGGTAGAGTCTACGTTGTTAGCACGGACAACGATGTTTTCCATTCTGTTCACTAAGCCTCAGATGATTCCAAAAACTTTATATGCCATCCTCCTCTCAGGCTTAGATTAAAGCTATCATTCATTGCGTGGACTTATCTGCTGAGATACACATGGCCATGGTGTTTGCATTTATTCGTTTGAACGTAAATGGTGTACTAGAAACTAATCGTTATCTAGTGACATTGTTTTATAGAGGTACAATCGGAGCTGCATCCTTGCGCAAATACTGTCTAAATTAGATAGCGTTAGTTCTACCTCACTGAAGCTTGGTTTTATCCACCGTCAAGTTCACTCATTTCAGGTTTTGTGGCATTATCGGACACATTTATATCGATGACAATCTCTACAAAATTGTGCTTGTAGAATTGCTGTATAGCTCGTGAAGGACATTTTTGAACATAGTAGTAATTTCCTGATTATCTGAGGTTTTCAGGGCGCGTGTGGCGCAGTGGTTGGAGGCGCCACACGCACCACACGCACGTAGAATCTATCCATGCGCTCATATCCCACCAAGCCTTCCATCCTTCCGGGGTCGGCAAATTGGTACCAGACTTGTCTGGGAGGATAGCAGTACTAAATCGATACATCGGCAGGCTACCGCGAGTCATTGTAAAGGCCAGATATGCATTCAATCACCTCTAACTATACGCAATGAAGTCGAATGCATGGCGCAATCCCTCAGGGATTGATCAATGCCGAGAGCTTTATCCTTTATCCTTTCATCTCAGGCTTTCATGACTGCTTCTATCAAAACTGAGTTAAGAGCCGTTTTGGCAAAAAAAAAAGAGAAAACACTGGAAGTGCGATAAGGTCTGGACTTATACATGTACAGTTTTTCATTGATTTCCATTAGTACAAAAGTGAGATCAATCGAGTTGAATTTTTTTCAAAACCTCGCTTTTTTCACATAGACGTATACCTTCCCCATCCTGTTGAGAGTCTTAGGTGTTAAGGTTGAAGGACGAAAAGCAGTTCCTAGTTAATTGAGCAGGCAGTCTAGCCGGTGTACGTTAAACTAGTGTAAGTCCTATTCAAACATGACGTAGCAACCCACTTGGATTCGACTCATTTGTATTCTTTAAATTTGACAGGTGTTGGGTGAAAAACCGACTCAATGTTTTTTTACACTGACCTTCTGAATGTTATTCATCAGCTTTTGTTCTAATCTTGATACATCAAAATTGCAAACGATGTATCATCCTTCTTTGATAAATCTTGAGTTGTAACTAACTAGAAAATAAAGTCTCATAACAACTTTTGTTTTTTCTATCACTATGTTTTTTTTATCACTGTTTTTTCTTCAGTGTCGTTTTGGAACAGCTAATTTTCTGTTTCCTTTAGGGTCCACCAAGTGCTAGAGGGGAAGTTTCTTTACGGATTATAGAAGGAAGAAGGTAAGCAGAGTTCTCTTCAGATTATATATGCATATGTATATAGCATATATATAGTATGTATATGTAGTATATATATATATATATATATATACTTGTAGGAATTTTATCGTTTTAGCGAGGACAAGCGGAACGAAGGTGCTTCTGTAGGTGTAACAATCCCCTGTGGTATTCCTTTGTTCAATTCAGGAGTTGAAGCACAAGGCGGCACACCTGATTTCCAGGTGGGATATTATGGGTTCCTTCACAAGATTTAGGGACCTATATATTAGATTTTTCACGCTTAGAGAAGTTACTCCAATTTAACTTTAATAAAATTTTTTCTAGAGTTCCGTTAATTCCTCTTGAATCCGTTTCTGTTGGTTTGATTACACTTTCTTATCATCAAGTTGATGTTTGCTGGTTCAGTTAATGGTTTGAATAGTTTTTTAGTCCAAATAAAGTTGGACTAGATATTAATAAATGATAATAGTGGCTAGTGTTAATGGATGTTTCAAATTATTTACCAACCTCATTTAAGCTTATCAAAGGAAGATTACATATCCTTTGGACATTTATCGGTAACTCTTTTGTATGTCTATGAAGCTAATTAGGTTCACTCTAGATTGTTGTAGTGTCGCAACTCCGTGTTTTTAAAGGGAAATGTTTTTTGGAGGAACGATGAGGTTATAAGACTCAGTTACATTCATGACAGCTACTTTTACTGAAACTAGAATTTTTGTGTAAGGAACGTTTTTTAAGAGGACTAGGGCAATTCCCAATTCCTCTGTCAGCTCTCGTTTTTGCTTAGTTCAATCCCACGTTGAAGCTTTCGTGAATCTATCAATGGGCTATTGGTTAGTTTTCCTACGTTACTTACTCACCCTCCTAGCATTCATAGATTGTTACCAATTTGATGAACTAAGTCTGTTGGTGACAATCCATATCTTAGTTGAGAATGTCAGGCATGAAACTAACCGAGGAGGTAACTCGATAGTTAAGAATCTCGACTAGGATCCTTACTCGGCATTAACCACTTCGTTGTTCAACGTGTAATATCCCTTCCATTACTGAAAAGCATTTTCTCTATTTAATGACGGTGTTGAGTTGCTATTTTTGATGTTTAATATATTTATGGGACCAAAAAATATCGCCATAATGAAATATTCGTGATTTCTATTACCTACCGATTCTACCGCACAGTTGTCTGTTTTTTAAATGAAGAGCCAGGAGATTGCCATACTATACCCATTATCGGCAAATATAGAATCGTTGCGCTTATATAAGGTGTAAATAAATTCATTATTTGTAAAGTATTAGTTGGTTCTGCTTAATATGCTTACTCTAGATGGCTCCATTTTTGTTCCAAGGCGGTCATGTAATTGGAGGAAATACTGCGGTGCCGTTTGGTTCAGGCTCTCCAGCTGGGCCTGGATTTGGTTATGGAGGATGGGGTACAATGTACTCACCACAGCAACCGCCGGTGTCGACGTCTAGCGATGAATGTCTCAAGAAAGGAGGAGGTATCACTTTAAAAAATATGTAGTGGTTTTCCCTTCCATTTCGTTATTGTCTATATAGGTACGGAAGAAAAACTGAAAACTTCACATGAATTTATTTTTCCATAGTTATAAGATCAGTGTAATAAGAGCTTAATTCAGCTGTATTCACAGATATACTGCTTGCAGCTTCGGGAACTGTGCCTGCGAATGTGTTTTCAACATCACCTCCGTTCTCATACCAGAATCCTATGCTTGGTGTTACAAACAGTCTATCGAATCTCTCGATAGGCGGCCATCAAATCACAAGCCCTTTACGTCCTGATCATTCAGTGCAAGGTTTTTGACTCGTTTCTCCTACGCTTGGAATACTTTGATTTCATGCTTTTGACTTTAGAACAATAATAATGTATGTTAATTTATTACTAGAGGTCTTTTTCAACAAAGATGTTTTAAAAAGACTTGTCTTGCAGTGACTAAGTATAACATCTTTTGCTAACAGTTTGGTGGCCAAAATCTATAAAGTGCGGATGTTTGGAAACATCAGTTTTGTACTTTTACATGGGATATGAAACGACCAAGACGTGGTTTTAGGCCTTTTCAGTGCAGATAGAAATTTGAGGGAAATTGATCATAAGTGTTGAACTGGGTGCTTAACTTGGCTACGATTTTGTATAAACTCGATTTTAAATTATGTTTTGCAGCATCTCGATTTTCATGCAGTTCAGTGCTGCCGTTGTTTCTTCAAAAAATCCATTAATTCTTAAATTCTTAGAGAGAACTTCATTCTTAAATTGTCAGCTTTTTGCACAACAGTTTGTGTGTTGTCTTTTCTCCTACGCAACGTACATTAGTGTTCTTAGGAAGGTGTTCATGTTTAGGTGCATCATCAGCGCTCTCAAACTTGCCTGCTCCTCATATGATGTATATGCGATACAATCAGTCAAATCCACAAACACCCACTCTTGGCAATAGTCCCACATTCTTTGGTAAGTTGTAGTGTTGCAGCTTTACCACTTTACGGCTACTCAACGATTTTGTAAACGTCGACTTAAAGCCCATGTGGCATCTTCACCAGTATTCATTTTTGGTAGTTTTATAAATCTTGAGAAATCCATCCAAGGATTGGTAGGACTTCTTGATTATGTAAAAATCGCCGCGTTACGGTGTCCTGCATTATATATATATATATAGTTTGACATTATTTATTGTGCAGGAAGCGCTATGAATGGTATACCTAATGTGAACCTGGCTCCGAACGGCGGTTTACCAAACTACGGTGCTGCCCACGCTTTCTTCAATGCTCAATCTCAATCGAACAACATGTCGCCTTTTAGTAGCATGCCCCAACGACGGTTACTGGACGAGGGTAACTGCAGGTATGTTGAAACACAGTCAGCGAACCATAGTCAGTGATAAAAAAAAAGTATGGCTTAAGAAAATGTGACTACCATTTTTTTCACTTCATTTCCCTACATGGTCCAGTTGTATATAAGTATTACACTGAAGATGAAGTTTTTCAATAGTTTTTATTTTTTCTATGACAAATATGAAGGAACAAATTGTCTAAACAGCCATGGCCATTCTTTGGGATTAGTATATTACCTCAGTAACTCGGTTTGCTTCGTCTCACAAGAGACATTGTTTGGGTAATTATTATAGGAGTTATTTGTCGATCCTTTTATGTTAATCTAACGAGGACAAGTTACCCTTTAACATGCTTATTTTCTGATAATCTTGTTAGCCATCTAGTTGAACAAGGGAGCCCAGTGGGGGTGCGAGAAGGACCACATCTTCGGACCAATTTGTTTTTTCTAACTAGAATTTTACTATGTCGGACTTCTTTTTAGGTCCTTGGACCTGTTACTGAGTGAATCTCCGCTGTACATCGTAGTTTAACGTTAGGGGTTCTTTCCTTAGCCTTGGTAACGCTATCAAACTTTGAGAATGGTGACTTTTATAAGACCAATTACATCCATCTGAAGACGGACTTTTACGGGAAGTCGCTATTTGCTGTAACACGAAATATATACTGACTGCTAACCGATCCATGATGTGAGGGAGGTTGGACAATTGTACTTGGATTTCATCTAAACTATACGTTTTCCATTTCAGAGGCACGGCAAATAGGAGCCATATTCTTGAAGATTTTCGTAACAATCGAGCACCTCCGTTGCAAATTACTGATATCTTGTCTCATGTCGTGGACTTTGCGAAAGATCAGCATGGTTCGAGGTAAGTTTTGAAGTACACTTTTCACTGTGTAGTCCAGGTTGTGACGATTTCCTTTGTCACAGACTTATCGCGAGGTCTTTATTGGATTTCGAAGATCACTCAACACATGATGGTCTGCATACATTCTGTACACTTACACATGGTCCAAAATTATTTTGCTTTCAACTTTAAACAAATATGTGGCTCATAATGGACTTTACTAATCGAAATAAAGGCCGTTATAATCCGCAAATGTTTGGCAATAATATGAAATTCCTAGTAATCTATTACGACAAAATTCTAATTTTATGGTGTACAGGGGCCGTTGAAGCTGGTATTTCTTACGAGGGAGCTACTGAACAGTTGACATTTCGTAGAAAAGGGCAGGATATTGCTTGCCAATGTGAAGTTAATTGCGATATAAATGGATCTGAAATTTTCAATCTGAAAGCTGTAGGGACGTTTCAGAAAAGTCATTTATTAAAGCTTTTTCATAGGATAGTTTATCGCCAATTATCAAAAAACCAGCATCAGGCATTATTCGTTCATCACAGTACGTTATCTTATTTGGCTTATAACTGCTCATTTCATTACACGTCGAAACTCTTGCTAACTTTAAAATTAATAAAAGGCTTAAATCTTGGAAGACTGTGTGACACTAGATCAGCGTAAATTTAGTTCGTTATATTTGCTACATTTGTTGTTGCTTTATAGCGCATTTCTATGAATGAAGTTCTTATTCGTGAGGAACGTTTTCTTAAGGTGTTCTCTGTTTTAATTTGTGATAGTTTGATATTCTGTCAAATATTTTTAGATTCATACAGCAAAAGTTGGAGCGGGCTTCTGATAAAGAAAAACAGTTGTTGTTTGAAGAGGTACTTGCAAATGCTCACGTGCTTATGGTGGATGTGTTCGGAAACTATGTCATTCAGGTTGAATACTCCATTGTCTTGTTTACTATAAGGATAGCTATAGTTTCAACTTCGTTTTTTTTTTGCAGAAATTCTTCGAATTTGGCACACCTGAGCAAAAAGCTGCTCTCGGTCGTTCACTGAAAGGAAACGTGATGAATCTTGCGTTGCAAATGTATGGTTGTCGAGTTATTCAAAAAGCAATGGAATCCATTGATGAATCGATGCAGTTGGAAATACTTCGCGAAATGGAGGGTCATGTAAGATTTTTGGTCCTCATTTATCACTGGCGTCTTTCTGGATGGCCATGTTTCTATTTCCTAAATATCAAAATATCCCATCTGTGATATGGGTCGATGCCTTGCTAGGCTTCCGTGTTGAAATATCGAATTCATTACCCCGCTACTTCCGTGGGGCTCAATCTCTACTAAAACTCTTGCCTAGAAACCCTCATTTATCTTAACATAGTCGGTACAAATTGCCCACTAGGAGTTTGGTCCTGTCAGGATTGAATGTTTTGTTGTGGATTATACATGATTTTTTTTTGCCTTTATTTCCGCCAAGTTGTTGCTATGAAATTACAGGTGCTGAAGTGTGTTAAAGATCAAAATGGTAATCACGTTGTACAAAAGGTTATTGAGAAGGTTAAGCCAGAGCGCCTTCAATTTATCATCAATACTTTTACAAAGAATGGTTCAGATACGGTTAGTTCAACTAGGAATTCATGTCCGCATTTCTTTATGATCTTTGCTTTTCTGCAGATTACTCAGCTTTCGACACATCCTTATGGCTGCAGGGTCATTCAGAGGGTGTTGGAATATTGTTCTGAAGATCAAAAGCGGCCTGTATTGGAAGCGTTGCATGCGAATATGAGCACTTTGATAGTCGACCAGTATGGAAATTATGTGGTACAGCATGTTCTTGAACATGGAAGTAATCAAGATCGCGATCGTATAGTTCAGGAGGTAAGAAATTTCTTTAGGAAGGACGTTGAAAACCGATGGTCCTAGAGCGTGACGTTGGTGCTTAAGTGCTTTTATAAAGTCGACTTCCACTTAGCATTAGTATAGTAGTCAATGTCTTTTTTTAATTGTGAAGCTATTGCATAGTTAACACTTTGTTAGCTCTTCAATGAAAAAGTACTTCAAGAATTAGGTGCATTGAAGGTAGCGGGCAATGTTCTACGATATGCACAACACAAATTCGCCTCGAACGTCATTGAGAAGTGTTTGATCTGTGCCGGTGGTCACCATAAGACATCGCTGATAGATGAAGTTTGTGGTACACCTAATGAGTAAGTTGCTTCTATGTTTATCGGCTTGGATGTCGTTTAGGATTGTGATGAAACCGTGTTAGATGTGAAACCTCTTTCAGCCCACAGCCACCAATTTTACTTATGATGAAAGATCAATATGCGAACTACGTTGTGCAGAAAATGTTGGATATAGCCGACCCCGTTTATCGCAAGAAGATGATGTACGCTATAAAGCCACACATACCGGTGTTGCGAAAATATAACTACGGAAAACACATTATCAGTTAGTTATTTTACATGATCCACGTCTTGTTCGTAAAGCTTTGATGTTGTTTTACCGAAGTTTTTCCATTGATGATTATTACATTTAAACACACGTGTGTTTCACATCTACTACATGTATTCCAACAGTTCCTACATTAGATTCGTTTCCTTGCATCCATCATCTACGAACGTTTTTTAACTTCACGCGTGTGGGTTCGGCTGTCAGTCGAGTACTTTTTTCCTTTCGTCGTGAATGTTCTTGAACGCTTGCCGACTTGATTCTTCTTGAAGTCCTGGAATAGCCGGGCTAAATCGTCCCCACTTGGATTGCAGGGAGTGGGCTTTTCCCAGATAAGTCTGGTGAGAATTTCTCGACCGTGGAGGGACGAGAGGCTTGATGAGCTTGAAGAGGGGTCGAACTAGGACGGTGTCTATAACAATCGGCATCAATACCACTGCGCTACACTCACCCTTCCGGATATGGTGCTGCTTTCAGCAAAAAAATGGTGAAGTTCATGATTTTGGGTTGTCTTGTTGAGGGATGGGATTATATTCGATTTTCTTTTACGAGTTCGTTTTATTTAACACAGTTTTGTGGAGTGAGGTATCCATGTCCGATCAATCTAGTAGTTTCTTCTGTCGCTCAAACAACTTTCGAATTAAATCGTGGGTTTCTTCACGACATGTTGCATCAAGCTGCAACAGAAAGATGCACTAAATAGGTCAGTTAAATGAGACAAAACTGAGAAACTGTTGCTGATAGGTCAAGTACACAATGCATGTAGTCCCTGGAACTTCTATCTCCGAGGTGGATCTTTGTACGACTAACACTGCTCGTGGCAAGAGCTTTGGCGTCGCTTCATGCTGAAGTCAAACATCGTCTCAGGGGTGTTGGTTTGGGTTTGGATAAAGCACTTGTGCGTTTAATTGCTTCCTTAGTACTTATAATCAGTTGCTAGCACCCTTTGTCTCAACTAACCGAAACCGAGGGATATGGTTTGGCCCAAACGAATAGCAGTTTTCGCCAACACATAGTTGTAGAACGTGTATCTTTCAACTCAGGAGCCTAGCTTGTGTTTTAATTAGTTAGAGTTTGTTGCCGTATATGTTATTGGTACCAAGCTTTTTATTCGGACGATTAGTGTTTCTCTATGTTTTCATCTATCAGCGTGAGTTATTTCAACAAGTTTTTCTTTCAGCAAAGTTAGAGAAGTATTTCCAAAAGCAGCAGTACAATCATGCTCATCAGCATTCGCAATACGATATAACCGGAATGCAAGTAGCAAATGTAAATCCCGCCGTAATGTAAGAGAAATGAATGTTTCCTTCATTTTAAACGTTTTATGTTTATTTTGCGAAATCACAGAGTGCCAAAAATATGTTGGAAATATCTAGTGAGATTGCTATGTTGTTTTGAGACGTTAGCTTTCTCAGACGTTTTTCGTTGTTATGTAGAACACCGTAAGGACTACTAGGTACGTTTTTCAAACGCTGGCATCCGTTTGGTATGAAATAAGCGCGTTTGGTTACTCGATAGATAAAGTTGTTTTCCGGGGTATAGTGAAATTTTGTATAGATCACCAACCTTGTTTTCGTGATGCTTTGCAACAAAATTTTACCGCTTGTAATACTTTGTAGAATTGTATTTGTATATTGTAAAATGATACTAGAGTTGTCTCTAAACTCGCCTCATGTATGATGGATAAGTACATCGTGGCGCTGCTGTTTTTATGTTATTTCTCTGTTCCATGTTCTGCAACATTGTTATTTTTCGTTTGTTTATAAAATATACTTGTTTGTAATTAAAACAAATTCTTTATACTGTGTACCATTATTGATATTTTACCAATCTGCTTCGAAAGCAATAACCTATATTACCTATAGTCTCGTTGATCGTCGAGTGACTCCAACAGGCGCCAGTAAATCTTCCATTTTTCCTTGTCGTGTGCAAGAGTAGCCCATTGGGTTCTGCTCGCTCTAGGGTCTTGTCGAGCATCATACCTTTCCTCCAGGCTTAAAGGCAGTAACAAAACATTTGATCCTCAGAGGAGTAATTATCAGAACAGAAGTAGAAGCAAGAAGTAAGAAGTAGAAAACACACAATGTTTGCTTCGAAGAGCATCGCTTTCACAGTCATGTAGTCGTACACAGTTCTTATTCCCTACCTGGAGACTTCGGCAACTGGGCATCTTGTACGTCCTTTATTACTAGCTCTTACAGGGCGGCATGGGGTTTCACTTTTTTACCTCAGAATTGGAAAGAAAACTGCATATTCTCTTGAGATAAATTTTTCGTCCGATGAGACCTCGGATATCAGATGTATGAGTTGTTTACTTATTGTCAAGGTGTGTCTCTTTCATGCATACTAACGTTTTATAAACACCAAGTAGAACTGTACTGCAAAATTTGAATATACAGCGAAGCGAAATCGTGGGAAAAGAATGCGGTTGGAAGTCCGTTTGGAAACAAGATTTTGGAGTAATCTTTGTGATAGAGGTAAACCCGAAATCGGCACTGCTGCCTGAGCTAAATAACATAAAACTGGTGTTCTTTGGAAATGTAAATCAACGATAGTTACTTGTGCACAACGAGGCTGGTTTCTAGGTTATTGGCGATAATTCCTCCAGTGGTTTTGAAGTATCCCTGACATAAACGGGCAGTTGTCAAAGGTGTCCTGCAACACACACATGGGATCCCCGCGCCCAAGGCTCACCACGCCTTCCATGCCTCCGGAGTCGGCAAATTGGTATCAGACTTATCTGGGAGGATAGCAGCACTGGCTCGATACATCGGCGAGTCATTGTAAAGGCCAGATATGCATTTAATCAGCTCCAACGATGCTTAACGAAGTGGAGTGCATGCCGCATCTCTTAGGGATAGATCAACGCCGACAGCTTTATCCTTTACCCTTATCCCTGGCGTACAAACATTCTTAGGCTAGAAAACAGGTATTTGAGGTCGCCAGCACTGAAAAACGGTCAACGATGGCTGTAGGGCAAAGTGCGGCATTTTTCCTCTGGGCAGTGGCAATTCTATGCATTCCATACACATCAGACCTTCAACCATACCACATATTAGTTGTGTACTAAAAGAGGGCAAAAGGGCAAAAGCTATCCTTGTTTTGTAGAAGCCAGGTATGGATCCAGTCATCTTCTTCGTATTCTTATCACAGACGAGATTATCCACTGGGAAGATCCATAACACTAGCTTGGTGCAGAAACTTCTACATTATTTAAGCTGTCCACTGAACATTGGAATACACCCAAAATAAAATCTCGATTCGCCTTTTCTTAAACTAATAACTTAGTAGTTGCAGCTGCAAGAACTCGCAACATCCGTAAGATTTGAGAACTACTAACGAACACACAATGATTAAGCAAACCAGGCAGAAGAATTCCAGGCTAGGAGCGTAGTGGCCGGCCATCGGAATCGGAGCTGATGCTCAGAGCACTGCATGAGGGGCTGGTGAAGACTTCTCCACAGCGTTCGACGGCACGTTGCACAGCCACGGCAGCAGAAGCTGAACGAGTTCGAAAGCGAAACGCTGTCCCAACATTCACCTTCACAAACCAACTACAACCTGTTCTCGTACCTATAAAACCACTTCGAAGAAAAGATCTTGAGCAACTAAGGTACTGCTGAAATTGCTTTTGAACAAATTCATCGCTTCCAGATCATCAGAATTTTAGAATCTAGAATTAAGAATTTTACCAGCATAAGTAAATGCGTTCTTTGTTCGAAGAACTTTGCAGATTTTAGCGCTTTGTATTTGGGAGGATTTGGGATAAAACTGTGTTCGAACCTAGTTTTAACGAACTGAAATCAACGGTACGGTCTGAAAACGGAATTACTTCCGCACTGAGTCGATGATAACCATACTGATGCAAAATGTTTACGATGGGATTGATGGATTATGAAGTGCTTTCGATTCAGAGAGACACTGTTCTTCACTAATCAACCCAACAAAAAAAGGATAAAGCTATCGGCATTGATCAGTCGCTGAAGGATGCGCAATGCATTCGACCTCGTTAAGCATCGTTGGAGGTGATTGAATGCTTATCTGGCCTTTACAATGACTCGCGGTGGTGTAACAATCTATTGAGCCAGTGCTGCTACCTTCCAGGACATCACTGGTACCAATTTGCCGACCCCGGAGGGAAGGAAAGCGTGGTGAGCCTGGGCCGTGGATCGGTCACGTGTATGCGGGGCGCTTCCGGCCACTGCGCTACAGGCAGCATCTATCAACCCAATAAGGCTCACATTTTACGAAAACACTGTCACCCGCTGTAGACTTGGAACGAGAACACACCAGTGATTAAAATTTGATTAGCTCCCGTGTGACATTGATTTGTGCGCGGGTCAGAGATTTGCAATGGGGCGCAAACGTGTTCGTCATAGTCCTGTGATTCGTCGTGGTCGTTATTGTCATTCGAGGTATGGCTAGTGATCCTCTGTACTATGCAGTTTCGGAAGTTTTGAAAAAAGTGTTGGCAAAGGAGCAAAGTCTGCGTAATGCTGTATATAGTAGTACTTACAAGGTGAGTTGCTTTTCCAGGTAGTTCCGTTTCGCTTCAAATTTGCTATTACTCACTTACTTGGATACTTGGATGGCCCGTACTAATTGGTTGTGCTGGCTCTCGCATAATCTTCATTCTTCGGATAATTACTGGTTTAGCCATTGTAGTTCCTTCGAGTACCGAGGACAGCCGGGCCAAAGTCTGTCCCAGGTCAGCACCAGCATAGGCAGCGGCCGTCCTTCTGGATCAGAGAGAAAGTTGCCACCATTTGATGGTTCATTCTTAGTCGGGCTTCCTTATGGAAACGTTGGACTCCTGAGCTTGGGAGACCCCCTCCGCGGGGATGAATCTCCACCTGTACATCGCAGCCCGATACCCAGGAGCACCTCCAAGCCGCGATGAGGCGGCAAACCGTTGGGAAGAATTTGCTATCACTCGAAATGTTTATTAGCTGGAGTGTTCTTGCAAAAGTGTAGTTCATTCTGAGCTCATCATGACAAGAAGTCTTATCAATGCACTTAAAATTGCAATTATCTGAAAGAAAATGTCAGGTTCAAATATCTAAGTCGATTGACTTATTCTGACCGTTAGGAAGACAATATGAGATGTTGCGTTCATTTTTTATTTGGTAAAATTTTACGATACCTATTCATGACTTTTTCTTACATTCAACCGCCTATATGTAAAACCAAGGGCGCGTGTAGTGCACTGGTTGAAAGCGCAAAGCGCTATACACGTGGCATCGATCGAGCCCATGGCCCACCATGGTTGCCAGATTTATCTGGGAGGATAGCAGCACGAGCTTCATTTTAAGGGCCAGATATGCATTCAGTCTCCTCTATTGTACTTAATGAAGTCGAATGCATGGCGCATTCCTCAGGGATAAATCAACGACGAGAGCTTTATTTTTCTTTAATCCACCCACGAACACTATTAGCCATGGTGAGGTCGTATCTGTTTTTAGTAGATGTGTGTTATATCTGGTAATAGTTGTATGTGTGAACGCCTTGTATTGGCGAACTCCTTATCATGCTGTGAGACCCACCTAACTCAGTGTTTAAGTACACCAGTTTCCTCATTTCCTATTATGAAGATGGAGGAACTTTTTTATGTTTTCGAGTTGAACACTTTTTTATTTTTCTGTTTTGACACACTGCTTTTATTTTTCGGTACTTTATCTGGTAGTGATTGTCTTGCTCATTTGTCTAATTTGTTTTTTCATTTTAAGTGACGATTACATAGCCCTCTCTTTTAATTATGTTGTCTTGACGTATCTAAACAACGTTCTCATTTTCTCTTGTGCTATTGTGTTTCGAAAGTCCCATCCCACAGGTGCTTTTCATTCCTCCGAAGGTCGAATGGGAGGTGATGCAGTGTCACCCCCAACCGCCAACGCTGATGCACAGGAAGAGCCGAAATGTAACCCTTTTGGCACGAGGTGGAGATACATTATGAGTTGAAAGCCTTCAAATTATGATTTGATATGAGCATCTATTCTTCGTTTAGGCTAAAACACAGCATCTATTCAACATTTATCTCTAGTCACTTCTTTCCATTTGTATTCGATTTTAGATATTTGATAGATGAGACACGTGTATGGGACTATAATGCATGGGACAATGTTTGCTGGAGTGAAGAAATGGAGCTTCACGCCCGACAGGTAGTGAAGGCTCAGAGGGAACAAGTTGTTGATGATTCGAAAGCAAGAGATTTAATTGATGAACCGGCTAAGCAGTGGGACTCATTCTACTCCAAGCATCGTAATAACTTCTTCAAAGATCGCAAGTGGCTGTTAAAGGAGTTTCCTGAACTAGACATGGACAATCGTCCTGAGGTGACTGCTTAATTCGAACTAATTTTGGCTTTTTTCATATGGCATTCTATAACGTAGTACTTGCATACTTGGATACTTAGATGGCCCATGCTCACTAGTTGTGCGGGCCCCAGCATAATCTCCACTTCTCGGAGTTTTGCTGGTTTAGCCATGGTGTTTCCCTGGAGTACCGAGATCAGCCTAGCCAAAGTCTGCCCCAGGTCGTCATCATCACAGGCAGTCGTCGCCCTTGTGGATCATTGGAAGATTTGCACCACGCACCTGGTTTGATACCAGAATGGTGGTGGATCCTGGTATTGGTTTACTCTTAGTTGGGCTTCCTGCTGATGGAATCGCCGGACTCAGCCTGAGATACCCTGCCGGGGTGGGGTGGGGAGGTTGTTTGGATCATCCGCTGTACATCGTAGCCCGACACCTCCGAGCCGTGATGAAACGGTTAACTGTTGTGAGGTATATAATGTAATAAGGAAACATATAATCCTTTGATAACAACATTTTTTCCATGCCATGATTCTACTTTGTTTTAAAGTTTTGCGTCATTTCATGCTGCTATTATTAGTTGCTTTGAAAATTGTGAATATGAATTTTCAGGGCTCTACGATTCGCGTTCTCGAAGTAGGATGTGGCGTTGGCAACACTTCGTATCCTTTATTAGAATGGGATAAGTATCATCGAATGTTCCTGTACAGCTGTGACTTTTCAGCTGTTGCAGTCGATGTCCTGAAAAAAAACAAAAACTACGATCAATCTAGGATATGCGGTTTTGTCTGGGATATCACAGAGGATCCTCCGGAAGACGCTCCAGAAGATAATTCGTTGGACTATGTTATTTGTATCTACGTCATCTCTGCTATATACCCTCCAAAAGTTCGCAAAGCGATCGATAACCTCGTACGGCTTCTGAAACCTGGTGGCATGCTATTATTCAAAGACTATGGTAGATTTGATCTCACCCAACTGAGATTCAAGGAAAACCGTTATATCGGTGAAAATTTGTACTGTAGAGGTGATGGTACTCTGGTATACTTCTTCAGCAAAGATGAATTGGATCAGTTACTGTTGTCTGCAGGGCTTGTTCGAAAGGTGAACGTTGTGGATAAGAGACTCATTGTCAATCGAGCGAAGCAAATCAAGATGTATAGACAGTGGTTACAACTGAAGTATTTAAAACCTCAATAAAGCGTCTATGAAAAGTTGTTATGTCTAGACCACTAATAAAATCTTTACAGTGAGTTGTTGAACTATAACCACAATGATGTTGAGATGTTGGTAAAACTTAGATCTCAGGCCAGATCGAACGACGACTACCCTTTCTGGAGGCTCCCGTGTTACACACTGCACCACTGAGGTCCTTGCTTTGCCTTTCTCTCAGCTAGTTTTCTACCTAACGCTGTCATTAGCAATCACCCATCAGTGAGATTGACCTGGGGAGCAGTCGTTTACATAGTTTCGAGGAAATACTTGTTTTTTTTTGGGCATGAAAAGCGCAATACTTGGAGGAGCCATGCAATACACCCACAGTCGATGGCCCGACCTTGCCATGCGCACCAATCAAGTACCTCCTGTCCTCACGCAGTCGGAAAAAACATGATAAAATCATCAACGAATAGAATGAAGTAAGAGTTGGAACAAGAATTGTAGGATCTTATAGATAAATGAATAACAGAATGATTAAACTTGTGTATTCATACATAGTGTGCCTTCCAACGGTTTACCACCGCATCGTGTCTTGAATGTGTTCTTGGGTGTCGGGTTGTGTTGTACAGCGGGTGGATTCATCCTCCCGGCAAGGTCTCCCAAGATGAGAAGGAGCCCGATGTTTCCATCAGGAAGTTCAGCTAACAGTAAACCAATACCAATACCAGGATCAACCGCCGATCACTGTTCTGGTATCAAACAGTTGGCATGGTGGCAGGTCTACCTGTGATCTACACTACCTATGGTGTTGGCGACCTGGGCAGACTTTGGCTAGGGTGAACCTCGGTATTCTATAGGGCCACAATGGCTAATACAGCAAAACTCCGAATAATGGAGATTTTACTGCGGCCCGCACAACCAATGAGGACGGGCAATCAAAAAATCTGAGCAAATGGGTATGTAGTATGCACTAGTTTTCTACTGCTATCTTCTATTTACTTTATTTTAGAACAAGAAGTCGCTATTACGGTTAAGTTGTGAGACATTGCGATTTCGCTTCCTGTTCGATGATTTACTGAAGGATTCGGAACTTGCCCGGATTCCGTCTGACGCTGTCTTGAATGGAGACATTAATCTAACATATGTATTATTATACGAGTTCTTGATTGGAGCTGGTCTGGGAAGGGTGAGGCTCGTTGGACATATCCACTTTCATTCGTTAAAAATGTGGTGTAGACTTGATATTTCCCCCATCGTTATGAAAATATTAGTGAACACTTTCTATTAATACATTGGCGGCAGCATGAGTTATACATGGCTCATTTCCTTTCGGTGGTTTGTTATTAACTGGTCCAATAGTGTTTGGCTAAGAAAGGCTCAATTCTGAGGGTGGTCATGAGTTCCACATTATGTGATCGCTCAAGGTTTGCTGCTTCAAACCGAATCTTTCATCATCACCATCATCTTCGTTCTCATAAGCTCCAGTTTCCTTTGCCAGTAACACGGGAGATTCTTCGGGTCGACTATCATTGTGCAGTTAATAACACTGAAGACCAATTCGTTTGCCGCCGACGTGAGTCAGGCCTATACGACCCTATTTTAGAGCAGTCTTCTTTTATTGTATGAGATGGATGTCGGGAACATGTAAGAATACGGAATATCCATCACGTATTTTGTGAATGCAACTACCAAAGAATGGAAGCAATGGGGCTGGATAGTGGGCGAGTTGTTCCCCACTATACACGAAAATTTGGAAATGTTGAAAAAATGGGGTATATAAGATTGTGTGGAGCACTTTGATTTGGAAAAACGTAGAAATTAATAGTGAAGTACACAGAGGATCCGATTTATAGAGTGAAAAATACACCGAAAAGGAATGGTGTCAATTTGCAAGAGGTTCGTTTCGGCCACCGTGAGTCACATACGATTCATTGCGTGGGCGGTCGGAATTTAGGCGTTGTCGCCATTGTGTTGAATAAGTTAATAATTCATTCGGCATTTCCAATGTTTTCATTCATTTTTAGGCCTCATGTCGTTTAAGAGGTGTAATTTACAAACACACCAAGACTATTCATGATCGGGTATGTGATTTTCTTTTATCTCCCATTACAAATTAAGAAAAGAAAATTCAAACTAATGTCATTTGTTAGGGTGGTCTGTAGATTTGTGTGGATGGTTTTTTGTAGTTTTCATGTTTTGTAACATATTCTAGACGATGTGAATTGGGTTCAACTCATGCGTGGCTACTCTGACCTGAACGAATTAATTTTGATTCACAGCGTACGCGGCGAAAATTCGATGTTTCCTCGACGGAAATGCCGCCTTTATTTATGCGTTATCGCGAGTACATTATATTGCCATTTTCACTCCTTGAGTGACAAGTGTTCAGTAGTACAAAAATAGAAGCAGAAGAAGGCAATCCTATTTATTCAAATATCTTTGAGTAAGTGCGGCTGTTACGAGCCTGCATACATATAACGGTAATCAGGAGAAGTCACTTGCCGAAATCGGACGTGGTGTAGCTGCGATCAAGGAGAGTAGTGAACAAAAAGGATTTGCCGGGGTCATTCCGCGCTATGCTCGTATAAACACCTTGAAATGGTCAACGAAAGAAGTCATCGAAAGACTTCTCTATGAAGAATGGAAGGTAAATTCTTTTGTTCATGATTATAAAACAAAGGTGACTCGAGATCTCGGCATCTATTGTTTGGGACTCATTGTTTATCGGTGAGCGCTTTCCTTGTCATCTCCGCCTATTTTTGTGCTTATAAGCTGTTGATTTAGCTTAAATATCGATTTAGGTCATTTCACTGTCGCCCGAAGATAATTTTGTGGAGCGAGTTAGTGATATGGCCGCTGATGAGGTAATTTACATATATCCTCTGTACAAGTAGAACCTACCATCTACGAACATTTCCATGTAAATTATGCATCTTTCTTGTTTCTGTCAGTTGGGCTATATTTTTTTCTGATTGTAGGTTTTCGTCGATCCACACATCGAGAATCTACTAATATTTCCGCACTCAAACGAATTTCATCGTCACTGGCTCGTGGAGCAGCGCTATCTCATTTTACAAGACAAGGTACTATTAACTTCACTTAGGTCGCGTGTGGCGCAGTGGCCGCAATAGCTCTGCAGTACACATAGGATCCATTCTTGCCCCTCTGGTTCACCAAGCCTTCCATCCCTCCGGGTTCGGCAGATTGGTATCAGACTTCTCTGTGAGGATAGCAGCGCTGACTTTATACATCAGTAGGCCACCGCTAGCCGGATATGCATTCAATCACTTCCAAACGATGCGCAATGAAATCGAATGCATGGTGCTTCCCCCAGGATTACACCAATGCCAAGAGCTTTATCCTTTATCCTCTTACCTTCACTTTCTGTTTGTAATTGTAACTTACCAATCTTTGCCAGCCTTCTATAAGGTAGCTTTAATGAAGTGTAGTTCCTCTTTATAGGCTTCTTGTCTGCCAGCTTATCTTCTCTCTCCATCACCTAATTCCCATGTTTTGGATGTTTGTGCAGCTCCTGGAATGAAAACAAGCCATGTGGCAGCGATTTTGGGAGGAACAGGGTGGGTTACTATTACTGAATCGCTTTTAGGTATTGTTTTATAAGGATTATAATCGTTAGCGCTTGCTACGATTCGTCTATGTTACATCAAGTCATTATTTGGATTTCTACATCTCTGGGAGAAACTATTGAAAATGAGGCTGTCGTGTACTTTTATCCCATTTTTTTGTATTTAGAAAGATTTGGGCAATTGATCGGTCAGCAGATCGAGTGGAGACTATGGAGCAAATGTTGAAAGAATGCAATGTTGAAAACGTTTCGATATTCCACGGTGATTTCCTCAAAGTAGACGTCAACGACAAGAAATTTTCCAAGGTTGTGACCTTCTTAACCACGGTGTTCTTTTGTAAGTGCTGTAGAATGGGCGAGACAATTGATATATGTGAACTTCTTGAGTAGAGGACAAGGTACCGGCAGTTTCGAATGGCGGGTTTGTTGCGTTCACTGTACTTTCTAAAATTCGAATTTTATGAAATTTTGTGGTGATGTGGGTGTTTAAGTTTGGTATGGGATGCAGTTAGTTATAATTTAGGTGAGGTATGCAGTTGTTGACCCACCCTGTTCTGGGTCAGGGATGGTGAAACGCATGGATGAGCTGACCGGCGGAAACGCATCACCGGAACGCCTGTCAAAGCTTAAAAATCTGCAGGTAGTATATATTTTTGGGATCATCATCATGCTTTTGTTTATTTTTTTGTTCTCCTTTCATTCCAACTTTTCAACAATCTTGCGACGAGTGATAGGTATAGGTGTCATACCGGTTTTGTGGGAGTGGCCGGTGATGCACCTACAGGTCTCATTTTCCTTCCAGTGCTTTATTTCAACGCGAAGAACTATTTTTTATGCTTTTTGTAATCAATTTATAGCTTGTACAACACATGTTGTGTTGGATTTTGTTCGGAAAAGGCTCTATTGTGCACTTAACAATATACAGAGAACCCTTTTCGGAACAAGTTCACTAGCCAGAAATTTGGGTGCTAATCGACTGCTGTTCCAATTCTAATTGCTATGAGTGATAGTTTTAGGTTGGAATGTCCTAGTATGAAAAATACTAAAATAGAGACCTATAAGTCGCAGAACTCTTTCAAGTGATGACAGCAACGTGTTTATGTGATGGATCATAGTTATATGCGGTAAATAGCGTCATCAAAATAATTTATTCCTAGAGAACGATAGGGCGAAGTCTTTTCTACAATCCATTAATCCATAATTCATAACCCATAGAGCCCTCCAGTTATCGAAAAATAATTATTTTAAAAAAAAACCAGCAAGTACACCATAAATTCTGAAAATTAGGCGTCATCCAAATCCGTCATCATGTTAGGCATCGTGGTGAGAGTACTAAGGACATAGTGCTAAGGAATTATTCTTAACTTTTTTCCTTTAGGCGATGATCCTAAAGCATGCGTTAAAGTTTCCATGTTTACAAAAGGCGGTGTACTCCACGTGTTCCATTCACGAAGAAGAAAATGAACAAGTAGTTGATGAGGTTTGATAGTCTTTATTAAAATAAATATCTTTCTTACTATAGCACAGATATGCGCACTCCCGATAAATATTAGAGAGATTAGTGTATTTTGTCTGCTCCCTTTATACTTCTGTCACTGTGATAAATCCTGGCTCTATACTAGGAGGTATTTTCGTCTATAAAATAAAAACGACAGCAAAAGGGACATAGACTTTCAGACCGAAGTATTCACCATCGATGTATTGAACGGATGATATATTAACTCTTGTATTAAAAGATCGAAATTGTGGGAACGTACTCGTCTTCGTAATCGGTAACCTTTTCATTAATAACCTTTCGCACCTACCCAATGTTTATAATGAACCAATCTTTTCAATTACTACAAGCTACTGTTCCTTCCAACTTCCTTATATCTGTCACCATTTTTTTTTTCGTATAACGATCAAAAAGATCAGTGACAGATCTGGATTCTTGTGTTGGTTAAGCCACAGAAGGATTAGTGGTGCACGCAGTAACATCACTTATCTTTACGTTCTCTCCGGCGGGTTCCAAGGGGATGTAGTTTTACAGAAAACAATATTTCTGAAGGAATACACGAAGATGAAAGCCTAATTAAAATAAATTTCACTAAACATAGAATTGTCCGCAGTTTTAGCCCGTAGCAGGGGCGCGTGTAGCGCTGGGTAGAGGTGCTCTGCAATACACATTGGATCGATCCCCGCAGGATCACCACGCCTTCCATCTCTCCGGTATCAGCAAATTGGTACGGAACTTGTCTGAGAGGACTTCAGCATTGACTCGATAGATCGGTAGGCCACTGCGAATCATTGCAAAAGCTAGAGATGCATTCAGTCACCTCTAACGATGCTTAGTGAAATTGAGTGCATCGCGCATCCCTGAGGGTTGATCAGCGCCACAAGCTTTATCCTTTTCTTATCCTTTTTAGCGCATAACTTCCTGTATGGACACAATAACATCCGCTTTCAATACAGTAGGTTCCAGAATTTTTCCCCGCACTAAGTATATTGTATTGCAGTGGCTAATTGAAAAGGGAACAAAATTGGAAGTTTGAGACTAAAGGGAAGGCGTTTTTTGCATTTAGTGATTTGTAAAAAGCATCCTTTCGTACAAGTTCAATTTTCGACGATGCACCCTGAAATACGACGCTTCGAAAAATCGCCTGGATGTTAGGAAATAGGCCATTGAGAAGACTTTTACGAATAATTCTTTTTACTTCTGTTTAGCAAACACGAGGTATTATTTTATTTCTTTATTTACGTACAAGCTGACGTTTCGGCGGATTTCGCCTTCTTCAGAGCCTGCAAAGGTCACATTGACTGCAATCTGCATGGCCAAACACCTCCATAACCAAACAGAGAAAATGCTAAACCAAAATTTCGATCACATTGAACACAGTCTTTGCACACTCACCGCTTTCTATGAGCCTTCCACTTAATGTGTTATGTGGAGACCAACCGCGCAATGTTCACATGGAAACGTAATGTGCCCATCCCATCAGAGAATAACAGTCTTATATACTGCCCGATATCACGCGTGATAATGAGGCATTCTTCCTTGCGGTTCATAATCGGATTATTCCATCAATGCCGAGGTTAATAGAAAGTCGGACGTGGGAGTTACTTTTACGAATCTTATTCGATTATCAGGTCTTATTTATTGTCGATGGAATTGGAAATTCTGTCTGGAATGGGTATCAACGAAGTGCTTGGTTACGGATGTGATTTAACGTACTGCATATTTTTAGCAAAGTCTTTTTACATCCACATGGCAAGACATCACATCTAGTGTGTTGATCCTAGCACTGCTTGCATTCGATTTCCTTTCATCGTATCCATCGTTTACAGAGGTCTTTCAAAATTTGACGTTCTGTTTCTGCTGCAGCTTAAGTATGTCGTCTTTTTATGAATATCGTTGAGTGCTGGTGGGATCCACGTGACTGGAAGAGAGCGTTGGAGAAACTGTCGTACTAGTGCCTTTGCTAACTGATCAACTGCATCACTGATCACTTCGTTACTGCCTTCTAAACGTATCATCATCATTTATTGAATAACTAGGTTTTTCGCCATGAGGTCAGATAGGCAACTGAAATTATATACGAAGAAGGCAATGCGCGATTTGCCAGATTCCATATTTCGTTGTGGTTCTCGAAAGCAATATTTTTTCTTATATAATTCTCGAACAAACTTTTCATGTGGAATTGACAGACCTTAATTCTACTTTATAAATTCCGTTTTCATCTGTTTTCTCATTACAGGTACTATCTGACATGTACGTGCGACAGAATTTTCGTTTGGCTTCAAGAGTACTACCAAGCTGGAGGTTTCGTGGATTAGACACCTACGAATTTGGCTCCGACTGTCTGCGAGCAGATCCTGCTGAGACACTGACGAACGGCTTCTTTGTGGCAGTTTTTGAAAGGATAGTCGGAAAAAATGTAACGGATATGCGAAAAACCCGGAATCGGCGATATAAAAAGTGTTTTGAAAAATCTGGGGAGGCTGTAGGAACAAGGAAACGAAAAGTTGTTGTTAGGAAGAATAGTGACGAGGATGTTTTAACCATTGAATCAGCGTGTAAAAAGAAGAAAAAAAGGGGGAAACAGAGTCTAATAAAGAACAAAGACTAGGTTTTCACTGTGCACCTATCAATATTGTTACTCGATATTTGAATCCTTACTGGGTGTTTACAAGTTTAGTTGTTGAAATGTTTTGAGAAGCTCGCGTAGATTTTCCA
Organism: Angiostrongylus cantonensis; assembly: GCA_009735665.1. NCBI lineage: Eukaryota > Metazoa > Nematoda > Chromadorea > Rhabditida > Metastrongylidae > Angiostrongylus > Angiostrongylus cantonensis. Next base: position 66,588 of record MQTX01000152.1, on the reverse strand, counting down.
TTGTTTAACAATTTCTGTTAATTTTTTAATGTCGACTCAATATATGCTTGATAAAGTCTACTAATTGGTTCTGTAGAGGTTAATTTCTTTCAGTTCCTCTTAGCGGTGAAAAGTGAGAGGAGGGCTCAAAGAAATTGCAGCGAATGAAAAAATCTGCTTATACTGTAGAGTTTCGTACGCTGAGGAGTCCAAATGTATACGCACAGCTCTTCGCTGCCTACGTCACCGCTACATTGTTTGAAAACTGTTTTCGACTTCCCCCTTTCAAACTGTAAAGTTTGAGCCTCACCTCTTCCAGCTACATTTGCAGTTGCATGATTGCATGATCATCTTTGCATACCATCTCAATTCACCGGACATTTTGGCACGTTTCACTTCTATTTTTTCTTTTTTTTTCATGCTATTAGTTCTATAAAGTCCAAAATGGTAAGTTCGGACGATTTGTCCATGAATTCAGATTTCTACATAACCCAGGTGAAATTGCGCAGTTTTAATTTCGAATTTCGTTTGGAGAACGTTAGAACACTATTGGATTCCAAATGACTATAGCGGAGCGGAGAATCCTGTATGTGGGGAGGCTTGGGGAAGCTTACTGATATTGACGATCAATATCTGAAAATCTCCTAAAACGTTCCTGTACTCCTGAAAATTGGAATTACTGGTCGCTTAGAGAAGTGCACAAATATGTGAACTTTATTGCTCATGTGATTCGTTCTCTTCTTTTTGTGGTACTAATGTAATGCATTAAGTTATGTAATGTGTAATGATAACATTCCGTTGTGATCTAGTGGTTAGATTTTACGGCCTTCACCCGTAAGGCCCAAGTTCGATCCCCGGCATCAAAAGGCGTGTGTGGCGCAGAGGTCGGAGGCGCCGTGCGAAGCACATGGGATCGATTCCTGCGTCCGTGGCGCAGCAAGCCTTCCATTCCTTCGTGATCAGCAAATTGGTACTAGACTTACCTAGGGAAATAGCAGCACTGCTCGATAGATCGGTAGGCTACCCCGAGTCATTGTAAAGGCCAGATATGCATTTAATCACCTCCAATGATGCTTAATAAAGTTAAATGCATTTCACATCCCTAAGGGATTGATCAACTCCGGGAGCTTTATCTTTCCAATAATAAATGATGTATGATATTAATATTTGATGTTTTCCTAATTGTGCGCAGCGGTTGTGACTGGACCGTCACAAAAGTGTTTGAAAGAATTTATTTCAACCACAATAATACTTCAGTACTTGTAATAAAAATACGTTGATGATAGCCATTTTTCTTGAAATAAAATGAATTCTACTGAAAAGTCGCCTGCACGTATCTACGATTTAAAAGCCCCTTGTGGCCGCAATATAGTCCTTCGTGAACGTTTCCAAATAGGGCGTAACACTATCATCTAGGTACTTTGTCTTCTTTAAATACAACAGCAAGACCTGATGGATGTAGAGGTATTGGTGCTCCGTCTAAAAGTGTACTGGTCTCTGTAGGTTTTTTTTTTAAAATGAGGTTCCTCAATGGAAAACCCTATCGCGCAAATCAGTGAGATATTGAACGATTTTTAACATTTGCCGAATTTTCTAACATCTTTTAAACAACGTAAATCGAAGCTTTTCGTCCTGAATTCAACATTAATAGGATCGAAAAGTATATACTATGCATTTGAAAATTATGATCTTGTTTCACCAGTTCCTACCGTTAGTTATTCAGCAGGTACCCATGATGGCAATGTGCTTGCTAGGATAGGATTTATATAAATACGAGCACTAAACCTGGATACTGTTATTTCGTTGCTTTCGCAATTCGGCAAGATAAGTAGAAATCTCTAGCAGTGGTGCAGGCTGATGAAGAAGCTCCATCGCGTGCTGAATGAGCACGATCGATCCAGTTCGTCCGATACCAGCCGAACAATGGACGATGATTGGCGTTCTGAAGAAAAATCGTCATTTCACACATAGGATTCGCAACCAGATCATACTAATAGGCTCCTACATAAAGTGTGGTTTTTCTAATGCCAGAGACGTTGACTATTTATCAAGAAATGGGTCTTTTAGTAATTTCACGCCAGTCGTGTTCCATTACGGAGATTTTTCTATTTAGTTTTGATTTAAGGAAGGGGAAGTTGAAATATTAAAAAACCGATCGATTGAGTAGAGTGTGTTCTACTTTCTGCAGACTCTTGTAGCGTAGTGGTTTAAGGCGTCCAGCAATGCCCACTGAATCGAGCTCCGGTCCGAGTCCTTCCTCAGTATCATAGAGCCATCCATCCTTCTGGAGATCGTATTGCTACTGGACTTGTCGGGAGGAGATAAAAAGTATTATTTGCTACATCAGTTGGCCATCTCAAGTCACTGTATAGACGAAAAATCCATTCCATAACCTCTACGATTCTCGGTGAAGCCGAATGCATGACACACCAAATTTGTTCCACGTTGTTAGCTCTGAGCGTAGGCTTTTAAAAAACAATGGAGTGGTTTTAAAATAATGGAGTAAAAAGTGCCATGGATTGTGTTTTAATATTAGCTGTAATTTACTCTGCACACAAAGGTGTATTTGGCAAGAATTTTTCATGTGGAGACAGAACGCACGTGTTTTCTTTCAATTTCGAGAGTAGTGCGATAGGCGCGAGGTCGGCTTCGGGTACGCCTCGATCTGGCCAGTCCATCCAGTGATAGTGCAGGCAAGTGTGAGTTGGGTGATTGGGGATGGACACCTCCAGCTGTCGTACCATCACTTTAATCTTCGTTTCAAATGGAAATGGAAACTGAAAGAACCGATTTGAGGATAGTAGTTGTAATAGAACTAACCATAGAGCTTGCTAACACAGTAAGCATACTGAAACAGTGAGAACAGTTCGGCGCTATTCTGTGAAACAACAGTTAGATGGGGCCCGTACGATGCACATGTATTGCTGTTTTTGTAAGCCAAGTCTTATCCAACGATTACTGTGTAGTCCATGTCTACCAAATTTTTCAACACGATTTGATTTATGATTACTTTCATGAACTGGGTGCAGTGGAGAGGCTGTGTGGCGCATTGATTAGAGGTGTATAACAATACACTATGGTTCGGACGCTAGCTCGAACCTAGACCCTTGTTTCCTAAGCCGCCATTCTTCCTGGGTAGGTGATACCATACTTGTCTGAGGGAATAGCAGTACAGACGTCACACGTCGCTAGGTCATCGCAAATCATTACACGAGTCAAATACACACAATCATCTCTAAAGACGGTTAATGAAGCCGAATGCATGGCGCGTCCTTCAGAGATTATTGATCAGTGCCGAAAGGTTTATCCTTTTCTAAGTTAGACTGAATGCCTTCTAATGCTGACTGAACTAAATATGGCCCAGTACGTCGGAGCTATTGGAACTAATGTATAGCAAATGGGTGAAGTGGTAACAATCTTTTTTGAATGAGCAAAACTGTTGTAGTAAGCGGAAAACTGATAAAGATTTCTACGGTGATACTATCGGATTTATATGTATGCACCTGCTCTTTTGCCTTCACTTGAACAGTCACGTCTCCTTCGAAAGTGAATGATGCACCTTCTTCAGTAGGAAAGTACTCGGCACATTTTCTAGCATTCTGAAGATAACCGCCAAAGTATTTCGATGACATCGAATCACTTATTAGCTCTTGTATTTATTTGCCGCATCCTTGCTATATCGTTCATGACCACACTGTTTTTTCACGTATGTTTTTTGTCTATTTAACTGAGTAAGGGTGCGTATGGCGCAGTGGTAGGAGACACCTTGTAATACACATGGGATTGATCCCCACGCCTAAGGCTCGCCAAGCCTTCTATGCCTCTGGGGTTGGCAATTCAGTACCTGACTTGCCTGAGGGGATAGCTGCAATGGCACGATACATCGGTAGGCCACCGCGAGTCATTGTATAGGCCTGATATGAATTCAATCACCTCCAACAGTACTTATCGAAGTCGATTGAATAGCGGGTCCCTTAGGGATTGATCAACGCCGAGAGCTTTATGCGTAATTTTTTTTATCCTATTTGACTGGTTAAAAGAGTGTTTCTGTAAATGATTCTAATTACAGTGATTTGATTCGATAGTCTTCTAAAGGTCTGTGAAGTCATCCTTACTATATAGTTATTTGAGAAATTATATTGTATTTGGGTCTTTGAGTTCATCTTACTCTACGACACAGCATTCTTTTGCAAACAAATTTTTAAAAGAGGGTATGAAAATACACACAGAACACAACTGAGGAATGTCATTTCCCCAAAGAAAGTGGGACTTTTTTTTCACAAATTAGGAGAGAAACATATAGAATTGACAGTTGTTATATTTCGTTTCAGTTAGACTTATTTTTCTGTCTAGATGAACATTCTTTACTCGGAGCATGAGGCTGTTGTACTGCAATCCTTCCATGACCAGATGAGATGATAAAATTAGAAAACGACTAATGCGGATGTCACTCTTTAATGGTAAATGAGGATCAGAAAGTTGAAGAAGAAGATAGGATCAGAGAGAATGTAAATGTGAGGAAATGTGGAAATGAAATAAGAGAAGTGAAAACGTAGATATGAGATTTGTGTGAAAGAAAGTGGGCCTAGACATAGCAAGAATGATGTTAAGAATGCATTCGTGAGAAGCAGACATTTTTTGAAAGGGTTGCTACAGCATGACACATTCGATAATGTGAGTATTTTAAACGTTTGAATTGAGGTCAACTAGCATTTCGTTACACACAAGAGACCTTAGACCAATATTGTTTCCGAATGGAGCCACTAGCAGCGTCAAAGGTTTCACTTGGCTGGTCTTCACGATGTCCTTCCCACTTATCCTTCCCGTAAATGTGTTCCATGCAATTTACAATTTTTCAACGTATACCATAAAAGCCAACTCGAGGAGACCCGTAATTAAAGTAATACGCACGAATGGAAAACATCCTACGAATTTTTTCACCTGTCATTCAGTGGTCGCCATACACTTTCCTTACTCTTAGACACGTAATGTTGCCGTACACGATTTAATGAAGACCATCGCTAGAAGTATCTAACCTGTTCCACAAAGTTGCACAGCATGAGAATTGCTAACGATTTCTCCTGAACCACCATATACCAAAAGTCAGGACAGGTCTTCGGTAAAGGGGCCTAAAATCATCTAAGTAACTTAGCACTTACATGACAACGTGCTCGCAGTGGTCTGACTAGACTCAAGAGCATCCATACCTGTGTACAAATGAAGCGTTTTGGGCTGACTGGTGTCGATACGTAATTGGCGTGGATGTATGAAACTGGCCCAATTTTAATCACCACTCGGTCGTTATCCAAACATCCAACATCCTGTGCACTTATGGATTTTGCAACACAAAAGCGTTCTCACAAATCATGCTAAAGGTATATGAGTGCTCGTAAAAACTGTGCTACCTTGTAACGATTTCTTCCCTGTGGGTTCTGTGCCACAAACTCAGTCATTTTCGTGAAATCGTTCATACGTTTCATAGATTTGAATTCGGCGATCAAACCATAAACACCTTTTTTCAGCGTTTCTTCGACAAACACTTTCACCTGCAAGTAAACTTATCTTTTCGTCTTTCTCTATGGTCTTCTGTTCCTTTCTAACCATTCCCTAATTGGGAGGTCTGCTTCAAAATGGTGTTACTGTTTTGAATCCTTCCCCTACTACGGTAGATTCATGCATTTTCATTACGTTCCCAGACATGATTCCGCAAAGCTGGTTTTTTGAAATACTCCGGTGTTTGTACAGTCGAAAAATTGTGCACACATTAAAAGTTAGCGTTTTTTCTTGACGCATGGAAAATGATCGAAAAGTACTCTTCTTTGTAAGTACGTCGACCTTATTGTTTATGCCCAGGAAAATGCTGGCTAAAGGTGATGGGCTATAGTGCCACGTATAGCTGCTGGTCGCCTCCGAAACGGATCGATCATGTGAGCCTACCGTCCCCCAGCAGTAAATTCATACCAGATCTGTCTGCAAAAACTACCTCTGACCCATAAACACCGGTAGCACTCCGTGGACAAGACCTGCGAGCGTTCTAATAGAGCTATCCTAAGGTTCTGAAGAGACCAATATCGGGTGGCAGTCACCGATATCCATAAAGAAAACGAAATTTCCAAATTGAGATCAAACCAAGTCGTGGTATGTAAATAAAGATATTTAACCCGTAGTTGCCTTTGGAATCAAATATTGTGTAACCTAAGCTGTTACATTCCTTGAAAGTGGAATACAACAATTTCAGAAACCACAGTGTGGTGAAAGTGGTTGAGAACTTTGCGTCTACTGAGGTTAGGGGACACTCTGTAGGATAATTAGATGTTCAAGCTTCTGATAAAGTTTAGAGAATAATGGCCACGTTGTCATGAAAACCATTAACAGGAGGTCTAATACAGACACATAAGGTGACTGAAGCGCACACCTAGGAGACGAAATGCGCTAGAAGACATAGTTTATTGAGTACCCAGTTAAAGAAAAATGCTACTGCGAAAAAGACACTCGTACCCCAGTGAAAGCGAAAAAGTATTCAATTTGTTGGTCTTTAGTGTTACATATTGATTTATTGATCACGATATGAATTGTGTTTTATACGATGTTTTTGGTAACGATTTTTTTATGCTCATAAAATGTTGCTGTCGAAAGCCATTACGTCACCGTTTCGTTTATTTATGTGATTGTAGAATATCGAAACTGTTGAACCTGCAAACGCTTCGCTGTTTTTGTTTGCTTTTGAGCAGGCTCCTGAGCTGATGCTAATCCCACCGAGGTGCGAGTCGAGATGCTGAAAGAGTGGAACTACAGCAAGAGTTGGGTATTATCTTGGGTTCTTATGCTTGTTTTTTTTGTAAACATGTTGTTGATATCACTATAGACGTCACATAGTGGCTTCTTTCCTACGAATCTATAAACCCGTTTCAGTGATGGCTCCTCTGCCGAGCCCGCGTAGGGACATGGAACATGAACTTGTGGAAATATACGATCGAAAGATTCTTTCACTAGTATTAACGATTCTAACACTTTCCTTTTCCATAGTGTACACATATACTGCAGTTCACTGGCCTTACAACCACTAATTCGAGTCTTTTAGGATTCAATAAGAATAGATATAGCATTCAAATGGAAAATTAAAGGTCTTTAACATTAAGTGAGATATTACTTAAAATTCTCGATGAACAGCTACAGTTTCTAGTGAAACAATGAATGGGCGGTCCTCATAGAAGATGACTGGCTAGGGCAGAAGCTAGCGGTTTTAGAGAATGAGGCTGCAGCTACGGTGGTACCACCTTTCTGTGATAACCACACAGTCCAAATTCAGTCATAATGATGTGGTAAATAAAATATACCATCCTTATCGTGACCGCTTTCCCACGTATTACTTCAGACATGGGTCAGTGATTCTCACTTCGAGATGAATGCAGTCAACGTTTAAGTAAAGGATAAAAAAGCTCTCGGAGTTGATCAATTCCTGAGGGATGCGTCATGTATTCGACTTCACTAAGCACCGTCAGAGGTGATTGAATCCACATCTGGCCTTTGCAATGACTCGTGGTGGTCGACCAATGTATCGAGCCAGGGTTGATATACTCCCAAACAAGTTTGGTACCAATTCGCCAACCTCGAAGGCTTGATGAGCCGTGGACGCCGGGATCGATTCCACACATGTGTTGCAGGGCGCCTCCCGACCACTGCGTCACACGCGCCCTAATCTTTAGATATACCGAATATGAATTGCTCCATAATCACCATAACATATCAAGTCATCCACTTATATAATCATTGTCGTAATAGATGACAGCGAACATCAACGAAACTACCTCAAAAAGCAGACAGCCTTGGAATTCAAATAGGTTCAACGGATTTCCATAGTTGAAGAACCTACATTAAGCCGTCAGTTACTAGAAGATATATTCTGTGTGCCTGACTGGAAACTCTTAAAAGAGGAAGGAACTAAGAGAGGGCTTAAAGGAGCAACTATAGAACCGGTAGAAGGTTCCACTGTTATGGAGACTGATTTGGCTTTAACAAAATCATTTATCTACGAAACCGAAGTACGGAACTTTAGCAACGAAAACCTCACAATTTCTGCAATTTCCAGTTAATCTTCGTGGTCATCTTACTCTTAGATTTAGAAAGATGAATTAAGAAAATGACGTCATGTACCTTTCGATTGATGCATTCTAAGTTAAAGAGAGAAAAGAAAGGAAGTGAAGGTCAGACGCAATCCTGAGTTAGGTGTGCAAAACACATAATGACGGCGTCGAAGACGACAAGGTGTGGATATTATGCAGGTGTTCCTGGGTGTCGGACTGACAAGCAATGCACACCTACACATCGTTAAATATCATTAATCACTCTAAACTCATATGAATTTATTTTGTACAGGTAGGTTAACTGGAAAAGAGACCCCGATGAGGGTTTAGTCAGACGAAACGCTAGTCGAGGTGGAAACCAAGGAATATACCCTTATCACCTAACTCATGTAAGCAAATGAAGAAGGCAGAAACATCACAGATATTACAGAGAGGCACTCACGCATCCTGTGATGCCTTTTTCGTTTTCATTTCGGAACATTCCTCTACTGTTTTTTGTTTGGCTCCTTTAGTTCTCGTTACACGACTCGGTTTTTTGCTTAGTCTTGAAGCTCTAAACATCTCTTATAAAATCCATTTGATGACACAAGCAAATCGTTCCAAATTCAAAACACGAACGTCGCATCCTCCCTTGATGTCGATGTGCTGTCAGATTTTTCTAAAAACACCTATTTTACCAGATATCTTCAGTGCCAATCTGCCAAAAATACTCTTTAAAATCTACTTTGTTTTGTTTAAATGAATAGAAAAAACGCCGATGCATTCAAATATATCACTATCTGTCCTTAATTTTAAACGGTGTGCTTAGCGTTGCCAACAAAAATAGTAATCAAAACCAACCGGCTTTTGAAGTAGCCCACCTGAAGAAGAACATTAGGCCTAGTAAAATGAGCATCACTGGAGACGTGGAAAGCATTTATACTCATTTAAGCATATTATCATGTTAACTTATATTATCAGCAATTGTTTTCGTAATCTTAACCATTTGAAAGGTGGTCAACGATCTTTACGAACAAGGCTTTCATCCACCAATCTCATCGGAATATTCGACAGTTTGTGGTGCTAGTGTATTCACCAACATGAGCTTAGTCATGAACATAGGATTTTTTCTTTGGAAAACTAACTAATCGAGCAGATACGGTTAAAACCATTTTAAACCTATTTACACTAACTGACATAGTCTTGGCCATCTACGCCCAATCGTCAAGCTGCGACAAACAGGCTATGAGAACGTTCTATGGAGAATTGGAGAAGTCCTACAGACGAGACCATACCTTCTTAAGAGTCACCATTGATAATCTAAACGCTAAGACTGGATCCAGAAGATTTCCTGGAATACCTCCTACCGGAGCACACGAATTGTGACGGAAGAAACATGTTGAGCGGATGTCTGAATTTACTGTGACAAACAAGGAACATCCATGGTAAATAGTATTTCCAAAAACCACGATCTCCGTGATGGATATGTGGATCATCCGACAGAGAATATTACAACGAGTCAGAACATGCTACGATAAATGTAAAGGCTTACACAGCCCATGTTGATGTTACCCCAAATTTTTATCCGAATCGGACCATCTCATTCCTCGATCAAGATTCTTTTCTTCGCAAAAGAAGTGAAAGCCAAAGAAGTGAAGAAAGAATTCCCAAAACTGTCTGCAACTGGGACCTCTTTAGATCAATAACATTGGTGTAGAAGACGAAGTGTTCAGCTTTCAGCCAAACCCAGATGCAAATCGGAAATCGTACATGGAAGAGGACTGCAAGACAACCAGCCCAATTAAAGAAATGCTGGGATCGGAGTGATATATAAATTTGATTCAAGTATGCAAATAGTTAAATAATTAGACGGTACCACTGTAGATAGCTTTATTTGGGAATATGATCACCCGATCTAATACCATGTTAGTGATAAAGGATCGGCACCTCGAATGTTACTTAGAGACATCTCCCCGAGAACACTTGTATGTGTGTGCCATCATGGAGTCATGAGAGCTGTAGGCAATCTTATGTAACTCATGAGCGGTTGATGAAAACTCTGTAGTGTAGAGATAAGAGTATATTATTGTGGAAGAAAAGCAGCAAGAGTGTTCAAAACTGCACAGGTTGGGAAAGGGATCTGTCGCCTCCTAGCACAGTACAAGATGAAGCCCAGTACACTGCGGCTCCAAACGGAATAGTCAGCTTTAAAAAAATGCAATAGGGAAAATCGTACGCAACATCCACATGGATCTCTCCAACAACCACATCGTTCTGCCTTCATATCAAATCAGGTAGGGTGGATGCGTCGTCCCTGTGGTTCTCATTTTTGAATCTCTCATGCTGATTTATCGGTGAGGATTCGAACAACACCTGTTTCGAACTGGATGAAGCTCGAACACATGAAGGAGCGTGCGGCAGTCCTCATTAACATAGTGGTTGGTTCTGAACATTTTGTCAGAATGGAAGACACGATACATTTCCAACTGCGCTTTTTTTTGTCGAGAACGATGATAAATTTCATTTAGCAACTCTCCACTGAAGTGATCTATAGGGCAAAGATCACTCTATGTCTTTATCTACATTTAGCGTTGCCATGTTTTATGCCTTTCACGCTGTTTGAGGAATATTCTGCATATGGCTGTGTTCCGCACTACCATGCTGCAGCTTCATGCAGGTGGGGAATATACAGACTATTTTCTACCTGGCACAGAACGTTCCTTATTTATTAATACGCAATCTTATTGTTCTTTTTCTAATTAGGCGGCCTGTGTTTTGACAAACTAACAAGTTAAGAATGGAACATCGTGTTGATGAAAAATGGCGTAAGGTGTTTCACGTATTCGGGTCTCACCTTTTCCGAAACAGATGTTTGATTCTCAAGACTGATTTTGTTTTAGCCACGGCATTGATCCATAATCCATTGCTTTTCTTGATGAGCAAAGAACAGGTTATTAGCAGCATTTATAACCCACAATAGCCGTTTTGGCGGTTTCGCCCATTTCTGAACCAGGAAAAGTCAAGTTGACAAGCAATCGACGCAGCCAAACACTTTCATAAACTCGGCGAACAAAACATGATACATAAATTTCCATCTGCATAATAAAGAACTTCTTTTAAACACCCATTGTGTCTTTTTAAGTCTTCCAATTATCTGGCGGAGACCAGTTGTACAAAGCTTTACACGGGCCAGCGATGTGCCTAGCACAGGTCTAAAAATCGACCTAAGTGTGCGAAGTCAAGCGTAATAACACGTGCCACCTGGTTCATTTTTGGATTTTTGAAACTTATGAGAACGATTCAAGAGCGCTACGATGTTTTGGCCTCCGGTGTGAAAATAGCGAGTTTTATTTCAAAATCTTCTCCGTTATGTCTCTGTGTCCTCTCAACGGTTTACCGTCTCATCGTGACTGGCAGTTGTTCCTGGGTGTCGGACTGCGATGTACAGCGGAGGATTCGTCCCCACAGCAGAGTGTCCCGAGCTGAGAAGGAGCCCGGTGTTTCCATTAGGAAGGCAGGCTAACCAATACCAGGATCCATCACCGTTCTGGTATCAAAGTCACATGGTGGCAAGTCTCCCTCTGATCCACAAGGTCTGCGGGGCTCCCTGTGGTGGTGAATACCTGGGCTAGACTATGGCCAGGCTGGTCTCGGGTTTCCAGGAAACTATAATAGCTTAACCAGCAAATTTCCGAAAAATGGTGATTGTGTTGGGGCAGCACAAGCGGTGAGGACGGGCCGTTCGAGTATCAAGTATATTTCTATGTGGTATGCGCGCCTAATAGAGTACTTAGTTTCGCTTTAAATTTACCGAATAGGTGTTGTTAAATCTTAACATATCCGAAAATGGCTACACAACAAAAAAATGCCGAAAGATAAGTAGTAAAAAACTTGGTGGCTCGTTACCTTTCCCTTCACCCCTTTACACACCAAAAGCGCACTAGTAAGAAGTATGTTTAAACAGCCACAGTGTGTGCATAGGAAGAAAGCAGAAGGAAGAATCTCTGAAGTTGGAGCGAAAAATAGTCATTTCGAATGGCTGCGAAATAAAAACTTTTCGGTAGATGTGTGAAGGAAAAACCAGGGCTACGAACGATAATTCTGCCAACGCTAAAGTCCCGTTTATACTGCCTTTCATTCCCGAACAAAAAAACTTCACCTGTAAAATGTTGCCTTAAAAGGGTTGGTGTAGAGAATTCAGTAGCAGTGATTGAAGTAACACAGGATACTCTCATACCATGGCTAGTTCCTAACCGCCTGTATGACCACAGACGGTGATTGTATGAGATCGGGTACGATGTACCTAATCTCTTGTAAAGGTTGCCGTGACGAATACAGTGAAGCGGGTACACCACTTTGCGTTTGTATAAAGAAACACTTAGTTGGTGAACTCAAAGTTAAATCAAATATTGCACTGGATGCGCGTAGGACACAGGGACACAAAGGATAAAATTTTAGTGTAAAACTCATCATCTCCACGAAGAATTCCAAAAAATCAGCGCCAAAAACTGTTGAAGTGTTTTCGATAACTCAAAGTGGAGTGCTTTGAATTGTTAAGCCGACAGTCAGAGTATATAAAATTTACACGAGAAAGGATAAAGGATGAAGCTCTGGGCGTTGATCAATCCCTGAGGGATGCGCCATGCATTCGACTTCATTAAGTATCGTTGGAGGTGATTGAATGCATATCTGGCCTTTACAATGACTCGCGGTGGCCTGCCGCGTCTGGTACCAATTTGCCGACCCTGGAGGGATGGAAGGCTTGGTGAGCCATGGACGCAGGGAACGATTCCACGTGAGTGTCGCAGTGGCGCCTCCAACCACTGCGCCACACGCGCCCCTATATACACGAGAAAAACCGACCGTAGACTGGCTTCAATTCTTAAACATCCAAATAAAGCTCTCAGAAAGTGGCTATATAACAAAATGGTATCGTAAGCCAAGTAGTAAAAACATACTAATTCACTACCATTCCCCTCATCCTTCGCACATGAAAAAATCACTTATCAAAAACATGTACCGTACGGCTAAAAATATGTGCACAGGAGAAGAGGAAAGGAAGGAATCGCAAAACTTGACATGAAAAATAGCCACTTCCAATGGCTACGAAGTAGAAGCCACTCCCATGAGTTCAGGTATAATATACTTGATCTTATGTAACACAAGCGGTAGGGAATGTATTGGGAACTGGGTAGACCACTTTGTGTTCGCATAAAAGAACATCTAGATGGTAAGTTAAAATACGTAAAACATTCTTGAGAAGATGACAATGTCGTCGGCAAAACGAAGGTTTGATAGGAATTTTCCACCAATACGCATTCCCTTCTCATCCCAATCGAGTGACTTCATTATCCACTGCAATGTGGCGCTGAACAGTTTTGGCGATATTGTTTCGCCCCGTCGAACCCCTTTTCCTACGGGTATGGTAAGAGGTCGATAGAAAAGCTGTATTTTCATAGTGCAGTTCCGATAACAGTCGGATAGAGTTCTTAAGTAGGATGTGTCCACTCCTCGGTCAACGAGCGCTGATAGGATTGCATTCGTTTCGATGCTGTCAAACGTTTTACATAGGTTAGGACCAAAGGCAAATGGTATTCCCGACTAATTTCGATGACCCTGGAGACGGTTTGGATGTGGTCCATGCAGCAAAATTTTTTTCGAAATCCTGCTAGCTCGACTAATTGCGCTTCATCCAATGTCCTTGATATGCGCGAGAGGATAATCTTCGTGAAAAGCTTGCAGAGTACACTTAACAAGCACATGGGACGGTAGTTACGAAGATCCCTTCGGTCTCCTTTCATGGGCAGGAAGACCGTGTGCGATGTTCTCGGCTGGTCTGGAATTTTTTCCTTTTGACGGTAGGCTGTTACATGGTCCTGTGCCTCTTTTCATGCTCTCTATCGCAACTCGAACCTCCGAATGAAGAATTCTAGGTGGTTTTTTTTCCAATGGGGATATTAGAGCCCGGGACGAGGATTTTGAAACGGAAAAGGTTGGTGTAGAACGTTGCCGCTATTAAATCCACATCATGGAGAGAAATTTTGACGATCCAATCTTCGTTTATCAGAGCTAACAGCGAAACATTATAATAAGACAAATCTGAACGGCATTTTATCAGGCTGCTTCTCTTCTCTGCTACTTCCAGTAGTTTCTTCTGCTTGTACCGTTGTAGATCTTCCTGCAAAGCTCTTAAGCAGCTGGCACTTATTACTAGCCATGTAAAACGTGTTGCAATAGGATCAAGCTTCAGTAATCTTCTCTTTTCGAGCAACTCCTTAGTAGCGATGGAGATGAGATCCGACCTTCCTGCTTGAGGAACTGAGATAAATTCAGCACAGCTTTTCAGTCTTTTGACAAGCAGCTCATAGTTTTCGGTTGGGTCTTCTTTAATCTCCCAGTCACGTTTGGACAGGACTTCGTTCAGAATGTTCTCGTCGTATACAGCTAGACTTTTTCCTCGTGGTCGATGGAGAGAGTTCTTTTCCAGCTTGCGGCTGAATCGAATCTTCGCGTGAAGGAGGAGGTGATCAGAACCAGTACAGAATGACGGGACTACCGATGTGTCCTGATAGTACAACGCATTTCATTCGTACTCATCAGCTGCGTCGGTCCCTGAGTAGCAGTTGATAGTAGTGATCTTCTCATCATGCGACAGTTGAAGTCGGAAGACGGCTATGCGAGGGTAAAGGATCTCGTATGAGTCAACGAGATGGACAGTGGACGGGTGGGCGACAAAGCCTACGCCGCCGACATTTCGTGACGGGACCTTTCCACCGCGGATCAGAAGAGTCTCGTTGTTTAGTTGACGTAAATCGGTCTTCTTAATTTTTGTTTCTCGTAATGCGATCACGTGAAATTTAATGCGATCTGCGGGTACAAGAAGGGAGTGAAGATCGGCGTCTGTGGAGAGTGTTCTGGCATTATACGTGTATAGTAAGAAACAATCTTCATGGCGTGTCGTGCGTGTATTCGTCAGACCCGATTCTAGTGACGTCTTGCGTAACCCGAAATTTTCTGGCTTCTCACCGGTCGTTTCGCCGCCTGACGTCATAGGCGGAAGCACCCCGTGTGTGAGGTACTGAGGCTGGCCTATTGCTGGTCATGCAACTTGGTTCTCCCTGGAGTCCTAACGTAACCTTGTAAAGGCGTATGCAGGTCTTCACCACAATGTGGATTAAAGGGAGGTGTGTTTCCGGCGACGAATCCTTCGCTCAGTCTTCCTACTAGTTGATTCGGAGAGATGTTAAAACAGAAATCAGAAGAGAAAGCAGGAATGTGAAAGTAACCGACCACTCAAGAACGATGTAGAAGCCAAATCTTATCAAGAAGCAGCAACAAAAGAGAGACAATGACCAATAAACTCAAAGAAACGGATGAAAAAAATTGGGCTTTGCATGAAGAAGACGAACACCCAGTGAATAACTAACGATAGAAGGGTGAATAAATCGAACAGAATGGTTCTCTCATTACAAGGACCATCGTGCATGTGTTTAGATCGTTAATTCAACATAGAGAACAACATGGAAAAAGAGTTAGATAGAAAAAGGAGAGCAGACTGGACTGCATTCTGACCCCACCGCCCACAAAAAAAAGCCACCGACCAACTGAAGGATCCAAAAACTCGCGGTCACCTTTTCGATCTAACAGAGCCACCCGCAGTGTACAACGCAGTAAAGATGGGGCATGGTGCTTCGTCCATTTAAAAAACCCTGCATTACCCACAGAGCGCGTGAACGATGCCTTCTGAATTACAACAGGATTCACAACATCTAGCCAGAGTGAGAAGCTCTGATCTTCGAAGTCTACCTTAACTTCGTGACCCAGGGAAACACCATCGATGGCGAAACATAGATATGCCGGTCGTATAACGAAAAGACCAGATGACGGTTCGATGAAAACCACTGTAGAGTGGATTCCAAGAGGCTGCAGGCGTCTCCTAGGTCGGTTGCATACACGTTGGGCGTACGTGTCGGTAACTGAATTTTATCAACTGTAATCGCAGCTGCATAGGTGATACAGGTGATACAGGTGAATCGCAGCTGCAATCATTTTACGGGTCATGGTATAAGGCTCGCAATACCCATCATACTAGAATAAAACCACTACCATGTGCAACTACTGCGAGGTCACCTGTCACCTGTCACCTGTAGTTCCGTTGATCGTCAAGTGACTCGAGCGGGCGTCAATAAATCCGACCAGGTTTCTGACGCATAGGTTAGGGCAGGAAGAACCGTTGAGCCGGAAAGGTGGGAACGGAATCGGGTGTTCTTTGTTTTCTTCACTACATTCTCGATGCTCTTGAAAGCTCTCAAGATGTTTGTTTCCTTCTGCTCAGCTGTGGAGCTAAGTCGTTCATCACATTCATTTTCCGACCTAGATAGACATAATTGAAGCATTGGGAGATATTCGTTCTGTTGAGCGTGAATGGGCCATAGGAAACCAATCCGTTGTTTATGAACATCGTTTTTGTTAGATTTAGTCAATGACCAATCTTCCCACAGGCTTTATCAAAGTCAGCAAGCATACGTTCCGCTTGGCTAATGTCTGGTGTTATAACAACGATATCACCATCGATTTCCACAGCCATATTATCCCATTCCAATGTTAGCATGACATTTTTGAGAGCGGTGGTAAATAATTTTGGCGAGATGGTATCGTCTTGCCTAACTCCTCTTTTGACGTCAACGTTAATATCGTTGTAAAATGGTGAAATCTTGGTTGTGAAATTTTTGTAAAGCTCACGAAGAATCTTTATGTATTGAGTGGAGATTCCTTGGCTATCAAGGGCTTCCACGACTGTTCCTATCTCAGTTGAATCAAAGGCCTTATGTAAATCGATGAAAGTGGGGCAGAGAGGTCTCTTGTACTCTCGCGATACTTCAATGAGCCTTGTTGTCGTGCGAATGTGGTCCGTTGTACTAAATCCTTTTCGAAAGCCTACTTGCTCATATGGTTTTCCTTCGTCCAGTGTTGTCAATCCTGCTTAAGATGACTCGAGTGAAAAGTTTATAAACGACAGACAACAAGCAGATTGGGCGATAGTTGTCGATGTCGTGCAGGTCACCCTTCTTGAACAATAACACTGTCCTGCTGGTCTTCCACTGAGTAGGGACCTTCAGACAGGTAACGTGTGAAGAGCCAAGCCAGTTTGTTTACGAGGACTGGCGAAAGGTCCTTCAAATGTTTTGATCTTGTCTGTCCGGCCCTAGTGCTGTTCGATTTTTCACCGACAAAATGGCATGTCGGATTTCGAAAGGGAGAACCGTTGCTACAAAATATCCATCTTTTATTTCATAAGACGGGAGATGGACGTGGCTGTCGAAGAGATTTGAGCAGTAATCGTGGATGATTTTCTCCATTGTCTTTCTGGACGCTGTTATTGTTCCGTCTGGGCGTCGGAGTGCAATCATCTTGGTCTTGCAATTGGCGAAGCTTCGGCGGGCTTTGCGAATGCTTTTTCCAGCCTCTGCAGCTTCGACCATTACTGCTGCTCTTCTCTCTTTAAGATCTTCTTTTATCGCCTGTCTGCATTGTTTCGCAAGCTCGGACGTTAGTTCGCGGTTGCCTGCAGCTCGTGCGATTCCACGTTGGCGTATTAGCTGGAGAGTTTCTGGAGAGAGACGTCTTTTGATGACTTTCGAATTCTCAGCTTTCATATCGCTAACGTGATGTTGAATGAGCTGATCGTATTGCTTGTCGATTTTATCGACAACGGCGTGTCAAAACGTTGAATTAGTCTCCAACCGGTGTGTCAAACGCCGAGACCTGAAGTTGCCTAGAGAAAACATGTCTGCAATTTGTGCACAACCGTTTCAACCGCTATAGAGCGCGTGTAGTGTGATTAGAGGTGTCCTGCAGTAATCATGTGGTCGTTGGTTCTATGCCGCACCCTGGCCTTAGCATTTATACTCCTACGGAATCGGTAAATTACTGTCGGACATGTCTCGAAGGATAACAGCACTAACTCGACTGATCAGCTGTCCACCTTAGTTACCCTATAGAGTAAATATATTCTCAATCACCGCTCATGGTGCTTGTCGAAGTCGAGTGGATGGCGATGATCAACGCCGACAGATTTATCATTTAGCAATCGTCTAGTAAGTTGCGTTTCGCCTAGGCGCCATCCATGGTCGGCGAATCGTCCGACGTGCACACGTGCGAATGACGAAGCGCTCGCCCGTCTTCGCCGCGCGATGCCGGCAGGCGACTGCTTTTCTGGCGAGGGCGGGCCACGCGGGTGCTCGCCGCAGTCGCGTCATTCGCGATGTCGTCGCACGCCGTCTGGCTCAGCAACGGTCAGACGATCCTCTACGCCCCGTTCGTTTACGATAGCGTTGGTCCTGAGCACTTGTGGAATCCGGACGTCGTCCATGGATTCTTCGCCCGACACTGGAGTTCGTCGATTTATTTGGCGCTAGGCTATGTGCTGTTGGTCAATGCTCTGCAGCGAGTTATGGAAACCAGGAAGCCTATGAGGTAGTCGTTGTTTAGCTCTCAATAAATCTCATCATAAAAACTAGTTTAACGTTCATGAGTTGCTTTTTAAACTATTCAGAGTATAGATCGCTGTGAACCTCGTTTCTTTGATGGCTTAGGAGAAATTACATTCTGTAAAGATAAGATAACCGTGATGCATAGGACTGTCGTATTGTTCTTTTCATTAGAAAACGAGGATCTGCCTTATTTTTTAAGTTATAAAAATAACCAGCATGCTATCGAATTCAGTTGTGGGACCATTTTTTTTCCTTCAAGAATGCTGGTAGCTTCATTTTCTTCTGTTTTCTTTCCCACTTTGGGACATTTTCCAATTCTAACCTATAAGTTTCAGCATTCTGGAAGATCATCTTAAGTTGTGGCCCTCATAAAATAGCAATATTGATTGTGTTAACAAATTTTTCTGCTATTTCCAGTATGAGGACATTACTCTTTCTGTGGAATGCCACCTTGGCAGTGTTCAGTTCCATGGGCACATGGCGATTTGGCCTCGAGGTCTACTACATGTTAACAGCGAGGTATTGCCTCTTAGTTTTTCAGCTTCGATCGATGTACATCTTTTTACTGAGCTAAAGTGTTTCATGTCCATATTTCATCATCACGTCTTCTCTCACTCTGTCCTAATTATATTCCGTTGTTTCTAACTGAAAATCTCTTTCTGTGCGTGGCTAGAAATAGGATTTATTAGGACCAGTGATCAACTACTTTGCCGGCAGTTGACTTTCTTTTCTTTCCTGTTCTATTAGTGAGGGCAGTGAATCCAGACGGAAACAGTTGTCATCAGCTCACTGCTTCTGCAGGAAGATATAAAAACTGTAAGCATGTTGAAGCGGACTATCTGGGAAATGTTCTTCCTATTCCATTAGAGTGCACGGTACATCCAGATGGTGGCAGCTGTTATCAGTTTGCTGCTTATGGAAAATTCTAGGTATGTTGACATCGATTATCTGGGAAGTGGTATTCTTAGTTCATTTTATATTATATCTTCTATTGTTCCAGTTTGTTGACATATTCTTCAGCAAGTATTTCATGAAAGTCGCTATTTTTGCCAAGGGAACTGCTAAGCATTACGAGATCTTAAAGGAACAATTGTGATAGTCGTTCGTATTCCTTATAGGGGAATAGAATGCAAGCTGTCGCATGTTCGCATGAATCACTGGAAGTTCGAAATTTTCAGTGGCGAAATTTGATGGTTATGATTCACAGCCTGACCTATTTTGTCATAAAAATGGAAATAACCATTGCGTTCTCCTACACGTGCAATCATACGTGTGTTAAAGCTTTTATTTGCACAAAAGGCTGTGTATTTTCTTCTTTGTTTTTCTAGGACTATAAATTAATGTCACACCTCTGTTCATATAAAAAGTCATGAAGTTCAAAATTTGTAACGTTTGGTAGATGTATCCAGTTCTCGCATTCCAGTCTATATTAGCGATCTAGACCAGTGCTTCATTGCAGGCCATTCACGGATTCGGTTTGCTTCTCGGTGGATCCTCATAGTCCCGCTTCTTTCTGGGCATGCTTGTTTGCATTCTCGAAAGTCGCCGAGCTCGGAGACACACTTTTCCTTGTGCTTCGGAAGCGCCCGGTGATCTTTCTTCACTGGTACCATCATGCGGTCGTTCTCATCTACTGCTGGCATTCGGGTGTGTTAAATTTTTTATGCATTTCTTCACTGTATAGTAATACCAGAAGGCATTCAACGGCTGTCTCAGTGCTAGTCTTCTGTATCATGTGGTGCATTGAGTCAGCGTATAAAAATAGAACGTCATTAGTGTTCATGGATTACTGTTCAGTCATGGGACTCTTATATGAACGAAGTTCGTTTTCGTAGATTGCTGAGGGGTTGTTATATATGTGTATGTCGAGTGACAGGCATTGTTTCCCACTATAAATAAAAAACTGCTATGTCTGGAGTGCATGAGACTGATATGCTAAGTTCTTATGACCTTTCGTGTGGTCACTGGTGCATAGATGGCCGAAATACTTTAGTTTCTGTAGGTTCAGACGAACAAATCTCAATGATCATCAGGTTTGTTAATTGCAGTGAGACCAAAGTCTTCATATTAGCTGACGTGGTGCAACTTCACTTTACACAGTGAAATTATCCCTTTTTTGAGTTTTGGAATCCATGAATTAGGTTTACCGGCTTATTGTCGTGGATATCCGTATTTCCATTGGCAAAGCAGCTCAAAAAGGGGATTGGCTGTAGAGGAAATATAGGCATTCTTTTCTTATAAATCGTAGTTTATTGTGTTCTCATCGTCAGTTTCGTTTTTTATGCACTTGCAGTAAATCTGTTGGTGTTGCAGTTAATGCAGTATTGTTAGGATTACACTGCTCAATTATGTTCGGATACCGACAGACTTCGAACAACCAATTGATTCGCCACCGCTTTTTTGCGTAGAGTTCACATGTGTACTCATTAATAACGTTCAGCTTTGTTTTTTATTTGTTTATTCTTCTAGTCGTTGTATTAGTCTGCTCATTGAAATGGAATGTTCGCAGCCTCCTCTTTTTATCTTTGTATTTCATAATTCAAAATAACCTGTGACATCGTACTTAATCCTCATACTATCTCACACCGGCCTGTTATTGGTAGGTTAGAGATTGATGTGACGTTGAAGAAGTGTAAGGCGTATGAAAGCTAAACTGGAGTCGTCGTAGTTCCCCTTTGGCATTTCAATCTTGGTGTATTTCACATACAAATCAGTGGTAGTGTCCTAAGTGGATGGATTTAGCACTATGAGTAGTAGATTTAGTAGCAGCCTACTCTGGAATACTTTAACTTGGAGCTAGTGGGGAAGGTGGGGAGCTTTACTATGCTGAAAGTGAATTAATCGTACTGCTCTTAGGTCACATGATTAAGTTTCTGGACAAAACCCTACGTGTGCAGTGATCTGTGTTCTCAGTCTGTTTGACGATTGCCTTTCAGGGAATCGTTGTGCATGAATATTTACATTGTTACTCAGAATGGCTGACGGTCAAACACCGGAGGCTCTTTGCTCCTCTCAAGCGCTGTCAATTGCTTCAGAATTTGTGGTGCCTTCTATTCAAATTCCCGAATTATGTGAATACTGACATTTGTTCTGGACTGTCAACATCTGAGGGATTTGATTTGTGGTATCAAAAGTGGTGAACATGTAAACGAATAACTTACTTTCATTCGGTGTAAGTTCTAATTCGTAGGTAAAATCCAATTTCATCTCGTTTGAAATCCTTACAGTTAATAACCAGCCGCCTCAATTTTTTTTTGAGGCCGGTTTTATGGACAGTGTGGGACTGTTTTTAAATTGTCAAGTTCTTTAACACACCTGATCTTATTTCCCTGTTCAACCTGTAACTATTCGGAATCGTGAAGGATTAGTGAACTGTCTGTTTTTGCAGCGATATAACTGGGTGCACATTCCTGTTTCGCCATGTTGAAACTGATCTTTACCGATTATTTTGGAAGTTTTTCTGACAAATTTCAGCGTTATTATTGAATTATCTCCTGATTTCTAACAAGGTTATTTGAGTAGAGGCACATAAGATTGGTTCACAGATGTAAAACTTTGCCCAGGGTCGCACTTAGTAATATAGCTTTTATGTTTATGTTCGTTATTATTCAGACCTATTCACTGGAGTCACCTCTTAAATTGTTTACTTAGGGGATTCGGGATTCTTCAAATATTATGGGATGGCCAAATATGTTCGATGTGATGTTGTGTTTAGCAATTGAGGTAACGTCGAAACGCATTGTGAAGAAAAAAAAAACAGAAAAACGAACCAAAATTAGATTCGTTGAATAGGATGATCGCCTTAGAATTGGAATACTTTCGAAAAGGCGGTGGCTTATTTGTTTGCCCAGTTGGAGTCGACCTTTTGTACTATCCGTTTGCTTCTCATGGATTAGGTGATATGTTCTCATTTAATGCCGTGAACTCTTGAATTTTTCTTCTTTTTTTTTCATTTTCGTTGAATACTAATTCCATACACATATTTCACTCATAACCATGACGTCTTATGGGTAAAATTTAAATGTCCTTTAGTCGAGGTCTATAACATGTTTTCTCATCGTCTGGCAGGGTCACCAGACCGCTGAAGAATTTTGACATTTTAGTCAGGGAGCTTGGCCTTTAAGACAATGCTGGGATTCGTCAGTGTCCTGAAGAAGAAATTTTTCACAAGGATTTTCCATCTGATGCGTAAGAACTGCGATTGGCTGTGCTGGTGACGACGTCAGTGATACGGGAAGAAAACGTGCAAATGATTTTCCAACGTTGTTGGTGTTCACATTACTCGGCGCTGATGACATCCATCCATCGAAGTATCTATGTCTAAGTAGAAGTTTATATTTAGTCGCACATTTGTTACACCTTCTTTGTTTTTTGTTTATGGAACATTTTGCTGAGTAATGAAATTTGACAAATTTGGATAACTCGCCAACTTCCTCGTTAAACTTCACACGTATATTATTTATTATCTGTGAGGGTGGAGGGAGTAGTGCAATGGTTACTGGCGCAGTCCATCATGAAGCAAATTTCTCATGCGACTGTTTTCACAACTCTCTTCTCCAATCCACTCGTGATCGCCTTCGCCCGGGTATCTTCAACATTGCAAAGAGAATCGATTCGATCAGCATTCTACGATATCCATGAAGAAGACAAAATCTCCAAGCGGCAGCCAAAACAACGCGCCACATTTGTGAACAATCAATGCGAGAAAAACGAATTGATTGCTTGAATCGCTGGGATCCGCATAGTAGATGTGATGCAAGTCGTGTAAAAAATTACTATTAGCTGTACGCTCTTCGAAGTTAAGACTACATGCGCTTAAATTCATGGGAACAGAGTTTTTAATAGCTACATCTTCCTGTACTTCATAGTAACCCCACTCAGAGATAACGGAGTAAAGCGGGAGAACAGATGATAGTGGATGGATCCTTCTTGACTGGGTAGATCGCGTTTTGTACATACCTGCTACATTTGACGAATATGGATAACAACTTGAAAAGAAAACAGAGTGGAAGTGAGCGGCTATCGTAGGTGTTTAAGACAACTATTGATGTGCTTACTGATCCCACTCTCTGTGCTGATTTCTTTAGTCGACCATATCAAAGTTGCGTAGAATACACATGTATTCTGAAGAAGAACCAGCACATCAATGCTAAGCCATAATTTGCAGTACGGATCTTGGAGGTATACCTGTATTCAAGTAATAGAAGAATACATGCCAACAAATGAAACAATGGGCTGGTCATCAAATCGAAAAACAAAAAGGCGGTGGACGAAAAATACTAGATTGGGTCAAGAATGAAACAAAGCGATTTCGAGGGAGACCATCAAGAAAAAAGTGGTTACATACAAACGCCTTCATAGATCACGATTACAAGATAACGAAACGAGTAGGGTCAAAAGAGAGCTATGAGTCTGATTTGTATGTGTATTGGACTGAATTCAATACCGATTTGTGCTTCTTAGATCATTCTCGTTAACCGACAAATGGTGATGGCACCGTTAGAGTAAAAAAGTGACTGAGAGAAAGGCAAAGCAAGGCAAAGCTTGCTGTGGCGGATAGCACGTGAGCCCTCGGAACGGGTACTCTACTCGCTGCTTCGAAGCTCGACTGAGGTTCCGAGTTTTACTAATATCTCAACATTCTTCTGGATGTGTTTTACGTAATACCATGCCTCGAATAAAGTAGTAGGTAGTAAGTAAAAGATAAGCGTTGAAATTTCGAATTAAACTACAGTTTAACTGGATTCAATATCGATTTATGCTGCACAAATCTAAGATTGGCAGGTAATTTCTGATAAAAAAAAGGGATAAAGTTCTCGGTGTGGATGAATCCCTGAGAAATACGCCATGCATTCGACTTCGTTGAGCATCTTTGGAGGAGACTGAATCTGTATCTGACCTTTACAATGACTCTCGGTGGCCTACCGATGCATCGAGCCAGTGCTGCTATCCTCCCAGACAAATCTGGTACCAATTTGCCGACTCTGAAGGGATGGAACGTTTGTTGAGTCACGGGCGCGAGGTTCGATTCGACCTGTGTGACGCAGTGGCGCCTCCAACCACTGCGCCACGAGCATCCCTCATTTCTGATAGCGTTACTAATTGATTCTTTTTACTTCTGTTTAGCAAACGAGCTGTTTTATTTCTTTATTTACGTACAAGCTGACGTTTCGACGGATTTCGCCTTTCTCAGAGCCTGGAAAGGTCAAGTTGACTGCAGTCTACATGGCCGAACACTTTCATAACCAAACAGAGGAAATGCTAAACCAAAGTTTCGATCACATTGAACACAGAGTCTGCACACTCACCGCTTTCTACGAGCCTTCCACTTAATATGTTATGTGGAGACCAACCGCGCAGTGTTCGCATGGAAACGTAATGTGCCTGTCCTATCAGAATAGCAGTCTTATATACTGCCCAATATTTTATTTCTTTATTTACGTACAAGCTGACGCTTCGGCGCATTTCGCCTTCCTCAGAGCCTGGAAAGGTCACGTTGACTGCAATCTACATGGCCGAACACTTCCATAACCAAACAGAGAAAATGCTAAACCAAAGTTTCGATCACATTGAACACAGAGTCTGCACACTAGCCGCTTTCTACGAGCCTTCCACTTAATATGTTATGTGGAGACTAACCGCGCAGTGTTCGCATGGAAACGTAATGTGCCCGTCCTATCAGAATAGCAGTCTTATATACTGCCCAATATCACGCGTGATCATGAGGCGTATTCGTCTCCGCACACTTTACAAGAGATCAGGTAGACTGTATCCGAACTCATGCAGTCACCGTCTCTACCATTGGGGCAAATTATGTAATTTTGTGTTGCACATAGACGGTTGTATAAGCGGTTACGAATTAGCTTGCGTCTTAGATTACTCGGTGGCATTTCAACTATCGTTACCGAGTTCTCTAGGCCAAAGATAAAATAACACCTCGTGTTTGCTAAACAGAAGTAAAAAGAATTATTCCATCAATGCCGAGGTTAATAGAAAGTCGGACGTGGGAGTTACTAATTGAGTTCACAGTAATACGAGCATGTAAAAATAAAAAGTGTGCAAGAATTCGATATAAACATAAGTCCTGAATAGGAGAGAAATTATGGCAAGTAGATAACCACACATTTAAAATGTTTAGGAAATTGATTTAGACTAATCAAGCTTAATCATCTATAACGGCGCTCTAAAGGGATAGCGTGGTGTGCATGGTATTATTAGTCACAGCATTTCATGCCTTAGTAGTTTGTAATCCGTTAATCTCGTTTACTTCAAAATGCTACCGTAAATAGCAGTGTTCCTGATTGCTAAAAAATACGGCATGAAGTTCACCAAGGAGCAATACGTACGTATGGACAGACACATTCTCTGAGTTAACCATTTTTTTTAACCAGTTTGTATACTGGTATAATGAGTTGAACAGTAGCGGCTACTTTTGGTAGCATAATATTTTATGACTGTGGAAACTCGTTAACACATGCTGATTGTTTGAGCCAGTTACGGATTCAGTCAACTCTAACAGTGCTCAATGAGGTCGAATGCATATCGCACTCTTCAGAGATTGAGAGATTGATCAGCGTCAAAAGCTCTATCCTTCATCATTTACAATGCTTCGTGTGGCTAAGCAGAACAATAAAGCAATCGATTAACTGAATTCCTTAGGATTTGTAAAAGTAAGATAAGTTTTTGGACCACTGTGAAGGGACTAGTTTTAATCTTGGGATTGCGCTGAGATATTGTAGCTAGTTGCGCTTTTTACAAGTCCCCTATTTTTAGCTGTTGAGTTAACGGCCGCTGGACGTTGGTTCATTTGGATGAATTACTTCGTGCACTCGATTATGTATACGTACTATACCATGGTATCAACAGGCCTTCGACCACCGAAGCGATTCTCAATGTGCGTCATTGTGAAATTTTAGTTTACATTTCTTTATAGGGTGAAATTCTTGTTTTATGCTCTTAATGTGTTCTTCACAGGGCTGTCACTGCTTTACAAACTACGCAAATGCTCGTAGGTGTAACGATTTCGGTATATGTGTTATACCTGAAACTCAGTGGCACAGTAAGTCGGTTGATCTGAAGTTAAAACTCCCTATTGCTAACTATTTCACGAAACAACTCCACTACTGTATCAACTGCCATCAATATTACTGTTACTTCTCGAACTGCAGTGAATTTGTTCCTATCGATTATTTCGACTAGTAGTATGTTTTAATCCACAAATCTCAGTCATGTAGGGGATCTCAAGCGGATCATTCACAAGACTG
>MQTX01000152.1:4169-33213 GCA_009735665.1 Angiostrongylus cantonensis | reverse complement strand
AGACCCTTCTCATTATATGTATATGTATATGTATATATATATATATACATATATATACATACACACATATATATATCATACAGTTAGAGGGCGCGTGTGGTGCAATGGGGTGGGGCGCCCTGCCACACAAACGTGGAATCGGTCCCAGCGCCCATGGCTCACCAATCGTTCCATCCCTCGGGGGCGGCAAATCGGTGCCAGTCTTCTCTAGGAGGATAGCAGCACTGGTTCAATACAACGGTAGTCCACCGCGAACTATTGTAAAAGGCCAGATATGCATTCAGTCACCTGCGAACGATGCTTAATGAAGTCGAATATATGCCGCATCCCTAAAGGGATTGACCAACGCCAGGACCTTTACCCCTTATCCTTTTTATCGTACAGTTATAACGTTAGTTATGTCTTCTTACATGACACGTCACCACATTTACTGTGTGCTGTATGTATCCCAGAACTTCTCGCGTTTGTACAACCACAATGATGCTGAGATATTTGCAAAAATCCGGACTTCAGGTGTCTGCGGTGGGGAACAAACGCGCTATTGTTCTTTTCGGGGGAGTAACGCGTTCACCACCACACCATGCTGGTCCTTCGTTTCGCCTGTCTCTCAGCTGGTTCTATCCATCAGCGCCATCAGCAATCACCCGTCAACGGGATTGATCTTGAGAACCCACATCGGCATTGAACCCAGTTGAGTTGAGGCTGTACTTAAAATCACAATGTTTTACCTTTTATTTTCTGCCTACTACACTTTTCACGGCAGGGTACTAGGCTTAACGGGCTTCAATGCCGATGTGGGATAACCAGATCAATCCCATTGACGGGTGATTGCTGATGGCGCTGATGGATAGAACCAGCTGAGAGACAGGCGAAACGAAGGACCAGCATGGTGTGGTGGTGAGCGCGTTACTCCCCGGAAAGGACAATAGCGCGTTCGTTCCCCACCTTAGACACCTCTGGTCCAAAGTTTTGCAAATATCTCAGCATCATTGTCGTTGATTCACGCGTAATACCCTGCCATGAAAAATATTTTAGGCAGAAAATAAAAAGAAAAACATTTTTGGGTTTAGTTCGTTTTCGAAGTGTGGGCGAAACGAAGGGCGCGCATAGTGTGGTGGCGAATACGTTAGCCCCGGAATGGGTAATAACGAAGTTCGAGCCACGCCACAGACATATGCGGTCGGGGTTTTGGAAATATTGCGGCATCATTGAAGTTTCTGTGAAAAGTACTCCGTTCTCTATTATACCGGTTGCAATATCAATATTTTAAAAGACGACTTTTCATAGCATTTTAAAACCACCGGTGAAGTCATCAGCGAACAGCTATTAATTCTCTGACGAGAAGTGCAATCAACCGGCCTGTCATCTTTGTCTTTGGATAAATGATCTGCCAATTATTCCTTTCTACAGCTTTGTTCTCCTCAAAAATTTTGTGACTCGTTATTTCGCAAAAAGTTTTATTACCCACATAGAGTTTTCAAAAAAACACTTCATAATTAGGTAAAGACGCGCCTCAGTAAACCATACTGAGGTGATTCCGTGGCAGCGGAGACAAGTTCAAGCCGGATGTGCAGCAACATATCTGAAAGAGGATGACAACGTTGTTAAAACCTATTGCGGAAACGTAGAATTTTGATGAAGAATCGACTCCTCGTAAGCATTCCTTGTTTACTACTAACTTCTTTTTTGTTTTGTTTCTGAGGCTATTCATCTCAAAAAGTGGATTTTCACCTCGACTAAGTTCTCGGAAGCAAATAATCCAGAATTTTCGTCAAATTATATCGGTTATGAATGCATAAACAGTATAAGAACAGAAAATAGCAATAAAATATCGAAAAATTAGTCCAACATTCTTGACAAGAAGAAAAAGGAATTTAGCGACGAATTCTGTTTAACCGAGTTGTATCTAGAATGCTCAGCGGATATCTTAGCGGAGTCAATGCGGAAAATCCGACTTAAGAGCACAGCATGTTTACCGCATGTTACATTCCATTACCGAATAAAAACACTATTTATTAAATTTGCAAATGGTTGAACGTCCCAAAGTATTTAGATACTAGTTCCTTTCACAACGTACCCTCAGTAGCAGTCTACCGTGTCACTGAAATGTAGCCGTAACGCATTCATCATATCCGTTAAGATATGCTCTACGGGGTTCCGTTGCTCAAATGGAGACTCCCCCAGTACAGTGCGAACAGCTGCTCCAATTTCAGGGTCCTGAAAAAACTCACTACTAATTTCAAAGAGATTCAGAAATTTGGAAATTCCCTTGAAGTGCCATTGTTGAACAGAACCGCGATCGGTAGCAGTTACTGTTGTTGTTATGATTCGGTTGCTGACATTTCGACGACTCCACTTTTTTCAGAGCCTTTTAATGTAATAATATCTGTATAATTTAGTGAATTATCTACAGTACTAATGAAGACCTTGCATATAAATGGACGTTACTTTATTTGGAAATGATCAACGTTTTGTTAGATATGGGACAATCTCTGTGTTATTCAAGTGGTACGACGACAAATGAAACCCATCTAGGTCAAGGCATACGACTACACAATGCAAGCTGTTCTCAAGCCGCTCGCAGAAAATGAAGAGAGAGTAGACATGTATGGCTTGTCGACTCAACAGCTAATGACTCTCTTTAAACTGTCCTTAGTTGTTCCATCTTCAGGTGTTCGGAAGAATATTTTCCACAAATGAGAAAATTGACCAAGGGACAGTGATTAGCACCAACGTTGCCATTGCCATTATATCTATGACAGAAGCCCCAGTTTCCAATCACCGACCCTTACTCTACTGTCGATACATAGACGACTACCTCATCGTCTGTTTCACACAAGAACCGATGGACAAGTGCTTTTGATTGTTAAATAGGCCAAGAGAGTAAATAAAATTTACGCAAGGAAAATCAACCGAAAACTAGCTTCCACTACTAAACATCCAAATGAAGCTTTCAGAGAGAGAGAGAGAGAGAGAGAGAGAGAGAGATATCACAAAAAGCTATCGAAAAGCAGGTACCAAAAGTATACTAGCACATTCGCTCTTCTCTCATTCTTCACACATGGAAAAACCATCAAACAGGAGAAGAAGAAAGGAAGGAATGGCTAAACTTGGCGCGAGAAATAGTGATTTCCAAGGGGTACGAAGCAGATATCACTCGGATCAGATCAAAATATAGGGTTATTTACCAAAATAATCTTTAAAATCTTGATGAGATCCTTTCCTTTAAGCAACCGTTCATATTAAATGAAATAAGTTACGTCATTAAGAGGCACCTAAGAAAAAATGGTCTTGGTAGCAAAGTGGCGGTATTGAGCTCTCATCCAATATTCTATGCCGTCGATTAGTTCTCAACCGCCAATTCCCTATGATCGTTTGTGCAGCTCAGAAAATTGTGTAATCTGTCCTAACGGCGGGGATTGGGATTATATGGGTTCAGGCACAATATACTTAATCTCATGTAAGGCATGCGATGAAGAATGAGGAAACGAACAGAACACTCTGTGTCCGCATAAAAGAACATGTAGATGGAAAAGTTGAAATGCGACAAAGCACTTCTCTACGTACACATAGGACAAGAAGCACAATGGAGATGTTTTCAAAATGAATGTCTGGATTTTACTCAGGAATCAGAAACATCAAAGCGCATAACTCTTTGAAGTGCTGTGGTCATCAACCATATGCGACTATAATCAGCTGTTCTAACCTTCCTCATTGGAAGTCATGTAAAAAAGCGGCTCTGAAGAAGGCGATACTGCCGAAACGTCAGCTACTGTTGTGTTGTATTGTATTGTGTGTTTTTCTATGGAAGTAAATGTATGCTGTATAACAACCTCGCGATTGCTGAACAAGAAAACTACGCTGTGGATAGGTTTCAAAACTTCTAAGGTATAAATACGATGCCACCCTCGCGTCGGATCAACAAGTGCAGTTCGTAGGCTTATACGTACACATGTCGATTATTAATGCGTATAGAGAACTTCTTTATCAAATAGAGAAATCCCTATCTACCTAACAAATATATTTCATAAATCAATGGAAACACTTTTCGCAACTGCGTGTAGCCTATTACATAGTAAAATATTCGCTACAACAGCCGCGTCCATGCCCTATATTATTCACATCCCATCTTGACGATCGGGCACGCAAGCAGACATGCTACCAGGTACGACTCATTGGTTAAAGGCTAGATCTCGCGACCCGTGCATTGAGATCCTGCGACCCTCGCCGCTCGCTTGGATGTAGTCACGGCCTTAGCATTGCCACTCACCTCCCAATGACTCGTCACGATCGCTAACACCCCTCTAAACAGTTTGGTTCCTCATCGTATCAACGTGCTTGAAGTTAGATTCCAGCATTGATGGATCGTGGATGGAGAATTGTCTATTTGATAGAGAAATTCTTTATAATGCAGAGGTTTATAGCAAATCATCCTTTTAAATTTGGAAACCGTTTCAGTAAATATGTTATTTTTGCTGTCTGTGGTCGTCGGAAGTTGAATCATCACGGATCTTCCTCATTGCGGGATTTTCAGCGAGCTAGTCGTAAAGCTATGTTACGCATCTTTACGTGGAAATAGGGCACTGTACGACCAAAACTATTCTGTACATGTCTTCAGACGCAGACTGATTCATACATTCCCTCAGTCTGTTGCGCTGGATTGAAATATGTTCGTAAACATTCATGCGTGCGTTGTTGAGCGCACTTTAAAAACGGCAGGCAAACCTCATTATCTTAAAGATGAAAGAGCTCTAGGTACGCACCGTTAAATAGTACAAAGAAGTTGAAAATTTGAGGGTTATTCTGGAGTTCATTATTTAAGAAAACTGTGACGCCAACTTAGAAGGTCCGCATATGTCTTCGGTTAAGAATTAGACAATTACGGCTATAACAAGTATGACGTCACAAGTACGATGTAAGGCTAGAAGACAGCGCGCATTAAATACCGTTTATGATAAGACAAGTGTTTCTTGGAACGTTCTGTGACAAAGAAATTGGCTAAGTTGATACCGTAGTTATCATAAGCCTGGCTATGAACATCAAAGTAGCACGCATTTACAGAGTCGGACATTTACAGATGAAAAGATGTAGACTAAAACCAAGATTGACAATATTCGCCGTGTAATGCCATCATAGAGCTATGATGTTGACGAGGCCGAAAAACTATGTATGGACTTGGAGAAGCTTTATGTGGACTGGGATAAGATCATCGTTGACAACTTCACGGCTGAAATTAGTCGTCTTTGGAGAATCTTCGAGGATGTTCGCATTGTAATGTAATTAATGGAATGGAAAGGCGAGCAGTTGAGCGTATTATGGCCAGAACCGTTCATTAAACCTCACAATTCTAAAAGGTTTTCGCTTAATGCTGCAGATCGGAGCCTACTGGAAAGTATCATAACGCAATATTAACGATATTGCTTTGTACCAAATGTACTCCACGGGAACATATCATCTCTTCGTTCGCTCAAGATTCTTTTTTCCTGAAGGAAGAGAAACCCGCGAAATTTAGGAAACAAAATTATCAAACCAAAATGTGACGTTTTCAAATCTTTAGTTGGCTTTTTGGGAGGATACTGCTGTTAGAAACACCGAAAAAAAAAACTGCCTCTATCTCATCAATACATTGCCTCTGCTATTCCTCTTACGTGACATGTCAAAATGTAATGTATCGACAACAATGACCCAAACTGCCTGTTTACTTTTTTATATAAAACCCTCGCTTCTCAATGAGACTAACAGAATGTGGACGATGGATAAACACGCAGTCAAGCAGAGTTTGCAAATGAATTCAATACCACGGACCACATTCCACATTTATATTAAGGGGAACCAGGGTATCGGTACTCAATACACTAAGATCCTTCATCTGCTAGACAGCAGTTTCGCAACCAGAATCTTAGCATTCTACAACAACGGTCATATTACCTTAAAACCGACCTTCACTAAGCCTCAGTAAAAACAATCAGTAATTTTCCTTATGTATAAAATGACACGACGTTGTTATAAAAAAACATTTATTTGGTTAACGTTTTGGCGTTTTCGCCTTCTTCAAGGCACCGTCTATCGGAGTCGATGCGCCCTAACAATATTGAGCAACAACGGTCATATTACCTTAAAACCGACCTTCACTAAACCTCAGTAAAAACAATCAGTAATTTTCCTTATGTATAAAATGACACGACGTTGTTATAAAAAAACATTTATTTGGTTAACGTTTTGGCGTTTTCGCCTTCTTCAAGGCACCGTCTATCGGAGTCGATGGTCCAAAGAAGGTTGTTGTTGCGATGTGGGTGCTCATACTCGCACCCAATTGAATCCAGAAAAAGGAGCACCACTCCAATGGGGAATTTCACTCGGTAGTGTCCTTTCGCGCCAGTTGGCACTTAATATGCTAGCAGTAGCGTGACAATATCTTAGATGAAGTACCAACAGCTACTGGACACCATGCTCGTTAAAATCAGATCATAAAAGCTGTAAAAGCTGTCGGCTTGATCAATCCCAGAGGAATGCGTCGAGCATTCGACTTCAACAAGCGTCGTTAGAGGTGACTGAATACAATATAACCTATACACTGATTGCAGTTGCGCACCGATGTGTCGAATCACTGCTGCTATCCTCCTAGACAGGTCTGGTACTAGTTTGCCGATCCCGGAAGGATGTAAGACTTGGTAAGCCTGGAGCACAGGATCGAATCCATAGGTATTGCAGGGCACCTGTAACCACTGCGCTACACGCGCCCATAATCAGAATATATTGGATGTCAATTGACAAACATTTGTCCTATATAAAAGGGCACTCCTGAGTGAAGTTAACAGTTCGAGCGTTGCTCCCTCTATTGGACTAGATTGCAACTCCGAACACCCACATCGAAACAGCCATCAATTTGGGACAATCGCCTTGGAGCAAAGCAGCTCTAAAGAAGGCGGAGGCGCCAAAACGTTAGCCAAAGAAAAAATTTTATACCTAACCCGTGCCGGCTCAATCATATAGAAAATCGATGAACATTCAAATTAACACTAACATGGCGGTTTTAACATAGAAAAGACATTAACATTAACACAAAGAGAACGGTTCTGCAGCGAGATGTCATCTCGCACAAATTTACCAAAACCGCCATTATGAACGTCATATGAAAACTAAAAGAAGCTAGCAGTGGAGCGAGGTTCCCGATGTGTGATCTATGCAGCACGTTCGTTTCTTCGAAATAGTTCTTACACCACCAGCATTAGAGAAGCGGAACGAATGCTAGTCGATTTTTTAAGCGCCTATGAATGAAATGATGTGTGACTGTCTTAATACGTTGATGTTCATGAGGAAGTTTCGTTTCTGAATATGTATTCAACGAAATCGATAATTCCAAATGCATCAGCTACGTGTACTTTGATTGAAAAGTTAGAATGACGAACGATCTTGCTCAAGAGGTGAGCAGAAGAAAACGTGTAGTCTGGGTTTATTACAAGGTGAAGTAAAGAGAATAAAGGGTAAAGCCATTGCTCTGCGTTTTTCTCAACTAGTTTCCTAACTAACGCTACCATCGCTGACTGGTGATTGCTCATGGCAGTGTTAGGCATTGAACTAGCTGAGAGAAACGCGAAGCAAGGGACTCACTGCTCCAGTGTGCAATACGCGAGACGAGCCCACGGCAAGGGTAATCATTATTCAATTCGTGAGGAGTCCAAATTTTGCGAATATCTCAGCATCGTTTTGGTTGTTCGATTTTTTAAGCGCCTATGAATGAAATGATGTGTGACTGTCTTAATACGTTGATGTTCATGAGGAAGTTTCGTTTCTAAATATGTATTCAACGAAATCGATAATTCCAAATGCGTCAGCTACGTGTACTTTGATTGAAAGGTTAGAATGACGAACGATCTTGCTCAAGAGGTGAGCAGAAGAAAACGTGTAGTCTGGGTTTATTACAAGGTGAAGTAAAGAGAATAGAGGGTAAAGCCATTGCTCTGCGTTTTCCTCAACTAGTTTCCTAACTAACGCTACCATCGCTGACTGGTGATTGCTCATGGCAGTGTTAGGCATAGAACTAGCTGAGAGAAACGCGAAGCAAGGGACTCACTGCTCCAGTGTGCAATACGCGAGACGAGCCCACGGCAAGGGTAATCATTATTCAATTCGTCAGGAGTCCAAATTTTACTCAACTCCTCTTAAATAACACGCAGTATAATGTAGCTGACGCACAAAAATGACCGTGGCTGCGAAGGGGTTGGACTATTGTAACAATCTTTTAGCGTACAAGCTGACCAGAACGGGCTCAGGGGCGTAACGATCTATGAATATCACCAGTCCCTCCTATCTTTAAATTTGAAAACGACGATGGTGATGTGCTTTTTATTTCTTTTTCTTCAGAAAGATGACCTGCTCGAGCATTGCTGTTTTTCCTACAGTTGCAAATAAGATAGATCGTCCTATACAGTAAGTCATAAACGGGAAGAATTGTGCACCAATTGTCAGGATAGAAATGCTTTAATTCATCCGTAAAAATGTACAAAACTTCATTACTAGGAAGTGCACTACCTCCACAGTAGAGATCACCCGTTCTCTGGATCATAGATTGCGTTGTTGTCAAAACTGAGTTTAACTAAGTCGAAATCCACAACACTTTCATAGAAATTATTCTAAATAGTCGAAAGGCATCATCGTCCACTGCGTGAAAACACAGTGAATTAAATTCTCGACCATTAAGCAGTAGTTATTTTGACAGAAAACCGTGATAAATAAGTTCAAGGTGTAAGTTCATTTCGGCTTTATATCATCAGTGTCTATATCCTCAGTTGGCCAGTCCTGGACGAGATTCTATCAACAGAAAAACGCAGATCTATTGGCGCTATAAGAAACTATTGAGAAACCACAACTCCAGTTTCGCAGCTAGGAAGTGCACTACCTCCACAGTAGAGATCACCCGTTCTCTGGATCATAGATTGCGTTGTTGTCAAAACTGAGTTTAACTAAGTCGAAATCCACAACACTTTCATAGAAATTATTCTAAATAGTCGAAAGGCATCATCGTCCACTGCGTGAAAACACAATGAATTAAATTCTCGACCATTAAGCAGTAGTTATTTGGCTTTCAATCACTTTGACGAATTATGATTGTGATTGAGAGGCAGGCGAAACGAAGGACCCGCATGGTGTGGTGGGGAACGCGTTACTTCCCGTAAAGGACAATAGCGCGTTCGTTCCCCACCGCAAACACCTGCGGTCCAGAGTTTTGCAAATATCTCAGCTTCAATAAAGTTATATTTCGCAATATAACCTGCCATTAAAAAAAGAGTAGGCAGTAAACAAAACAGTTAAAATCATGATTGTACTAGAGAATGGGCGGATACAAAAAACACCGAGAAAGACTCTGCATATGTTGTAAAACACTTTGGAACGCTGACAGTAATGTGATGGCGGAAGGGTTGTAATCCGACAGCCACCAAGTCAGTAACCAACCTAAAGATAGTATGGCCACATTCGCACCCTCAGTAGGCATATAGACTCTTCACCCAATTGTCATTTCTGGTTGATAAACACATGACAAGGTACGGTGAAATTTGACAGAAAACCGTGATAAATAAGTTCAAGGTGTAAGTTCATTTCGGCTTTATATCATCAGTGTCTATATCCTCAGTTGGCCAGTCCTGGACGAGATTCTATCAACAGAAAAACGCAAATCTATTAGCGCTATAAGAAACTATTGAGAAACCACAACTCCAGTTTCGCAGCAAATCGTGAAGTAGGTCAACTGTAGATGCAAGCAATGTAAGAAATGTTGTATTGCAATTTCAACCAATCTAATGGTAACAACTAAAAGTGCAAATTGCGAAAAGTGCACGTTTCCAAAATTTTAAACTGAGAAATGATTCTCTTTATTCGGAACAACGCAACAATATCAAAAGAAAAAAAGCTTAATGCAAGAATAGGAGCTGAGAAATGCAGCGCAGTTCATCCATTACGATTCCGAAATATTTGCAAAACCTAGGACCACAGGCGTGTACAATGTGGATCGAATCCGCTATTACACTTTTGAGAGGTTAACGTGTTCACTCCCACACCATGCGGCTCCTTCGTTTCGCTTTTCTCTCAGTCAATTATCTACTTAACCTTGTTGTTGACAATCCCTCATCAACGGGATTGTTCTAAGACGCACAAATCGGCATTATACCTAGTTAAGCTGGGGCTACAGTCAAAACCATAGCGCTAGTTCTTTTTTATTTGCTACCTATTATTATTTTTCACAGTAGGTTATGATGTGAAAACTCAAGGGTCTGATACCGTGTGGAATTTTGGGACAACAGCGGTATCAGTTAGGAAAAACCTTCTATTTACTATAATGTGGTCTATTTCGTTACGGTCCACGGATCTCCCTCATATGAGGGATCTCGAGCCGGTTAGTCGCGAGGCTACGTGGCGCGTCCCTAAGTGGCGGATAAGGGGTTAATCGCGAACCAAAAGCAACCTTTGATTCCCTGAGACACAAGTGGATCCAGGGGAAGGACTCCCTGTTTCTGATCCGCCGATTTCGCACACACTTTCTGTATTTGCTAGGCGTAATCATGCATGTGTGTGTGGGTGCGTTCTCGCTTTATGCGGATTGTATTCTACGAGTCAATTCGGCCAAAAGCCTACACTTGATTAAATGACAGGGAAGTATATGGGAGGCGGTTAGGAGCCGCCTCCAACAAATAAGCTTCATGTTCACCTTGGGAGAACCTGGCAAGCTACCTGTGAGTATACCCAGAACTCACGCTAAGAGCACAGAAAGCTATACGTGGGTATCAAATATGCTAAATACAGTAAATAAAAAAAGGGGAATCATTCCCCAGACCTCGAAAGAGCCCCAAATTTCGCAGCGTTGGGTAGGGTAGGACGAGTACGGAGAGGCTGCTAAAATCTCAGAGCGAAGGGGCGCTGCTTAGGAAAAAAACTGTGTGGGTGCGTTCTCGCTTTATGCGGATTGTATTCTACGAGTCAATTCGGCCAAAAGCCTACACTTGATTAAATGACAGGGAAGTATATGGGAGGCGGTTAGGAGCCGCCTCCAACAAATAAGCTTCATGTTCACCTTGGGAGAACCTGGCAAGCTACCTGTGAGTATACCCAGAACTCATGCTCAGAGCACAGAAAGCTATACGTGGGTATCAAACATGCTAAATACAGTAAAAAAAAAAAAGGGGAATCATTCCCCATACCTCGAAAGAGCCCCAAATTTCGCAGCGTTGGCCTACAGAGAAGACCATACACTCTTCACGGGTCTGAAAAAACGTCGCACTGGGACCTGCAGATTACAATGGAACGAACAGGATGAGCGGCTCTCTGAGCTTATCATGGCGACCAAGACCATCCGTAGTAACTCGCAATTCCAGAAGTCCCACTGTCAACGCTGGACGTGGATTCTCCCAATGGAGAGTACCATAGCGAAATAGACCACGCCATAGTAAATAGGTTTTGCCTAACCGATGTCGCTATTATCCCAGAACCACTGTGGACTGGGGCTTATTTAATTCATTACTTGACTGCTGGAAAGATGCCGTTGTCGACAACATGGAGGAAGAATACGATCGGCTCACTCAACATCTTCAAGTTAGCGCTATGAAAGCTGAGAGTTCGAAAGTCACCAGAAGACGTTTGCCTCCAGAAACTCGTAGCTGATCACAAGAGCACTCCGACGCCCAGATGGAACAGTTACAGCGCCCAGAAAGGCAATGGAGAAAATCATTCACGAATACTACTCAGATCACTTCGATAGCCAAGTGCACCTCTCGTCACATGAAATAAAAGAGGATAGATGTTGTACCACCGGTACTCCCTTCCGAAATCCGACATGCCATTTCGTCGATGAAAAATCGAAGAGCACTAGGTCCGCATAGGATAAGATAACGACATCTGAAGAACCTCCCACCAGTTCTCGTAAACACATCAGTTCGGCGCTTCACATGTTACCTTTCTGAATGCAAGATGACAGTGGAAAACCAGCAAGACCGTGTTGTTGTTCAACAAGGGTGACCTGCACGATATCGACAACTATTGCCCAATCTACTTGCTGTCTGTCGTCTACAAACTTTTCACTCGAGTCATCCTAAACAGGACTGACAGAACACTGGACGACGGACAGCCATGTGAGCAAGCAGGGTTTCGAAAAGGATTCAGTACGATGGACCACATCCACACGATAACAAGGCTCATTGAAGTATCGCGAGAGTAGAAAAAACGCTCTGTCTCACTTTTATCGATTTACACAAGGCTTTTGATTCAATTGAAATAGAAGCAGTGATGGAAGCCCTTGATAGTCAAGGAATCCCTAAGCTGTACAAAAAAATTCACAACCAAGATATCACCATTCTACAGTGATATTAAACACTGACGTCAAATAAGGAGTTTGGCAAGGCGATACAGTCTCGCTGATCAGACCACTGTCTCCTTCGTGCAAAATTATATTTCTCGCCGAAAGGAGAAAAAGCCGCTAAATTTAAAAACCGATGTCCCAGAACCACTGTGGACTGGGGCTTATTTAATTCATTAGTTGACTGCTGGAAAGATGCCGTTGTCGACAACATGGAGGAAGAATACGATCGGCTCACTCAACATCTTCAAGTTAGCGCTATGAAAGCTGAGAGTTCGAAAGTCACCAGAAGACGTTTGCCTCCAGAAACTCGTAGCTGATCACAAGAGCACTCCGACGCCCAGATGGAACAGTTACAGCGCCCAGAAAGGCAATGGAGAAAATCATTCACGAATACTACTCAGATCACTTCGATAGCCAAGTGCACCTCTCGTCACATGAAATAAAAGAGGATAGATGTTGTACCACCGGTACTCCCTTCCGAAATCCGACATGCCATTTCGTCGATGAAAAATCGAAGAGCACTAGGTCCGCATAGGATAAGATAACGACATCTGAAGAACCTCCCACCAGTTCTCGTAAACACATCAGTTCGGCGCTTCACATGTTACCTTTCTGAATGCAAGATGACAGTGGAAAACCAGCAAGACCGTGTTGTTGTTCAACAAGGGTGACCTGCACGATATCGACAACTATTGCCCAATCTACTTGCTGTCTGTCGTCTACAAACTTTTCACTCGAGTCATCCTAAACAGGACTGACAGAACACTGGACGACGGACAGCCATGTGAGCAAGCAGGGTTTCGAAAAGGATTCAGTACGATGGACCACATCCACACGATAACAAGGCTCATTGAAGTATCGCGAGAGTAGAAAAAACGCTCTGTCTCACTTTTATCGATTTACACAAGGCTTTTGATTCAATTGAAATAGAAGCAGTGATGGAAGCCCTTGATAGTCAAGGAATCCCTAAGCTGTACAAAAAAATTCACAACCAAGATATCACCATTCTACAGTGATATTAAACACTGACGTCAAATAAGGAGTTTGGCAAGGCGATACAGTCTCGCTAAAATTATTTACCGCTACCATCTAGAACGTCATGCGAACATTGGAATGGGATAATATGGGAGTGAAAATCGATGGTCGGCAGTTACATCATCCTCGCTTTGCTGATGACATCGTCCTTATATCACCAGACATTAGCCAAGCGGAACGTATGCTTGCTGACTTTGATAAAGCCTGCAGAAAGATTGGTCTTCGACTAAATCTAACAAACGATGGTCATGAACAACGGATTGGTTTCGGATACCCCATTCACGCTCAGAGAAACGAATATCTCTGAATGCTCCTGTTATACATATCTAGGTCGAGAAATCAATATGATAAACGACTTAGGTCCAGAACTGAGCAGAAGGAAACTTTCTTTCTTTACGGGGATTTCAAGAGCATCGAAGATGTAGTGAAGAGGACAACGTACGCCCGACTCCGCACCCACCTTCTCCACTCACCGGTTCTTCCTACCCTAAAGTATGCGTCAGAAGCCTGGTCGCTGCGTAAGCAAGGACGATGCTTGGAGTATGCCATTTTACACAAGAATGGGATGGAATCCGAAGCTCCGACCTGCGTCAACGATCAAAAATCAAAGATGTCATTATGTACGCCAAACAGTCGAAGTTAAGATGGGTCGGACACCTAATGCGTATGAATGACAACCGATGGACAAGAGTCGTTAGTGACTGGGATTCCTCGGGATGTCAAACGTACTGCAGGAAGACCACAGACTCGATGGTCAGAGTTCTTCACGAAGAGCCTAGAAAGATATGATGCTCGACGAGTCCCAAGAGCGAGTAGAACCCACTGAACTATTCTTGCACGCGACAGGGAAAAATGGAAAATTTACTGGCGCCCGCTCGAGTCACTCGACGATCAACGGGACTACAGGTGCCAGGTGATACAGGTGTTCCCCAGATCAATGCCGTCGACGGTTAATTACCCATTGGAGCGTTAGGTAGAAAACTAGCTGAGAGAAAAACGAAAAGAAGAACCTGGATGGTGCGGTGGTGAACATGTCTGCACCCGGAAAGGGCTATAGCATGCTGCATCCCCACCGTAACCACCTACGGCTCAGAGTTTTGCAAATATCTCAACAACGCAGTTGTTGAATTTCATATCACACCCTTCCGTGAAAAATAACAATAGATAGTGAATAGAAAAGTTAACAAAATGCTGCGTCTTCAGAAATATTTATTAAGGAAATGCGTGGCCTTTGGTGTGGAAAATCGCTGATGAACGCGTGCTTTGTAACGTGCAATCTTTTCACCTATTACTATGCATTATATATATATATATATATATATATATATTTAGAAAGCGGGTAGCACAGTGGTAGTGATGCCCGGCTTAACGAGCAATCACCTATCAGGGAGAATTGCTCTACCAGCATTCTACGACATTCGAAATGAAATGAATAACTTCAAGCAGCAACCGAAGCCACACGTAAAAGTTGGAAGATCTTCGTGGACAATGCATAAGAGGAAACAAATCGAATGTTAGAAGAGATGGAATCCGCACAGTAGATGTAAAGATGAGTCATATTAATTTAAAAAAAATACTTTTTTAACTTATTTATTTGCTGCTGTCTATTGTTTATCCCAACGGTTTGCCGCCTCATCGTGTCTGGGAGGTGTAATCCTGAGTGTCGGGCTGCGATGTACAGTGTAGTGATTTGTCCCCTGGCAGGGTCCCTCAAGCTGAGGAAGCGTCCGGCTTTTCGATCAAGAAGGCTAGTTAAGAGTAAACCAATATCCATCACCGTCCTAGTATCGTCCTAGACCTAGTATCATGTATTAATAGCATGGTAGCAAATCTCCCTCTGATCCACAAGGGCTGCGATTGCCTGTGGTAGTGAAGACCTGGCGCAGACTTTGGCCAAGATGACCTCGAGATTCTAGGAAACCACAATAGCTTAGCCAGCAAATCTCCGAAAAATGGAGACTATGCTTGAGCCCGCACAACCAGTGAGGACGGGTCATTTATGGATGTCTGTCTGTATGTATCATGTCTATTGTTATCTATTATCTTTTTATTTTTTCATTCAATTCTTACAAAATAGTACATTTATATCTATGCACCCTTCCCAATGTTTTATCATCTAACTACGGCGAGATGTTCTTATCAGTCAAATTTCACTGTCCAACAATAGCAGGGACATCTAAGCATTCTGTCCATCAAGGAATCAGTTTTATACATGCACAGTAAGCAGGAGAACTACCATAGGATTCATGAAGACGGAAAAACTCGACTGAAAATTTTGCTTTTATAAGCCATGATGTGTAGAAAACAGTATTCCTCAAACGATGCCGATAACTACTGTAAAAGAAAATCGGTCTGGCGTGAGGCATCAAATCGGTGTTTTTTCAACCCTCTAAAATAGCAATTTGCCAATCCCGCTTGGATAGAAGGTTCGGTATGCCCAGGATCCAAGATCAAAACAAGACGATGTGGATCTCGTGACACCTATAACACGGCGCAAAACGCTATTTAGTTTTGAAAAACAGTTATATGTGAGTCACACGGACACGAATGTGTTAACAGTGACTAACCGTGGTTCCGCATCGGAGTCTGATACGATAACATCCTCGCACAATTGCGGTAGTTCCTTCTCATGACACTTAGCATCAAGAACAAAACATCGAAGCGCAGCTGCCCTAACATAGGGAGATGGATCGAAACGAACTAACTGTGTCAAAGAACCTGCAAGCATTCAAGACCATTGAAATTGAAGAAGTGAACTTCAACAGGATACTTATTTAGTACTATACGAAGTATATATACAATATTACGAGAATAGGTAAGACTAGACACCGAAAAGAACATAGAAGTGCACAATAAACCTAGCGATCCGATCTATGAGCGATTTGTACGTTATACAATTTAATAATTAAAAAAAACATCCAGCCTATGACAACTTTCTATTTACTGCCTACTAATATTTTTCACGTCAGGGTATTATGTGGAATGCATTCACTATGATGCCGAGATATTTGCAAAACTTGCACCCAAGGTCGATAGACGCAACATGTGAGCCCCAGGAAAGGACAATTGCGGTTTGATCTGGTCTGGGTTCCAAGTTTCGCAAATATCCAGCCCTATATCCAGATCATGTAAAAAAGATCTCAACACTCCAACTAATAACCCTGCGTCTTTTGTTGTACTTTTCACGCTTTGGGAAGGATAAGGGATAAAGTGTTAGACGTTGGCCAATCCCTGAAGAAAGCGTTTTGCACTCAACTTCATTCATGGTAAAGAAATGGATGCATAACTGGTCTATTTAAAGAGTTGCGGTGGCCCAGCGGTTAATCAAATCAGTGCTGCGATTTTTCTAGGCTGTTTGATACTAATCCGCCAACCCAGGAGGGATGAGAGGATTGATCAGCCCGGACTCGAAGCAAGGATAACATCTGTATTTCGGAGTGCCTCTGAGTACTGCTCTAAACGCTCCTGATTTCTGCGCTGCAATTCAAATTTTCCAAATTTTTGTCACCACCAGGCCTTTTCATCACATTGGCACTGCCCTTCACATGTTAGCTGCTAGAATGCCAGGTTTCTACACTCAATGGAAGATCAAAAAGACTGCGTCATGTTCCAG
This sequence comes from Angiostrongylus cantonensis, assembly GCA_009735665.1. NCBI lineage: Eukaryota > Metazoa > Nematoda > Chromadorea > Rhabditida > Metastrongylidae > Angiostrongylus > Angiostrongylus cantonensis. The sequence goes on along the minus strand of MQTX01000152.1, from coordinate 16,219 downwards.
AATGGCGACCTCCGTGATATCGGCAACTATCGCCCAATCTGTTTGCTGTCTGTCGTCTACAAACTTCTCATTCGAATCATCCTAAACATGACTGACAGAACACTGAACGAAAGACCGCCATGTCAGTAAGCAGGGTTACGAAAAGGATTTAGTATGATGGACCATATCCACACGATAACAAGACTCATTGAGGTATCGCGAGAGTAGAAAAGAACGCTCTGTCTCACTTTCATCGATTTACAGGCCTTTGATTTAACTGAGATGGAAGCAGTCATAGAAGCCTTGATAGTCAAGGAGTCCCTACTCGGCACACAAAGACTCTTCGTGAGCTGTACAAAAATTTCACAACCAAGCTATCACCATTCCACAACAATATTAACATTGACGTCAAAAGAGGAGTTATGCAAGGTGATACCGTCAAGTCAGAATTATTTACCGCCATCCTCCAGAACGTCTGTGAACATTGGAATGGGATAATAAGGGAGTGAAAATCGATTGTCGGCAGTTACATCATCTTCGCTTTGCTGATGACGTCGTTCCTATAACAACAAACGCCAAGCGGAATGAATGCTTGCCGATTTTGATAAAACCTGTGGAAGAATTGGTCTTCAACGAAAACTCAAGAAAACAATGATCATGAGGAATGGACTGGTTTCATATGCTCCGTTTACGCTCAGTGGAATGAATATGTCTGAATGCTTCAGTTACATCTGCTTAGGTCTGGAAATCAACACGATGTACGACTTAGATAGCGAGTTAAACAGAAGCAAACGAGCGGTTTGGGGAGCTTTCAAGAGTATCAAGGATGCAGTGAAGAAAACAAAGAGCAACCGACTTCATGCCAAACGTTTCGACTCAACGGCACTTCCTTCCTTAACATATGTATTAGAAAACTGGTCGATGCGTATGGAGGATAAAAGACCACTTAGCGTTTTTGAATGCGCAGTCGAAAGTACGATGCTGGGAGCATCCCGTGTCAAGGAAGTAAGGAATGGCAACCGAAGCTCCGCGCTGTGTCAACGATCAAAAATCAAGGATGCCGTTCTGTACGCCAAACAGTGGAAGATAAGGTGGGCCGGACACGTAATGTGTATGAATGACAACCGATGGACAAGAGCCGCTAGTGACTGGATTCCTCGGGATGTCAAACGTACTGCAGCAAGACCGCCGACCCGATGGTCAGAGTTCTTCACGAAAATCCTGTGAGAAAAGTATGATGTCCACGGTGCCCGCTCGAGTTACTCGACGAGCAATGATGCGACGGGTGATTTAGACCTTGTGTGTGACAAGCTCGAGCAGCTACTACGATAAAGTGGAGGAAGTGCAGATACAAACAATGTCTTCCACAGAAAAACCAGTGCTGCCTCTCATTCCTCAATAAACTCCACATAAACTATCTGTGCAAGCAATTGGATCGCAGGTACTTAATGTAGCAATTCCCAGGATCGACCTTCTCTTGACGTCGCTGCTGATCAATAATGAACAATGATCAATAACACTGTTTTTTTGGCGAACAAGCAAGAGGTTATTAAGTGCAAGACTTATTCAATACAACATTAGCGGTTCAGCGGTTTCACCTTCTCCAGAGCCTGGAAAAGTTAAACTGGTAAGTAACTCACTCAGTCAAACACTTCCACAACACCATGTTAAAGGGTACGATGTACCGCATGTCTTGTAAGATACGTTCCAGATAATACGTTGGAAAAACGCGTAGACCGCTACGGGCCCGTAGAAAAAAGCGACTAGAGAGTGCGCGTAGAGCTAAACAATCTACTCCACTAGGCATGCTTAGGACACGAAGATATGAAGAAAAGGACCTCAAAGTAGTAGCCATAATCTACGCATAGGAATTTAAAGCTCTAGCGCGTAGAAGTCTTGATAAGTTGTGGATAAACTCCAGAAATCTAACACAGAGTCGCAAGGAGTGCCAGTGATCACGTGTGATTTTGTGCTACATCTCAGATTAATTTTTTGAACCGAGCTAAGAAGATTTCTCACCCATGTAAGAACTGTGTGCGGTTGTCCTACAATAATAATTCGAGGACTTAAAAACAACAAAGTGGTGGGCGTTTGGGAGAAGTTATTCACTATACGAATAAAATTTGTGTACGAAGTTTTGTTTGCTGCAGTTATGATAGTGCTGAAATGAGTGGATTACGTCTCAATTTCACCTTTCCAGGCTCTCAAATACGTTACAACGCTGAAAGGTGAGCCATTGCTGTACTGAATAAACCTTGACATATGCAACATGTTGTTTGCTCGCCAAGAAAACAGTGGATCACATCGCTTTCACATGAACGTGCTGTTCACGAACATGCTTCCACCTTTATTTCATAAACCCTTGTATACAGCATTTTCTGATGTATTTCTTCGTATGAACCGTGTCATGTTTTGAAGCAGCTCTATCAAAATGTAATAACTGAGAAACATTTCTTGAATCTCCGTTTGAGCATTAACTCTTGCTTTGACTGCAAACAGTCCACCCATCACAGGAAACATGTAAGCATCAGCATCACTGATTATCTTTAAGTTCGCTCAAGCAGTGCTCTTAAGGTCTGCAACCTCTGGATTTCTTTCCACTTCACGTAGTTGAATTTCATTCGGAGTTTTCCATTAATAAATGCAGGATTATCGTGAATTGCACGTCATGTCTTTTCCACTTTAATAACCTATATCCTACTTATTCCCTACTGTTTGTTACAGCTGTTCTTCATATTATTCCCGTAGTTTACTACATAAGCAAGCCTTTCATCTTCAATACAAATTCTTAATCATACTTTATCCTCGGTCATTGTTTCTGTCATCGTTTTGTCGTTTATGTTGTTTTGATATCGTCATATGTTTATTGCCGCACTGATGTCACTACGGTGTACCAACTTTTAATGGTCCAAGTTCGAGAATTTCTCAATGCTAAATTTGTACGAAGTCGAGCATTCATCTCAAATTTGCGACTTTCTGGTACTGTCGGATGACTCGAACTACTGTATTCTACAGCGTTAATCACTACAGGAGATGCCTAAGTTAATGGTCCTAGTCCAATAAAGTTTTGTTCTGATTCCGATGCACGGGTTAAAAGTGTCTACGTATTCAAGTTATCATGCTCTGGAAGATCGCAGTCGACAATCAGAGAAAGGGTGACGTTGTGTTAGCCGTTTTAAAAATGCCTGCCCAAATGCATTCAATGTTATAAATTTTTTGCCTAGAATGTTTCAACAGTTGTTACAAAAATGACTGATTGTAGAAGTTATCTCGTAAAATTTAATTCAGCAATATAAATTTTAAATGGTGGAGAACTGTAGTCGTTGTAATTCTACGCAGTTTCTGTGGAAAGAAAAGCGCTTTGTAAAGGCTGACGGCCGTACTATATGACCATTAATTACATGATGGATAGGCTATCGGAAGAACACAAAAGAACCAGAAAGAAAGAATGTGCTTCAAAATAAAGTACAAAAGGAAACGAGTCATACGTGACTCATACCGGAACCAATAGGTTAAAAACTTTCTCCTGATTATCCACGTATAGATATGACTCCTTTGATTTTAATGCACGTCTTTCCTTTCCATTACAAAACTTGTGGCACATACCAAGCATGGGACGGAAAAATGGCGCAATCACTGCAATTTCCACTGCGGTATCGCGAACTTCCCAGTCCGAATGAGATATAGCTGAAATGACACATTTTCGATATAGTACAGCTTCTAATACATGAATTAAAGTAAATAAAAGGAAGCATTCTGGATCACAAAGGTAAACGACTTTCACCTCAATAATATGTGAAATTTACAATACAATGGACTGTGTCAGGGTCCGAGCACCGGTAAGACATATCATTCAATAATATGAGCAAGGCTCCGGTCCGATCCCACACTGGATCACGAAAGCCTTCAACTCCCAAGGAGTCAAGGAACTGCTGCCAGAAATGTTGAAGAGCCACTTCGAATTCACAAACGCTAGCAGCTCCAGGTGGTGAAGGTCAAGGAATGTCCTAACACGGCTATTCCAAGATTCCAAGAAAAACCTGCTCACCCGTCATTTAGCAGAATTCATAAAGGTGATCAAGATCTTCGGGTAAAAGCACAGCACAAATACAAATTCGAATACCATGGCGGATCATAGATGCTAGGAAGCGAACAGGATGAAAGAAACACCGGAATCCGAATAATATGGGTCGAAACCCCATTCCAAATTAAATGGAAATAAATGTACTACGTTTACTTTTTACTTTTTGCCTTCTACAATTTTTATGGCAGGGTATTACGCGGAAAACAACCATAGGACTGCTGAGATATTTGCTAAACTCCGGACCGCAGATGGTAATGTTTCGTTTAATACGTTGCCATAAAAATGATAGAAGGCAGAAAATATAAAGCAAACATGGTGAATTCAACTACAGCGTCACCTTAACTGGGTTCGATGCCGATTTGGAATCCCCACATCAATCCCGGTGATTGCTGATGGCAGAGATCGATAGAACCAGTTGAGAGATAGGCGAAACGAAGGAACCGCATGGTGTGGTGATGAACGCGTAGCACTCGGCCTCACCTTCCCCGAATTAGCCTTTGTAAGTAGGTTTCCCGGCTTGCAAATTGGCTTCTCATGACGGCCACAATTCATGTCATGGTGTTTTCTTAGCTGGTGCTTGTATGGAATTGTCGAACGCAGTTACCAAGCTCGCATTTCAAAAATTAAACACCAACTGCATTTTCCGGTTCAATATTTAGGAACCCAGACATGAGCATTGGAATTGAGCATGCCAATTAATAAAAAATGAGTAACTCCACATTTTTATTACGCCTTGTAGGTTAATAAAAAAGGGTTCAAACCTTTGTGGACTTCTACGGCAAGCCTATCACGGATAACGGCCATGGCTGCATGGTTTAAGCAATCAGCACCGTACACCTTGCAGACGGCTTCTATTAGGGAAGGAGATTCCTCAATACGAAGTGATTAAGATGTAAAGGAATGAAACTGTAGAAGCAGATGTATGTCAAGGGAACGTGTGAAATAACAAGAAACAAGAACAACATTTACTACTATGCAAGTGGTGGCAAACCTTCCAATTCGATCAGTTAATCAACTAAATAAATTAACTAAATTGGCTTTAAAAAATATCTTACCAATAATCTTGAGAAACAATGGTCCAGTACCATAGATATCTCTCCAAGAGTGAGACGAGCGGATAATTTCGATAACATTAACTGCAGGTCTGATAGCGGTGAACGACGGCGATCCATCAAAATTTGATGAACTCCTGGAAGATACTCGCGGAGAGCCTAGAACGTTTACTTGCTTAGAGCATTCTGCTTTCGTACGTAATAGTGCTCAATAAACTTCAAAGCAATAATTGTCTTTTATTGTGTGTGTGGGTACAACGAGTGTTAAGAATCTTAACTGTACTACCTAATCGAAATGGAACAACGCTCTAGCGCAACAACTCCCTGTGGTGGCAACGACTGGGGAGGCCTTGTCTAGGCTGACCTCGGGACTCCAGGGAATAACAGTAGCTAAAGCAGCAAAACTCCAACAAAATGGAGATTATGTTGAGGCCTGCACAAACAGTGAAGATGGGCCATCCAAGTATGCAAGTAAGATGTCGAAGACATCCCTGGAAATACAACCAAGCAAAGGAGACCTTGGCAAAGCTTCACCATGTTCAACCTCAAATTTTTAGCATATCCTATTGACGCCCCATTTTTCACTGCGCGCAAATGGAGTCACAGATGAATCACAGGACAGCCAAGCGCGCCACTACCAAAAATCCAGTTTCATTTCAGTGCTTTCTTCACTAATTTCTATCTCATATAAAACCTCTACATTTCTATTTTGAACGTATTTTATATGTTTTTCTATGTATTTTTCCATAGTTATTCAACTTTTCTATAATTTTGTGACATTTTCTTCTTATACTGCGTGAAAAGCCCGCCGTTCACCCAGTCACGGAACCTCCAGCTCTGGTGATCGGCTCCGCAAGATACCTATAGCTCGGTACACTCAGTTTTTTAAAAGATATTTGGCCATTCCACACGGCAACCATAATTCATTACGTCATTTGAAAAAAATCAGATACTTAGTGAACACCAAAATTTACATGCTTAAATTAAATTGGAGACAGATGAATCAACATTCATTTTGACGTTTTATAAGAGAGAACAAGATGTCAAAGATGTTGAGAACGATGACGAATCCGGTTTGCTTTTCGTCCAACAGTCTGAACGAAGTTAATCGGAGGGTGGTCATTAATTTGACCATAACGAGGTCGGCTGTGAGTGGCTAAACATTATGGTTTCTCATGACCTTTGAACTTCCATGACAACAAAATGGAATAGAACTCCGGGGACTGACGTGTTCACCACCACATCATGCGTGTTCTTCGTTCCACCTTTCTCTCAGTCATGTCAGACACGCATGGCGTGGTGATGAACACGTTAGCATCGAAAAGGATAATAACGAGGTTAGGTCCCCGCCACAGACACCTGTGGTGCGGAGTTTTACAAATATTTCAGCATCACTGTAGTTGTACTTCACATCATATTCTGCCATGAAAAAAGAATAAGCAGTAAGTAAAAAAGGGCCTAAGGGGGTAAGGGTAAGTAAAGTTGCTCAACTGTTCTTGCTGAGATGCTGAGAACTGATATAATTTTATGAACTATTTACTTATGGTTGATCAATATCATGATTTATTGATAAGTTTAGGGTAAGCTATCTTAGTCCATGTGGTGAACCACTGTACTGGACTCGACTCAATGCAACTGCGAAGATGAACACCACAAGAATGACCAATAAACCTAGATCATAGTTGAGTTCATAGCGGTTCCGAAAAAGGCTAAGTCAACGAAACTACGATAGAGTTTTGTAAGAAACTCGTATTAGTCTATGAAATGAAAAACGAAACAAAAAGAGAACAAATCACTTTTTAAAAACGAAAAGAGAATAAACTTTACACCTCCTATGAATGGGATACTGGCCATTCATTTTAGAGTTATATGAACATATAATAACATATGTTCTGGCAGTAAATCAACAACAGGAATCACTACAACACAAAATAGCGACCCCTCTCCTAGTGATTAGGAGCCGTCGATTGCTTTGGATACGATGTAAAAAGGTTTTAGAAATAATAACTTGGCACTTCATGGAAAAGCATTCTTGGCCACTTTTAACATGTTAGCAGAGAAAGAAGGCTTCAGAACATCAGACTGCATCTTAATCCCTATAGGAACCCAATAATCACTACTTAAAACGAATGGTAAGGCAAATAAAGGAATGGAAGAAGTGCCGATGTCAGCTCAATCCGTGACGATTACTCAACCAAGAATCTATGTATTAGGTGCTGAGATTTCCAAGCACTTAGACGCAACGACATTAAATATACAACTTTAGGTGCAACCCAAAATACTGAAATGTGCAAATATGCTAAAACATAACCGAATCCCGACATTGCGATATAAGTATGACAAGAAATGTACTACCTTGTCGTCTAGTAGCTCGATTACATCAACGAACCACCCTAACTTCATGCACGGAGACAGAAATACAGAAGCAAGTAGGTCGTCTACATCATTACGCCTAAAAATAGGTTTAACAATGAAGCCTACATAACAAACAAAGACCTCCCTTGTTAAAAAGGCTAAGGAAAAGGACAACTAAAGAATTTAAGGCCAGACTGAATAACAAAAATTACGAGGCAGCAATTTAGATTTCGTTGGAAACAAAAGAACTGACGAAATGCTCAAGACAAATTTTAATATTACCTTTTAAGCGGATAATTTTTCGAATCTGCTATACTGTGATCACGCTTGGACACTTGGACCGCCCGTCCTCACTGGTTGTGCGTACCTCAGCATAATTTCCACTTTTTCGTAATTTTGCTGGTTTAGCCACTGTGGTTCCCTGGAGTCCTGTGGTCAACTTGGCAAAAGTCTGCCCTGGGTCGTTAAAAGATTTTCCACCATGCGACTAGTTTGATACCAAGAAGGTGGTGGATCCTGGTATTGGTTAACTCTTGGCTGGGCTTCTTAATGGAAAATCCGAACTCCTCATCTACGGAGGCCCTGATGGGAGTATGAACCCTGTACATCGCAGCCCGACAGCCAGGAACCGTTCCCGGCCATTAAGGAGCGGTAACCGTTGGATGGACTATCGCACTATGTTAACGAAATAAGCATAGAAAGGTTTATGACTACACCAACATGTGAATTTGACGCAGCATACTAAATTGCTGCCATCAGGTTCCTTTGCGAAAAATGGTCAAACTCGCTCTCAAAACCACCCATACTAACATGGTTATGTGTTCTCTCAACGTCATCACTTTCCGGTGCTCATATCTGTTAGATTACGGACTAAAACGAAATTAGCACTGGCTAGCTATACTTACCTTGTTGACTGTTGCAAATGTTTTATGATCAACTGACACCTCGCTGATTCATCCATCCATTTGCTAGGCGAAAGGTCACCGACCAACTTCATGTCCGGTCTTCACAAGAAATGAAAGGAAAAGGCATGTAAAAGAGTAATTCCGAAGCTCGGAAAAGTTGTTGAAATGTTATCTTGCTTCAGGACTATAAAAAAGTTCAATTATAATGATACATACCGCACTTTTGCAGCCAACCCGTAAACCACATCACCAGCCATATTGATCGACTGCACTGTAGTCATGATAACTCGAATCTGATCACCGCTCAACTGATCAGCAAAATGCATTAGCACACGAGCGGCATCGTTCCTCACATGCGTGGAGTCCTAAAATGCGACAAGCAGTCGATTGCACTAAAACATTTGGTGTGTTTTCTTGCGAAGTATTTCCTTGAAACTCGAATGGAAGGAATGTATGGACTCCAGAGCAATCTCGGTTTGATTGATATGTTGCTGCAAAGTCAAGATTTCTAGGAACTCAAGAGAGCCATAACAGCTATTTATTACGCCGTCAGCACAGCTACTAGGTCCGTTGTTCCAAGCTGCTTCCAAGACGACGAGAAATCTTAGGTGAGCTCACCCTTATTTGGGCTTCGTGGTGGCAGCTTAAAAGAACCTTCTTGACTAATGATCTCTTGCCATAAATCGTAATCCAGCACCTACGCCACAACGAGTCGGTGAAATATCAAAATCGGATACTACTAATATCCCAAGACCGACTTTCCGTTAACCTCGGCATTGATTGATAATTCGATGTTTTATTTCAGTAAGCAGACACGAGGTTGTTATTATAGAATTTATTTGGATACAACAGCTGACGTTTCGGCGGTTTCGCCTTCTTCAGAGCCTGGAAAGGTCAAATTGAGATGCGATCTACTCAGCCAAACACTTTCATAACCCTAGCAGATAAAACTTGAACAAATAAATTTGTATTCGCATAAGAAACAGCTTCGTTTAAACACTTACCGTTTATTCGTTTGTAAAGCTAGTTGGTGGATAGCAGCCGCACAGAGTACTACATGGGCGAGGACTGTGTCTTTGTCAGGTTATTGGATTAGCCTGAGGTATGGCGCCATGTCACGCGTAATGACGAGACACTCCTCCTTGCGGTTCATTTTTGGATTTTTGGAATTGATCAAAAACGCTTCAAGAGTTTTACGCGCTGATGTTTTTGATTCGTGCGTGAGGATAGTGACTCCTACTTCGAAATCTCCGTTATGTTCCTGCATCCTATGCGCGCCTAGTGGAGTAAAATATTGTGGTAATATTTTACATCATACCCAGCCATTCAAAAAGAACAAGGAATAAATAAAAAGCGACTACAGTGTTTTTCCAGTTCAAATAATAAAATCCCAACCATGCTTATGGCACTTACAAGTTGCTAATGAGGTATATTCTGGATTTTTGATACTCTATGAAACATGACTTAGTCTCATTAGGCAAGGGAACAGCGATGTAAAGGGTTATAAAATAAGTTAACTGATAGCCTAATTGTTTTTAACTTTACTAGCTCTCGAACCTGTCGCAAACCAGATTTTTGCGCAGCTGTGAGGTTCGAACTAAACTTTTTCCCGCGATAGTGGTTAAGGGTTTTGAGAGTTTCGATCGAAAATATGCGAAATTTTATATCGACTTCGTCGTTTGGGTCTAGCTGTCTAAAGAATCGCCGAGGAAATGGAGGTGGTGGTAGTGCCTCTACTTCTCGTTGTTCTTTTTTGTTTCTTTTTAGTTCTTTTTTAGCAGACATTTCGCACCTTAAGATCGAAGTGCCGACATGTCCCGTCTTATACTTACTTATCAAGACGCATAAGTTAACATCCGCTGATGATCTGGCGTCTAGTGACCCCTCCACCTTTAAAGTTAAACCCATCATCAGTTGTGTAAATGGGCCTACGGATAGAATTGCTTGGTTTATAAATCTAATCCTCATCCAGTTGCTTAAGCATATACCAGCCCATCTCACGAACACCCAAATGTTCCTGGATCGCCTACGTAACGCGCAACCCAACAACGCGTACATGATGGAGTCCTTCGACGTCACCGCCCTTTATACAAACGTGTCGAATGACTCCGCTATGCAAGCCATTCGCGAGCTCCTTATACAACATGAAGGAGCATTAAACATGTATGGCTTCTCGATTCAGCAGTTGATGACACTCTTAAAGGAGTGCATAAACTGCTCAATCTTCAGATGGTCCGGGAAACATTACGCGCAAATGAGAGGGTTAGCAATAGGACAGCGACTGGCACCAGCGACTGCCGTGGCTTTTATGTTTAAAGTGGAAGCACCAATAATCGACCTCGGGCCATTACTCTACTGCAGGTATATAGATGACTGTTTTGTCATCTGCTCCACACAAGAGGATATGGACAAATGTTTCCAGTTATTGAACAACACCCATGAGAAACCGAAAAAAAATCGGCTTCCAATCCTAAACGTTCAAGTCAACCCTTCCGAAAACGGCTACATCACAAAATGGTATCGAAAGCCAAGCAGTAAGAATACACTGGTTCATTACCTCTCCTCTCATCCCTCACACACTAAAAGAAATATGTTTTGAACCGCCGCCGTGTGCACAGGTAGAGAGCAAAGGGAAGAATCCTCGAAATTGGCGCGACAAATACCCATTTCAAATGGTTACGAAACTGTAGCTGTTCGGCATAGGTATACAGAAAAAACTACGCCCCAAAGCGATAATTCTAGCGAAAACAAGGCTCAGTTCCTCTTGCCCTTTATTTCTGGCGAAATAAGTGCAGCCATAAAACGTTGGGCTGGGCTGGTCTAGAAAATTCCGTAAGAGTGATAGAAATACCACCGGACACACTAAAACGCCAGCTAGTTCACAACCGCCTATATGACCGTCTATGTTTAACGAAAAACTGCATAATTTGCCCTAACGGTAGAAACAGTGATTGTATGACCCCGGGTACAGTCTACCTGATCTCATGCAAAGCATGCGGGACGAATACGTTGGCGAAACGGGCAGACCGCTCTGCGTCCGCGTGAAAGAACACCTAGTCGGTAAATCTAAATTGAAACCAAATACTCCACTAGGCGCGCATAGGATGCAGGAACATAACGGACAAGATTTCGAAGTAGGAGTCATTATCCTCACGCACGAATCGAAAACATCAGCGCGTAAAACTCTTGAAGTGTTTTGGATCAATTCCAAATATCCAAAAATGAACCGCAAGGAGGAGTGTCTTGTCATTACGCGTGACCTGGCGCCATACCTCAGGCGAATCCAATGACCTGACACAGGCACAGTCCTCGCCCATGTAGTACTCTATGCGGCTGCTATCCACCAACTAACTTTACAAGAAATAAACGGTAGGTGTTTAAATGGAGCTCTTTCTTCTGAGAATACAAATTTATTTGTCAAGTTTTATCTGCTAGGGTTATGAAAGTGTTTGGCTTAGTAGATCGCATCTCAATTTCACCTTTCCAGGCTCTGAAGAAGGCGAAACCGCCGAAACGTCAGCTATTGTATCCCAATAAATTCTATAATAAAAACCACGTGTCTGCTTATTGAAATAAAATATCGAACTACTAATACCGTCTTGAATTCCCATCTACCGTAATCAACGAGAATAAAATTCTGATAAAGTGCACTTTGTATCCAAAGACGAAAGAAAA
>MQTX01000151.1:513863-556018 GCA_009735665.1 Angiostrongylus cantonensis | reverse complement strand
ATCCCTCAGGGATTGATCAACGCCGAGAGCTTTATCGTTTTTTTTACTATAATGTCTTAAGAGAGCTACTCCGCCTCAATCATGGTAAGTAAACGTCCTTCAAAAATTGACGACTCAATCGGACCAATCGGCTCAAAACGTGCCCTAATCGAAGAAGAGCCCACCCATAGTAACGTGTCTATCTAATGATTGGCCCCACACTTCTTCGCCTCCAAAGCATGTTCGTAAAGGGTCAAAATCATCCGCCATCTCAGGAAGGGGGTGTGGAGTGGGATGCTAGCAATCTCATGGACATTATGTCCTAAGTGATTAAGAACACCCAATCACTGTGTTGCAGATTGTGAGTACTTCTCAACAAGAAAAAGTGATTCGACCATCATACTCGGATGGTTAGTGCTTCAATTCATCCACTTATGTTATTCATTGCCTAGATGACGCACACTTCTAGTCAGGATTTCTAGGTTCTCCAACAGTCCAACCGTCAGCTCGCTCCACTCCATGTTGTAGACTTCAATTGTGAAGCGCTGCATCATTATTTATAAGCAGTATTAGCCACTACCACCACAGGGCGCGTGTGGCTCAGTGGTTGGAGGCGCCACTCCGACACACACGTGGATTCGATCCCTGTGCCCATGGTCCACCAAGTCTTCCATCCTTTCGAGGTCGGCAGATTGGTATCAAACTCGTTTGGGAAGATAACAGCATTGGCTCGATATCGGTAGGCCACCGCGAGTCATTGTAAAGGCCAGATATGCGTTCGCTCACCTCCAGCGATACTTAATGAAGTCGAATGTATGGCGCATCCTTCAGGGACTGATCAACGCCGAGAATTTTATCCTTTTATCACACCTTACCGTTACAATAATCACTGCTGGTAAAGCCGTGCCCATCTTTGGTATCATGAAAGATGTACAACTAGTTGTTTTCAATGTGCAACATCTGTGCCTCCTCTGTACCATCGCACCATTACCAGTGTTTCTTGTCGCTACATCTTCATCTCTTTCTAGCAACCACATTTGCATTTTCAATACCTAAGCTCATATTACCACCATGTTGTCACTATTACATTGTTGTTGTTGCGTAAAACGGTTTACTTACCTAAATGCGAGTTTGTAATTTAGTTAGTGATAACAGCGAAAATTCCTTGTGGCAGGAACTAGGATGATTTTGGCTTATCCACTCAAAGGCTATATTACGTCCATATAATCTTTTTTTTGTCTCTTTGGAAGATATGCTCATTCGAGACTTCGAAACAAGTGTTATTTCGTTTCCAGCTGCGATTTACAGCAAGGCTTCGAAGCAATCCAGGTGTAACTCTCTTCTGTAAATATTGGTAATCGTCTGCGTGGCATTTCGGGAGTTTCTTGCATGGCTGTTATAGAATTTCGTATTTTCAGACCATTCTAATACATATGTCAAGTCTCTCCAGCATTTTTAGTTTTCTCGATATCACCCCAAATTCATCAAAAAGAAGACCCAACAACAATGTGATTAACATGTGACATGAACAGTGTCGAAATGTTGCTACGTAAATATTTAACCTCCTTTGAGAAAAGGTTATCTGGGTGTAGTTCTCAAACAATTCTTCACACCGACGAAAGGTATTGAGATCAAAGACAGATACAAAACAACTGAAATGAAAAGAATTTGTTGAACTGGTAATTACAGGAGGCTACAACAAATATACAATGCCTTATAGAAGTATATTCGTGTTAAACCTAAAATGAACCTAAAATTTGTTCACCAGAAATCATACGTGAGGTAAACTAAGAAAGTGCGCATGCACGACGTCTTCTAACACACTGGATTTTTCCTCACGAAGCTGTGGTGGCTCGGTATCGAAGAATATTATCTGGAAGAACTACTCAAATAAGTCTGGTTGACAATAATACGAAGATATTTGAAACGACAGACTAAATGATCATCTCGAGTCATTGCACTTTGTGCTGTTAGCATTGTTTCGTGCAAAAAAATCTTCCGAATATGATGGCCATCATTGCGACTCTAAAAACAATGGAAAATTGAATACGCCATTTCGTCTCAGGACGATAAAGAATAAAGTGCAATGACATACAATACTTAAAAACGTACGAAAACGTAGAAATGTTGAGGGCGAGGGACTGTGGGGACAGGATCGGCATCAAAATCAGATTGATTAGACTGGACTTCTTCCATTACGCGTAGATGGATAAATTCAGCCAAATGCTCCACTGAAAACATTATCACAGTCATACGAAAGACACCACCGAAATATCCAACAAACAAAAGTCTTGTTATACTAACTTCACGGTTCTTTAATGCCTTTTTAAATATATATTCACCATTCGACGGATCAAATTTACTGACAAACATAGATTGCATGGCTAAGCATGGACCTGTTCTCAGAAATCAATTTTTAAGGGTTCAGGAAAACCTGAGATGGATTTTTTTTAACATGATTACTTGGAATCACGCATTTTAGTTATTTCCTCATTAATTCTTTAAATTGAAACATCGCCTTATTAATACCGCAAATAATTTCTTCCCCAAATTCGAGCCCGCCACTGATTCCAATATTACATGAGTAGGCAGGAATTTGCAAAGAACACCTTGAATTTAATGTATCTTTTTTGTGAATTTACTAACCGGCTACTTCCACTGCCACAGGACTATTTCTGCAAATTAGTTTATACAAGCACTTCGTGGTGGGGATAGCGTTGTGGTTAGTGGTGCCGTCGATCACGAAGCAAAGCCGTTCGATCCCCGCACCAACGCGCTACTCCAGTACAGGTGGGAACGTCCTAGCCGGGCTCTAGTTCAATGGCGGCCCAAGGCCCTCTTCCAATCCGCATGTAAACACATTAGCCCGATTATCTCCAAGACTGCAAAGAGGACAGAATTTACCAGCACTATACTACCTTCATAAAGATGTCCTCAAACAGCAGCTGAAACTATACAAAGTGTTTCAAGAACGCTGTGGATGTTAGGTGCGAGGAGACCAACCAAATACAGGAACTGCTGGGATCCGCCAAGTAGAAGTGATGACAGGTCATGCAAAATAAAAGAACAAATGAATACATTCGCAATACCACTGGTGTTTCGACAACTGGCGATGAACACGTTAACATAAACACTCATAATTACCAAGGGTGCATTCGAAAAACCACTGTGAAGTGAAAGGTAAAACTCCACCCTGAAAGATAGCGAAAAGAAAAAATTTCTCGCGATGGCAAATTTCATTCGTGTAGAACAAAACAGAGCTTCATCTCATCGGAAAAGATCTCTAGTTTCTAATTCTTTCGCATATTAATACAAAAATTTCAGTTTGAGACAAGATATGCGCGCCTAAAATCAACATTACTTCTTGGCGACTATGATTTGGAATAAAATCATACTGTTCTGAATGCTCCAAATATTTCAAAACTTTTCTACCACATGTTGAACTTAACGTGATCCAAAAGAAATTGTTTCCTACGCACTGCAACATACAATTAGCAATTGGAGTAAAGCCTGTTTGAACGATGCCAGTCCTCGATTATGGTACTGAAACAGTACCCAAGAAACTGTCTCTGGCCAGGAAGATTACACACACAGCCCATTTTTAAACATCTTCGTAAGCTTTACTTTTAATCACTAAAGGTGTAAAGTCCTCCTAAATACGTCTGCATGTTTTTCGAACATTTTCAATTCTTGTTTGCCCACTATCCAACAACGGTGCTGTAAGTACCAGCTTTTGGTGGTAGGCAGTGGTTTCATATTCCAGCATTTTTAAACACTTTTTATATCACACATTTCGCAGTATGATTTCATTCATTTATTATAAATGTGGCCAGAGAAATCATACTTTACTAAGCTGATCTTCACTTAACCTGGGAGTGAATATAATCAACATGTTTAGATTGTTCAACTTACACGATGTTGTTATAAAACCTTTGTTAGGCTAAAAGTTATATAGCAACCTTGCGTAAGCCGATCCATCTAAAAAATGTAACTAGAATACTTTGTGGACGTGTTGGACACTGAAGATGTGGCTGAGCCAGTTGTGATGAAAGTCATGTAGCTGGATACTTGATTAGTTGGACGGGCCGTATTCACTAATTGCGCGATCCCAGCATAACTTCCATTTCTTCAGAGCTTTGGTAGTTTAGCCATTGTAGTTCTCTGGCTGGCTAGGTTCTCCTAGCCAAAGTCTGCCCCAGGTCATCACCACCATAGGCTGTTCCCGCCCTTATGGAACAGAGGGAGATTTACCACCAAGCGAGTTTGATACCAGGATTGTGGCGGATCATGGTAATAGTTTAATAGTAGCTGCGCTTTCTTGTGAAAATGCCGGACCCTTTCTCGGCTTAGGAGGCCCAGACGAGGACGAATTTCTCCGCTGTATATCGCAGCCTCACACCCATGAACACCGCCCAGCCACGATGAGGCGGTAAAGTATTGGGAGGTATGAGAGTCATACACGGCTAACTAAATCAAAGAAGTCACGTGTGCTTGGTTTGTGAGTGGCTCTTTGTATGAGAGACTGCGCTACAGTAAAGACTCTTAGGCGGGAATGTGCAAAAAGAACGAAAAAAACTGCTGGCAAATGGGTCATCAACAAAAGTTGAAAGGAGGGTAAGTGGACGTCCAGTAAAATTGAAGCGGCATAATGGTAGTGAACGAAAGAACAAAAGGGAAATTAAAACTTATCCAAGTTGCATGTCGTTACGCTTCCTAACAAAACATCAAGAACACAAGGTGTCGAAAGCTATAGCCAGGGAAAGTTCTACATAGACATGGGTGACCAGATGGCGCGTATTGTGAACGGATCGAGTTCCTGTTGTAATCATGCGTGCAAGATCGTAACACAAACGTTGGATGAGTTATATTTGACTTTGGATCGAATAGACGAAGTTCAAGTGGCTATGGCTACGACATCAATCACCCACGTCTTAGAAAGCGCCGGTTGACAGTCAAAGAAATAGGGACGTTATCTTAACTGTTATACGAAATTAACAAGATTTTTAAACGATTGCAAATCGTAAACGCTTTAGATAGTAAAGTAAATTTTTGAACGTGATTAAGCTGAACGTATATAGTGTTCCCAAAGACATACTCTGCGGAAGTAGACTTACAACGCACATCAACCCTGTGCGCGAGCTTTGATACACATAGTGGTAGAGGAGCTGCCCTTGAAACCAACAGTCGATTAACGAGAGCTTGCCAGGAGAAAAAAAAGTCGGGGAGAATATAACTAGGAATTAATTCACATTAACCACTCCTAGTTGTATATGAATTTTACTAACTCAGGTCTAACCACATATGACACAAAGGTACTGAAAAGCTGTTTAGCTTAATCGTTGTTTAGCCCACAATTCTATCCTACGAAAGCTGTTATGGATGTGTACATAAAACTATTATAGACCAATGTACACCCAAATCAAAGAAATACAAACTTGTAGTGTCATGTTTAGTCCGTATATAGCGGGGTGAAGACAACTCCGCAATACAGTGTCTACGGAGCAATGCAGCTGAAGGTAACAGCTCCGCTTCAATCTCGTCAACACCCGACACAGGTGGGTCCATCATGTCACAATCATCCGTCTAAATCTGAACAAATGTACACAAAACCTAACAACATGAATATTATATGACGCAGGACACATTTGACATGACATAATAGGACATATCAAATCTGAAGTGTCCATAGTTTCGAAAAGAAAAAAAAAATCTAACCCTCCTTTGAAGTGGATCGTTCATATTTTCTTCCGGTATATGTGGTGAAGAAGGATTTTCCTCCAACCACTGGCTTAATCTCTCTTTAGGATGAAGTACCGATGCAGGCGGTTGCACTTCCACTATGCTTGTGCTCGGCTCTGACTGAGTGATCATTGTAGACAACTCAGAGGTAGTAGCATTCACATTCGTGATTACAGTTTGTGCGGTGTCATCGCTGCTCATGTGCAGCATCACTGGAGTAGTGGAACTCTGCAACAACACTCGACACTACCAGCTTTTAAATTATTAACACAACTATGGGCAGGGATACAACAATAGTAGTGGCTACGCCCGACTTCTGCTCCAGGTGTCCCACTTGGACTTCCATTGACATAAACGCATGGCGGTAGAGACTCATCGCTACAGTCGGACAGAGACAAAGAGGAGGAAACTGACGACGGCACAAGTGAAGAGGCACCAGAGCTGCTGTATGTTGATGACGAGGAATCGCCTAAGTGAGACACTTATTTATCAAAAACTGTGCTTGACACAGGAGCGATAGCGAACGCACTAGCATCATCACTCCTCGACTCCTGCTCAATGTCTTCGTTCTCATCGATATCCACCTCTTCCAACTCATCAAGTTCTGCTTGCAGTTCTTCCTGAAAGTACCTCATATAGAAATTTACAACTTTTTTATATTCGCTACCGAACCAAAAATATCCACCCCACAACAACAATCACCTCCGTCTTTTCGTAGGCGAACGTTGCAGAATCATATCCAATCTGCACCTGATGACAATATCTATACAGCTCCAACAAAAACTTATCATTTTTATCCACCTGAGACTCTCTAAGTACATATATGTACATATATCAAGAAGCTGAAACTTACTTCAGTTAAAATATCGAGCTCATCGACGATTTCCTCTTCTTCAACAAAATCGTTGGAAAGACCAGCACAGAAGGCAGCACTTGTCGTACTAGTCCAAGACATGGGCACGTTATTATCTACACGAACACAATTTAGCCGTATCCTTTCGAAAACTTACACTAACTTCCCTTTCTCTTCGTCATTGTATATAACAACACTACTTCAATAATAAACTGTTAGAAGGAACTCCTTTGTAAAACTACATTTTTTTTTACAAAAAAAAAAGAAGCAACAAGCTCATAGAAGTACAGAACCTCCATCGTCTTCAGTTGGGGAACTTGACTCGTTGTCTCCTGTGCAGTCCTCCACTCCATTTATCGACCCGTCTTCTTCTCGTCTTTTCCTCCGTCCTGCGATAGTGTTCAAAAAACAAGAATTGGAATGTCGTACAAAAATGACAATCCTATTCACATTGATGAATTTCGTTACGCATGTTTAGCTAACAATGACGTTTATCTGTCACAGTGTGGATACTTCAGCAATAACAACAGTAAAACACCTGGATAAAAGCATACCACACAAGCTACAAATGGAACAACGCCGCCCATCAGTAAAGAAAACACCACTACCTCGATCCTCTTTACCACTACAACTACATGGTTAAACCAAAAAGATAAAGTTTGAGCCAACCGCCTAATTTTTGCAAATCTTAGGTACATCTTATTGACTAACACAAAGAGCTGAAGAACTCTAAAGAAATTGTTCTCAATATCACCTTATTTCGTAGAAATATCTCCTCCGCACTGATGTGCTAGGCCCCGCACATATGATGCCGCGTCATGCAAATAAACTTTAAAAAAGATGTGTAGGCAAACAGGTAAATAGATTAATAATTATTCAACAAGAAAAACGGCAAAATATAACGCGTCGAATGCATCCTCAAAAAAGTTCTCCAAAATTCTGAAGGTGAAAAAACAATATTAGATTGAAACAATTTCAATCCAGTTTTTTCAAACGTTGAAGTTTTCCTTCCAAATAAAATTTTATGCTTTTTTAATCGCATTATACAATATTTCGAAAATGGATTTTGTTACAATACAATAACATAGCCCTTTGTTTTCATGTTAATTTGTGCCAAATTCAAACCAGGTATCACCACCCTCCTGGTATCAAACCAATCATGATGGCAGATCTCTCGCTAGTACACAAGGGCGGCGGCAGCATGGAGTGGTGACGACCTGAGAAAAGCTTCGCCTAGGCTCACCTAGAAACTCTATGGAACCACAATGGCTAAACCAGCGAATTCTAGGAGGATGGTAATTATGATGTACCCCGCACAACCAGTGAAGATGAGCCCAAGTATCCACGTAACTATCCAAGTAAATTCAAATCAATGGAATAAAAAAGAAGAACTCGCGCAACTTTGGTATGAATCCAGACATGAAAACATAGACACTGAACACTCTATCAATGGCACACTTAGAGAATTTACGGTTAATATATGTGTGGTGCTAATATCGAATGTGTGAAAGACGAGCCACTATCGCCGATGATGACTACCTGAAGGCGTCAAGTGAAGGAAATACGGGCGGTAGATCAACACCCAGTGCCAAACTGGGCATTAGTGTAAGTACCCTTGGGGCAGACACATCAACTGAGTTGGAAAATCAAAGAAAAATTGACAAATGGGTGCGGCATGAACTGAACCTGCAACAGAGTCATTGTAATGTCAGTTTTGCTGAGTTTTATGTTGTATGACAAAACAGCATTGTTGAACACATATGACTGCTTTGCTTTCTATGGCCTTTTTTGCAAGATGAGATATGTGTACATTAAAAAGTTGGGGACAAACTACTGCGCGCACTACGTAATGCATTAGCTCCCGAAATATTCATTTTCCCCTAGCATAGAATCTGCCTCTATAGTTAATGTCAGACAACTATTTATGAAGTGCTAATAGCGCATTTTCTGATTCACTCCCAGTTTGAATCACAAATCCTTATGACTGCCGCCACGCAGTTAGAACACTACTTAAATGCAATCACGAAGCACGGCTTTTAACAAAACTAAGTGGAAAGATATGGATTCAAGGTCGCTTATCGTTGCATCAGACATCTACGATGATGCGAACTTATTGTGAGAGTTCAAATGAACAAACCAACGTATGAAACCTTCATCGACTATTTAGCAAGTAACAGGATAAGAAGATTTATTCGCCTAACGTTTCGACGTCTTCGTTTTCTTCAGAGCCGGACTGATTCGAGTCGATGGCCCATTGGCGGTCGCCTTTAGCTATGCGGGCGTTTGTCGTCGTAGCGAGCCGAATCCAATAAAGTGAAGCACCGATCGAATGGGAAACCTCACTCGACAGTGCTTTCTAATTCTTAGGATGTGTTTTGACCTACTGCAGCCACTGTCCACGCGACAACGAATAACCACATCGCGATGACAACCATCTGTTTACCATCGGCTTGAATCAAACCGGCTCTGAAGAAGACAAATACGTTGCAACATTAACCGAATAAATCCCGTCATCAACCTCGTGTTTGTCACGTATTCGAAAGTACTGATTATTTTTACCGAGGTTTAATGAAAGTGGGGTCGAAAAATACAGGTTCGTAACATTTTATTTTTCTAACACTTTACAGCATACTATAGTTGCTAGGGTATAACAATGAGCAGAGAAAAGAAGAAGTTCCCAGACCAACAGAGGATGTTGTGCACGGTCATTCTAACTAAGAAAGATGACCGAAGTGATCTTCGTAACTACCGTTTTACATACTTGTTATATGTATTCTATAAGCTTTTCATGCAGATTGCCTTGCCGCGTATATCAACGACTTTGGATGAAGCCCAGCTAGTTGACTAAGCAGGATTTTGAGAGAGATTCTTCTGCATGGACCACATCCAAGCCACATCCAAGGTGACGGAAGTTTGTCAGAAATACCACCTGCCTCTATTCCTGAGTTCTGTCGACTATGAAAAAACGTTTCACAATATAGAAACGAATGCAATGCACTGTCGATGAAGACGTCGACCCGCGCTATGGAAGACCTTTAGCTGACTGCTATCGCAATTGCAACACAAAAAAAAAGGTTTTGTATCAATCCCTTATCGTAGCCATAAAAGGGTTCGAAAAGGCGACACCATATCGGTAAAGCTGTTCACAGCAGCGTGGATAATGACGTCACTCGATGGCGACGACAAGGCCGAACGTATTTACGGAAAATCCCTACGAAATCTTAGTTTTGCTTACCGTATCGTCATCTTCACAAGTTGTATAAACGAAGCACAGCCAATAACTAATGAGACCACTGAAGAGGAAAAAAACAGATTGAACTATGCATAAATCGGAAGAAGAACCGGTTCATGAAAAACGCTGGGTGTGAAGGCGAACAGGCTAAACTGAGCGGTTCTTTCACTACTCAGACTACCTTGTACGCGTACCTTGGCTGCCGAATAAACATGAAGAACATAAAAGAGGAATTAGATAGAAGGAGAGCAGACCGACCAACTGAACGAACCAAAAACTTTCGATCGCCTTTCCAATTCAACAGTACTTCCAGCGCTGTTTTGCTGCGGAGACGTGGGCTAATATTTCGGTCACGTCTAAAATACTTCCCACTATTCAGAGTGTTCGATGTCTTCTGAAATAAAGCCAACATAGATTTAGCGGGAATGCAAAGTTTAAATCTTCGATGCCTTTGTCATTTTTGAAATGCAGAACATTATATATCAATAGCGAAAAATAAACGGGCCATAAGAAGAAGGACAGACTACAGGTATATGAAAAAACTGCAGCGGACTCCACGAAGATGCTCGGAGGTCAATCTACACGTTAGGTGGATGTGTTCTTGATAAAGTCTACCAGCTGTACTCGCAGTTGCAGACTTTTATGAGATAAAACTATGACACTTGTACACTCCACTGTGCTCGAAGCAAACCACTACCGTGGACAACAACCGTAAAGAAAAGAAACGAATGGAAAATATGGTAAGGTCAGCACTCCTCATGAGAGCGGACCATCCAGGTATTCAAATACGTAATTATTTGGCCAATTCATATGGCAGAACTCACCTGTAACTTTCCCTAAAAAAAGTAAAAATGTTCCCTTCCTAACATGTACGAATGTAAAGGTTCTTTTCTAATTCCTCACTTTCACATTCATATGATCCCTGAACACGTTTTCGTCTATTGACTTCTTGTGCCTTGATGCCTTCTTCTATGGAACTTCGCAATGCATCCATGTTCGTTTGCGCTGCAAACTTTTCGGAAGCAACTGATTGAAGATCTTCATATGTTTTGCGATCAGGCCAAATCTGTAAATTACATTGAAATTCTTTTGTGGTGGGCATTAATGAATAAGATGAATACGGGTTAGCCACAAATAAGAACGCAGCTCAAGAATAGAGGTTTTTCGTGTACATAAAAAGATCGGGAAGCCCACATCCTGTGGATACAGTCAACTCCAGGAAATTTCAAAGTATTACCTTTGCAATTAGTGAATCAAAGTTAGGATCTGGCCTCAAAGAACGTTTCGAAACTAATTTCTTTCGGCATGTTGGGCACTCTTTGTTTCCTCGAAAAAGAGCAGTCGTGATGCAATCTGCACAAAATCGATGAAGGCATTCCTAAACACATGAATAGAAAGGCGAGACAAAATACTACTCGAACTAAGTTTATTCAGAAAACGTTGGTAATAAATAGTTACACATCCATACCTTTGTAGTCATTGTTTGAGTTAGTAGATCTAGGCAAATTGGACAGCTTAATTCCGTTGACAGAGTTCCAGCTCGCAACCGAAGTTCGGTATTATCCGCAAGAGATTTGTGTGGTAATCGCACCTGTAACATCAATGCAGCCGTCAGAATTCCGAAAAAGGCTATTTTGATCGTTGGAAAGAATTCCAATGAGCCACTTTCCCGACGATGACTAATTTTGAAAACAGCGGCGTGGAACAACCAAATTCTCGACGCTTGTGCGGTAAACTGAAATGAACTCATATTGGCCACAACGGCATGACAAAAGATCAACCCCACTTCTCATGGTCTTTTCACTCTATATCGCTACTTTTTAAGCGTCTTGATAGTCATCTCATACTTCACGTGTGGTTTATATTCTTCTATGCATCTTTCCGATTCTTTTGGCTTATTTTAATAAGCAAATAAAGGTTGGGGTAAATTCGGTGTTCGTTTTCAAGCCGAGAAATAACTGCAGGCTCTAAACCGGCTGCCCTTGCTGTGTTGAACCATTCTTGATTTAATTTTCGATATTCATTTCTATATTCTTTTTCAGAGGATGTTCGATAGAGGAAACATCACTGAGATGCTCCTCTGTTATTCTAATATCCAGCTGACTAGGAATAAGTACAAATTCTCCACCTTCAACACTAACAGATAGTCTAACAGATCTTGAATTCAAGAGCTCTCTAACCTGGCGCATTGCTTCTCTGGTGGTGATTAAGTGTGCAGAGAATTTCGCCCGAAATTAAACGAAATGCAAGGTCAATATCGCAATTTGGTAGCTCTTGCTTAAAGAAAGTTCGGGGAAAAGGTATTGGCGGCAGTTCCACCATTGGTACTACTTTACCTAAGCTTTTCAGCTTAGTCTTGTAACGTAGGTGAACTTGAAGTTCACGCAGACTACACGTGATCCTGCTCAGGATTGGTTTAGAAAAGAGTTGAGTACTTCAACTGATGTTAATACGTCAACGAACCCATTTTAAAGTTAGACCATTCATCAGTTGTATAGGAAGGCTTACGGATAGAAAAACGTGGTTCCTAAACCTTATCCTGACCTAATTGCTAAAAATCATTCCAACCCATTTACCTAACACCAAAATATTTTTTGACCACCTACAGTGCGCGCAAACAAACAGCACGCATTCAATAGAGTCATTCGATTACACTTCGCTTCACACCAACGTGTCGAATGACTCTGCAATGCAAGCCATTCTCGAGTTGCCCGTAGAGCATGAAAAGAAAATAAAAATGTACGGCTTGTCGATTGCGCAACTAATGACTCTCTTAAAACAGTGTCATAGTTGCTGAATCTTCAGAAGGTCTGAAAAATATTTTGAACCAATTAGAGGGCTGACCATGGGACAGCGTTTAGCACCAAGCCTTGCCATCGCTTTAATATCTAAGATGGAAGCTCCAGTTCTCGATCACCGGCCCTTACTCTCCTGTCGATACATAGACGACTGCTTCATCGTCTGTTTCACAAAAGAACAGATGGATGAGTGCTTTGAACTGCTAAACCGACAGTCAGAGTATACAAAATTTACATGGGAAAAAAACATCACAAACATGTACCGTACGGCTAGAAATGTGTGCACAGGAAAAGAGGAAAGGAAGGAATCGCAAAACATGGTACGAAAAATAGCCGTTCCCAATGATTATGAAGTAGAAGCCACCCGGGTTGGACAAAAACGCAAGGTAGTTCCATAAAATAATGTTTCTGAGGTAAGTAAGATTCCTTTTAAGCTACCCCTCATATCATTAAGTAAGTTACGCCATTGAGAGATGCTTAAGAAAAAGTGGACTTGAAAATCATGTAACGTTTTGTCGCTTGACATCCCACCCAATACCCTTCGCCGTCAGTTAGTACGCAACCGTCTCTATGATCGTTTGTGCAGCTTAGAAAACTGTATGATCTACCCTAATGGGAGAGACGGATTGCATGAGTTCAGGTTTAATACACTTGATCTCATGTAACGCATGCGGTGAGGAATACATTGGGGAAACGGGTAGACCACTTGGCGTCCGCATAAAAGAACATTTGGATGGGAAAGTTAAAATCCGTGAAAACACTCCTCTGGGTACGCATAGGGCACAAAAGCACAACGACGATGATTTTGAAGCGACTGTGCGGATCTTAGCGCAGGAATTGAAAACATCAACGCGCAAGACTCTTAAGGTGTTTTGGATAAATTTCAAAAATCTAAAAATGAACCGGAAAGACGAATGCCTCACTATCACACGTAACCTGGCACCTTATTTCAAAATGATATTTTGACCCCGGGGTGTGTCATCTCGCGACCCCACGTGAACAACGCGTAGGCCAGTTCCACCCGGAACATCACGGCGAGTAGCCTTTCAGTTCATTACGCCGTCTATTTAAAAGTTCGATCTTCATTAATGGTTTAGACTTTTTCCACCGAGTAATTAAAGTATTCTTGTATAAAATACGTCCAGGCTCTGAGCAAGAGGCGAAATCGCCGAAACGTCCACCATCGACGAACGAGAACAACAACAGCAGCAGCAACAACAACAACAACAACAACAACAATAACAATAACAACAACAATAACAACAACGACAACGAAGACCTATACCAACCTCGCATCAGCTAAAGATCAGTTTATAAGATCATATAAATAAATATATCAACTATCTATGCCGAGGTTTATAGAAAGTCGGTCTTTTGAGTTATTAAAAAACTTGCTTTGATCACAAAGTGGAAAAGAAATGGTGTCATCAGATAAACAGAAGAAAGGAAGTTGTACACAAGGAATTTTTCCTCGCTGATGCCATATCCAGTCATAGCTGGAGCGAAAGCGAGAATCTGACGGATGCTGGACAAACTCTTAATCATAGTGTGCTCGATCCCCACCGCAGGTACTTGCGGGACGAAATTTCGCAAATATCTTGGCATTATTTTTGTTGCATTTCACATAATAACCTGTCGTGAAAAATGTAGTAAGCAGCAAATAAAAAGTTAACATTGTGAGATTCTTTTAATTCAGAGACAAATCCAGAACACTTTTCAACGACGACCAAAGACGATGCTCCACCATCTAGGCAGTTATTGTTTTTGCTCAGACTATAACAGCACGCCCAGCTATTACTGTGAAAATTTCACTGGATAAAAAGTCAGCTTCTACAACCTTGAGTCATATCAAGCATCGCTTGCACTTTAAGTCAACTTGTCGAGAATGATATTCAACACAACTAGGATAAGACTCAGTGAACTTCTGTTCTGTACACCAAACAATGAGAAGAATAACAATCGTCAGCGAAGTAGCGATGGTCAGCGGCTACTGCTCGAAAAATACTTTACATGACCAGGTCAAAACCAGATGCAGTAGATGCAACAATAATCTACGTTTAAGTTAAAATTTCAGATTTTTCATTATAACGATCAATTGCTAATTACACTTGGATTGTAAAGGTTATTGTAATGACCGCAAATAGCATGAAAAAAGTTAAAATTGAAAATATTGCGTGTTACGATGGTCTTATATTGTATGTAAAAGTGTAAACAGTAAACATTGCAGAAAGGTTACAGAAAACAATTTTGGTGACACCGAGTATGCAAGGGGCGCGAGTGGCGCAACGGTCGGAGACGCTCTGCGACACACACGTGGGATCGATACCCACGCTAGGAACTCATCAAGCCTTCCATCTTTCCAAAGCCGGCAAATTGGTACCAGACTTGCCTGGGAGGATAGAAGCACTGCCTCAATAGATCGGTAGGTCCCCGCGAGTCATCGTAAGGGCCAATTATGCATTCATTCACCTCCAACGGTGCTTAATGAAGTTGAATGCATGGCGCATCCCTCAGGGATTGATCAACGCCGAGAGCTCAACCCTTTATCCTTTACCGAGTATGCATCAACACTAGCTACATCTTATGTATAACTACACATGCGGAAGTCCACTGAAAGACTGACCTTATCGTAACGAGAAAGACTACCTAAGTGTCGAATTCCAATGGTCAAGTAAAACAGACCCATCTCTGTAGCTTCGTCTTCCTCAACGTCAAGTTTCTGCGGAGGGCACTCTTCAGCAGCAATAGCCTCTCACTACCTAACAATCTCTTAAGACTATGTTTTTGCAAATCACTAAGTCTAGGAAAATAGCATTTCTCGGCCGATGGATAACATTACAAAAGATATTTGCATGGTATACGCTATCGATTGATTATTAAACGATTGTTTAAAAAAGCCGTGTTTCAAAAAAGATCCAGAATAATTCAGGAAGAAAGAAAAGGAGTGGAAAGCAATCCATAGCGACCAGTGTCTCCAAACCTAATATGTTAAACTAGGCACCCAGAACATTGACAGACCGATGAGAAGAGAAATATTTATCGAAGTGAAACATAATATTATTTGTCTAACTTTTTGCACATAAGCGGTATTTCTCCAGTTATACTGCAAACCATGTTCTTTTGTCAGAATTTGCAAATAAAGTAAGTTTTAAACTTACAATAGCCTATTTACAAGCGAAAAAAAGAGCAGATAACACCACTAACAGAACTAACACAGATGATTTAAACGCCAGTAAACTGCAACAATTCTCCTAATGCTTGTGACAAGTTATTTAAGGCTAATGAAATCTCTTTTCTTCCTCAATGCGTGCCAGTGGGTATTGTTTGCTACGAAAACCACTCTCCTTCAGATATCTATGTGAAGAAAACTGAGCATCCAGTCACAAGTTTGGCATTTCGATAAGATATGTTCGGCCAGATGACTATCGAGGTTTTGACTTATGTGGTCTTTGAGTCTTTGATGTAAATGGGAACTTCGGATCCCAATTCTCATCTGCATGATACAGGATTAACTAAACTCTCCTCCCGTTTACGCAACGCAGTTTTCGGAAGCGTATGTAAAAGCAGGGAGAAAACCACTCTGGAAACATTGTTCTTCCTATAAAAAACCTATATGTCGTTCATGTCCTTGTGAACAAACCCCCACCTGTTCTCTACATCTTCAAACTTAATCCTGTTGACTTTCTAACCCGCACACACAGGACTGTGACGTCAAGAGATCGTCGTTCTATTCCGCGTAATGAAACACAAAGAGATCAGAAATTTTCATAAACATCTTCTTCTATAACGTAAACCATTAAATGATCTTCCTACATTCGCGGTGAAAATCGGTCAGCAATTTTTTACGATGGTATAGTTGTCGGTCTCCGACATTCACTTCCATTCCATTCCTATTTCCACGTGGTGTTTCTCAGCGTTACTAAAACCATCCTTTGATACACTGTGTTTGAAAAACCACACTTTTACGCCGATCACAATATAGCTGTGCAAAGCCAGAGTTCCGTCTGTGAAGATTTTGTACGACACGGCCGATGGAAGGATTTTCGTGAACTCGGCAAGAACAACATAACTGTTTAAAGCACCCACAAATATCTCGAATGCGTCGAAGAGCTCCTTCGCTGAGAAAACAAAGGGAAAGTTTCATCTTGCGGCACTTTTATCTGCTCAGTGTTCTGTCACCAGTGCTGCTGATTGAGTTCGATAAACGACTTAAAGAAAGTTGCGAAAATAAACACGCAAGACCAGGAATAAAACCTGACCTCATGATATGATCATGAATAACCGACGATCCATACATTTTCCACATCCTGTTCAGAGAGGTGTCCAAACGATTACGAGAGCACAAAAGTCTCGAAGCTCCAAAAAACATCTTTTTTATATGATCCGTTTTCACGTCTACTGTGAGAATCGCAGCACTTCTCACATTCGACTTGTTTCCCCGCAACCATCGTCCACGAAGATCTTTCAACTTTTCCGTGTGGCTTCGGCTACTGCATAAGGATTTTTATCTCACCATGAAAGTCGTAGAATGCTGGTCCAGCAGTTCTCCCTGGAGTCCTGGGATAGCCGGGCGGAGTGTTCCCAAATGGACTACATAGTGATGGTTCCCGGACAAGCCCGGTACCAATTTCACGCCTACGAAGGGATGAGGGGCTTAGTTATCCTCAGCTCGAAGCGGGATCGAACTACCACTACGCCAGGGATGACCAACATCACTACCACTGTGCTATCCGCCCCATACAACCACCGTCCAAAAATACATCACAAGATGGGATTGGCCGCAACTGTGTTCATGTTAGATTCTCATAAAGTTTTTAATAAAAGCACAGCAGAGACAACAGCAAGCAGATAGTTTTTAGCATAATAAGATAACAAACAACTCACCCTATCATAGTCATCCAGTGACAGCTCCTTGCCTTCGGAATTCGCCGAGGAGAACGGAAGGTTGTTCATCCTGCAACAGAGAGAACCGATCGGCCAATGCTGAACAACTCGCGCTTACACCACCCCTGCAAAGGATTCTAAAGGCTTAAAGCAACAAACTCAGGAAACACACATAGAAATGGGAAAGGGAGCCCATGTCGGGGTGACGGCACCGCTCCTGAACCGTGTCGCTTACACGCTCGCCTGATCGTGGAGCGCGGCAGCCGCTCGCCAGTCCACAACGCTTCCTGTTCAGAATTGCGAGGAAGAATTTATCCACTTCTTCGTAGCTTCTCAAAAGGATATGTTTTGCCTTGTTTTTCTTATCTTGTTATATGTTTATCGTTCATGCCTGTGGAAGGTACCAGCCAAAGATGTGTAGGACAAAGTGGTGAACCATCATATGTAGGCAGCAGGCGCTTCATTGCTAGTTGGTCATTGTTTGTGCCGGCCTGCCAGTGCTGCCCTGTACTCTTGACTCAGTCCAGAGAAACAAACAACCACATGTGCAGTTTTACATTTCTTTTACTTCCAATGGAATTCTCCCGTTTTGAGGATAAAGAATAAAGTGAAGGATAAAGCTCTCGGCGTTGATCAATCCTCCAGGAATTGGCCATGCATTCGACTTCACTAAGCATTATTTGGAGGTGCTTAAGTGCATATCTGGCCTTTACAATGACTTGCGGTGGCCTACCGATGTATCGAGCCAGTGCTGCTATACTCCCAAACAAGTCTGGTACCAATTTGTCGACTCCGGAGGGATGGAAGGCTTGGTGAGCCATGGGCGTTGGGATTGGTTGCACGTGTGTATTGCAGGGCGCCCCCGATCACTGTGCCACACAGGCCCCTTCACACGTAAGCAGAGCATCTCTTTACTCTGAAATAAATGTTGTGACACCTCCCAACGGTTTACCGCCTCATCGTGGCTGGGAGGTGTCCATAGCTGCAGTGTACGGCGGGGTATTCATCACCCCAGCAGGGTTTTCTAAGCTGAGAAGAAGTCTGGCGTTTCCATCAGAAAACCTGGCTAAAAGTAAATGAATGCCGGGATCCACCGCCGTCCTGGTACCAAACTAGTAGCATGGTTGGAAATCTCCGTCTGATCCACAAAGCCGGCTACTATTTGTGGTGGAAACGACCAGGAGCAGACTTTAGCTAGGATGACTTCGGAACTTCAGGAATCCACGGTGTCTAAACCAGCTAAACTCCGAAAAAAATGGATATTGTACTGGAGCCTGCACAACCAGTGAAGACTGGGCATCAAAGTATCCAAGTAAACAAGTAAACATTCGCAATTGATTGCAAAACCTAATCAAAGCACAAGAAAGTGAGAACGCTAAGGTCAAAAGTCCGTTTTATGATAAAT
Organism: Angiostrongylus cantonensis; assembly: GCA_009735665.1. Lineage (NCBI taxonomy): Eukaryota > Metazoa > Nematoda > Chromadorea > Rhabditida > Metastrongylidae > Angiostrongylus > Angiostrongylus cantonensis. The sequence continues at coordinate 537,128 of MQTX01000151.1, read as the reverse complement.
TTCTTCATTGTCAAAATCAGTGGTAGGGTAGAGTTCTGGCGCTGTGAAAAGCAATTGCTTATCTCGGGAGTGCATTGCATTGTTATTGCAAATTCTATTTGCAATACCTGTTTACGTGGCGCGTGTGGCGCAGTGGTCGAAGGTGTGCAATACACATGGGATCGATCCCGACACTCCAAGCTCACCAAGTTTTCCATCGCTCCTGAGTCGACAAATTGGCACCAAACTTGTCTGGGAGGATAGCATCACTGGCTCGATACATTAATAGGCCACCGCAAATCATTGTAAACGCCAGATATGCGTTCAATCACCTCAAACGATGCTTATCTAAGTCCCTGCATGACACATCCCTCGGGGATTGACCAACGCCAAGAGATTTATCCTTTATCCTTTTTATCCAGTTCGCTTCGAGGGAAAATGGCGCATGAATGCTGAAATTCACTGTGCTAGTACTGGGTTGAGATCCAGAGCTGACCAGCAGTTGCCTTGCGTAATAGCGCAGTCGTTAGTAGTAGTAGTGAGTCGTTCGCATTTTTTGAGCCATAAGACGTAACAGCCGTCATCGAATCACCGTCACAGAAATGGCGGCCAGCGGAAGCTGTACGGACTCTGGAATCACGTTTTTTGATCGCTTGGCTGAAGAGAATATGGAGGAACGTTCTCCAGCTGGCGGTGGTGAGTGGACGAAGTTACATTGTATGAATGAGATGACTGTTCTGTTGATGCTAGGTGTTATTTCGAACATCTTTGGACGATTTTGGAGACCACAAATCGCAACCAATCATCAAACTGTCGGATCCGCGACGTTCGATAATGGATGTGCACCTGCTGCTGCTGATGACGACAGTGGCGAAGTCGATCCCAGTTCGACTTCAAAGGCGTCTTCAACGGCAAGCAATAACATTCCCAGTAATAGCGTACGTGGTTTATTTATTCTTGACCTCATCACCGCATATGTTTGTTTTTGCTTACCACCACTTATGAACATTTAATTCCTCTGTTTCAGATTTTATTAATCAAAGACGAGGATGAATTCGGCGCTTCAACACAGATATCAAATCCCAGCACCAGTAAGAATCTCGTTGTAAATGTTTATACTTATGAACTTATCGTGAATTTCGAAGCAGTTCTGTCAACTAAAAATATGCTTTATGCTGTTTTATTTACACGGTACCTCGTTTGGATTACAACGAGAACATAATAGTAATTGCATACTTCCAAAGTACTCCTTTACTTGAATACTTGGATACTTGGACGGCCCGTTATCACTGGCTGTGCGGGCTGCAGCATATTCTCTATTTTTCGGAGTTTTGCTGTTTTAGCCGTTGTGCTTCCCTGGAGTCCCGAGGTCAGCCAGGCCAAAGTTTGCCTCAGGTTGTCACCACCGTAGGCAGTCGCCGCCCATGTGGATCAGAGCGAGATTTGCCACCTTGCGACTAGTTTGACACCAGGAAAGTGGTGGCTCCTAGTTTAGGTTTACTCTTAGCTGGGCCTCTTGATAGGAGCGCCGTACTCCTCAGCTTGGGAGGCCCTGCTGTGAGGGTGAATCCTTCTGCTGTATATCGCACACCGACACCGCGGAACACCTCCCAGCCACGACGAGCTGTAGACCGTTGGGAGGAAGTGCTCCCTTACTCCCAAAATTACAGGATTCGTCATGAATTGTGGTGTTCTTACTGGCGTAAAGTGTATTGAAGCTAAAGTACTGACTATAAACTTGTTCCGTATTCAGAGCCTAATCTATATGTTTTTTCGGTGGTGTTAGTGGTGTTGGTCCGAGGAAAATATCGGACAAGTTGGGCAACATATTCAAAACCGGGAATAGGCAAGGATTAATGGATTACAGCCGCAGCAGCTTTCGTTAGTTTTATTTCATGGTTTCCTATTGAAAACATCCGTTTTGCGAAAATTTGGATAAGGCATAGGTCAGTATTGGATGCCAGACTCCACAGGGAAGGAATGTTATCAATGCGAGGAGCGATTTTCGACGTTTCGGTTGGTCTTTTCTTCTCATCTTTCAGTCGTGCTTCTGCATTGCTACTGTAAGCTACTTGTAGAAGAAGACATCACTGTCGTCTTTGTGGTCAGATATTCTGTGCAAAATGCTGTAACATCCATATGCCAGGATGTTCTTTAGGTTTGCTCATCTGCGTGGTAGCTTCGTTACTATAACTTTTTCATTAATTAAGAAAATCAAGTGGTTATAGAAAGTAAATGGTAAAGAAGAATGTCTAGAAGAAATCACAAAAGAATTCCTTCTGTTTAAAAATTCTGTTTATTCGATATGCGTTTTATTTACTGTAATTGAAACATTGATTCATTCTCGCTACTTTATACTTTTACACAAGGTTATATTGGTGATTTACGTCTATGTCATTACTGTGCAAGAATGATGGCGCAATATTTGCCCCCTGAGGAGGAGGTTGCTCGATCTCAAGAAGAGAGTGGTCATGTTACAAACGATGGCAAGGTTCGACTTGTGGATACGCTCAGCAACATGGGAGCAACGATCTCAACAGTATCAGGTGACCATCTTTTCCTAGACTTCCTCCACCAAATTGATACCGGTGCGAACCACTACTGTAGGAATTAAGGGCAACTGGAAAATATGGTATCTTAGTTGTTTTATTGTTGAGTTTCTTCAGTAATTGTGAACGTATATTATTTGAATACGTGGACGGTCCTTCCTCACTGGTTGTGCGGGCCACAGCATAATCACCATTTTTTGGAGATTTGCTTGTTAAGCCATTGTGGTTCACCTGGAATCCCGAGTTCAGCCGGCCAAAGTCATCCCCCGTGTTCACCACCACACGCAGCGGCCGCCTTTGTGGAACAGAGGGAGATTTGCCACCATGCGACTAGTTTGAACCCAGGACGGCGGTGGATTATGGTATTGGTTTACTCTTAGCTGAGCTTTCTGATGGAAACGCGGGATTCCTTCTCAGCTTGGGAGATTACCAGGTGGATGAATCCACGCGCTCTTCATCGCGGCCCGGCACCCAGAAGCACCTCCTAGCCACGGTGAGGGGATAAACCGCTGGGTCGTTCTTTAGTAATTGTGAATGTATATGTTGGATAAATCTGTTCTTGTGTATTTTTCACTAGGGTTTTTTGCAGGGGCAATTATGTGGGGATGCACGCCAAATTTTGGACCCACTTCAGTAGAAAGTGAAGTTTCTTTTACTCCAAACATGGTCAAACCGCCATCCCTTCTATGTGTCAACGACCTATACATACGTCGTGAGAACCGACCTGACTCTCAGGTCGTGAGTTGTAATTATGATAGTTTCTATTATTTTTCTCGTTTCTTTTAAAAATATCTGCAGACTAGCACAAAAAATGGTTTGCGGGATGAGGAAGAATCCGGTCCTGATTGGTTTCGCAATATGGATTCTGATACAATAACTCCTGTAAAAGATGATTTTGTAAGATTTTCATTTAATATAATATGCCAATTTTTTTTCCTAAACTTTTCCACCAGAAAACTCGTGATACTATTGGTTGTGCGATTGAAAGCCGCTTCGAGCCTCTTCCAGTTTGTTCTTCAGGAGTTTCTTGTGAGGTGGCTACCGAGAAAAAATCGTCTGTAAAGTGAGGCTTTCGTGTCAGATATGTTTAGCGTCGCAAATAGTGCTTTGCAGCTTTCATTTAGAAATACTATTTCTCTTTCGTCAAGAACAAATCTTGATGGTGATATTGATGAAGCATTTGATCTACGAGCTGAGCAGTTGCTGTCATATCTGTGTTTTCGAGAGCGTCTAACTGATCAGAGGTATTCCTAAAAAAGAATTGCTGCCTGAAATATTATTTCTTGCTGGTTTTTGAAGTTTAGTGCTTACAGGTGGAAGTCAATCATTCTCAGCATGGGGAAAGAAATAGCTCAAACTATAAAAGTTGACGTTGCTAAGCGACATGATCACATGAATATTCGCGCTTATGTGCACGTAAAAAAACTGTTCGTGTTTCAGGATCAGCCAGACGCCGAGGTGACTAGCTTTTGCAGATGTTTTTCGCAATTCACAATGGGTATATTTACAGCTTATATGGGGCGTGGTGTGCAATAAAAGCGTGATTCATAACTCAATGGCAGATCCCTTGAAAGATGCGTCTGTTATGATTGTAGCAGGATCTATAGAATATGAACGAGTTCCTGGGCGGCTTTCAACTTTGGAACCGATTCTTAATCAAGAAGGAGAATTTTTAGCCAAGCAGGTAGTGGTCCACTGATTCCCCACATCTTTAAAGTTTTGTCCAGAATAAGTGATCTTATATTATAATGTTTATGAGTCTCTGTGGTGTTGTCTCAGGTTGAACGGATTCTATCCCGACGTCCTTCCGTCCTATTGGTGGAAGGAAATGTGTCGAGGTTGGCGTTGGAGTTGCTGTGTCATGCTGGTGTACGCGTTGTGGTAAATGTTAGTATGCGGTAAGTTCGACCTCACTAATCCATTTTAAATCTTCATGAATTCCGTTATAGGATTGTAATGTGCAGTTAAATATACCTAATTTCGCTCTATTTGAATCTTCTTCATATTTTTTATTGCTGTGTGGAGAAGAAAGTTGTAGAAACTGTTGTTACTATAAGCAGGGTATGACGTTATTCTCGAAGTTTATAACGAAGTAGTAGCGAAAACAAGAAATCCGCAAGAATTCAGTGGAACAAAGGAGGCTTTTCAGAGTCCTCCATAGAGTCGCACGTTCAACTGGGGCTGACATACTGCCAAGCTCTGATGCTCAGTTAATCCAGCAAAACATTGGCTTTTGTCCACACTTCTCCCAGCGAACTGTTGAGTTCAAAGATGGACGTCAGAAACTTCTTTTGGTATGGTGATATGCTTCCATTGAATATGGCATTTTAGTCCATTACTATGCTGTACTGTATCAATGAAATTTTGAAGGTTTTCAATGAATGTCATCCAGATCGAGGATGCAGCGTACTACTTAAAGGTTCAGACGCTCGGGAATTGAAGGTTGTAAAAGTATGTTTTGCCGTTTTAGTTTATACTTTGCGCACATGTATCGCGGCGGTACTCCATTCTATCACTTCAATGTCTTCTTTTAGCGTATTCTTCTGTTTCTCATCACGGTTCAGTACTCTTCTCTCCTTGAAAAGGCATTTTTAAACTTGTTTAATGTTCGAATGTCGCATCAGATCTCTAACTGTGAAGTGTGCGAGGCTCGTCGTGAAGCCGTTAACCAAAACAACGAAAAGGTTTTCTATTTGCTTTTCCTGTTTTCTAAGCGTTCTTCAAACGAAATATATAGTTGCTTAATGATTCGTTGAACTTTACAAATTTTCCAATTTTCAGTCTGATTTCGTAAAGTGCCTTAATTCGAGTATCTTAACCGCTTCACCTTTTATTTGCTACGAGCCTCCATATCTTGAGTCAGCTAAAGGAAAGTCGGTACTGAATGTTTCCTTGGTACTATTTTAATAGTCGGTTCCATTTCTTTTCCAGAAATTGCTCTTTGATTCCATATTTCAATCTACCAGTCTACCATTTCTATACGAATGATGATTTTGATGCTCGTCAAATTGAGGAAAAGAGCGAAGTACAATGGAGTCTAGATCGACAACGCTCGGTTTGTCTACTCTCTGCGAGCTAAACTTTTTTCGCTGTTGCAGTTCTTCAGTTTTTTCAGATTTCTGTGCCTGCCATTCCTCGTCATAATTATGCCATAAACGGAGCTCGTGATGCTAGGAAAATGGACGATTTAAACTCTTTTCGCGCTCTAGGTGGTGCGATTTTCAAGAAGCGCCTTCGGTGTCGTCGTGTGGAGAGGTGCGCTCAGACAGATAGTAAGGTAAGACTTTTACTGATGACTTTGTTTGTTGTTTCTAAGTCCCTTTACCAGGACCGTCAGCGATTGAAGCGGCACGATATGCTGGATCCGTATGTACATCAGCGTCTTGCGGTGCTTTTCGGATCATTTTCTGGCAAGTCGCCGAACGCGCCCTACTTCTGTGTTCGTCCTTGGGTAGTCAGTATGGAATTTTACGGACTCCATGACATGACTCTTGGAGAGTTTCTTACAAAGTAATCATTTTTCAAATTTTATTCTCTAAAAAGCATATATAGCCGGATATGAAACCAATACTCATGTTCAAATACCAATCAGCTCTGTCGCAGAGTTCAAAAGTTCGCTAGGAATAACCGAAACATTTTTTGGTGAGGTAAGTCTTGAAACGAAGTGTCTTTTAGCTCATTGTCTGTTTCTATTTTTGTCCTGAGATCTACGTCCATTTGCCGATGCACTTTCAAAAGGTGTGCAAGACTGTTATTGCTGAAGGGCGAGAACACTTAACGTAGCATTAACGACAATAGTATATACATTACATGCATCTGGGACACGTCTGGGATATTTTTTCTGGTTTTAGTCACGATCAATCGTTTTAAGACATTAAACGAACTAAGGCTTTTTGTCATAAGAGATTTGACTTGAAAGGCTTTAATCTTTAGGATTTATATGGGAGAATTTTTTTAGCAGTACTAAATTCTCAGTGCAAAAAGCACTGCTCTTTGGTTCTGAACTCCATACCAGGTTACTCTGGGCGTTGGACAATCCCTGAAGGATGCTCCATGCATTCGACTTTATTAGCCATCGTTGGAGGTGATTGATTGCATATCCGGCCTTTACAATGACTGGCTGAGGCCTACTGATGTATCGAACCAGTGCTGCAAAACTCCCAGGACAAGTCTGGTACCAATTTATCTACCCTGAAGGGGTAAAAGACTTGGTGAGACGCGACCTTGTTTAATGTCGTAAGGGCATCAGTCATCGTCAGTGTAGGATTTGCTTGGTGAGGCACTTTTGCATCACCACATTAACCATTTGACAGCTAGTCGAAACAAAAATGTTCGAAGACACAGCCAATGACGTGCGAACCACTTATTTCCTCTATACACAAACTATTGGTGCTGAAATTTACCGTCTCACAATACGTGTTGTCTTTATCCCTATTGTCAGTTTTGCAGATCGGCTTTTGGTTTACCTGGGAATTTATTGAATCGGTGTTTCTGTGTCTTTTATAAGCTGGAATGAGGCTGTGTAACTCGTATTCTATAAGAAACGAACTTTTCTGCCGATTTCGTTTTATTCAATGTGTGGGAACGATCACATTAACGTGTAGTTTGCATATCATCAATTTTCCACTTTTTTCATAACCTATAACAGCGCTACATATTGTGCGAACTCAAGTGATTGTTCCATCGGTACGTTTCCATCCATCGTGAATGAAAATCTTCGTTTTTGAATGTGGATTCGGCTGCTGCTTGTTGGTTTTCAGTCTTCTTTATGGATGTAATTCATCTGGCTGGTCGATCTGATTCTTTCGGATACCCTTGCTAGGGCTTAGTTTTAGTACTAGTTGCATGATAAATAACTTTTTCTTTTTGATTACAGAGTAGGTTGCAAAATATAACTTTCATAATGCTGAAATGTTTGCAAAACTCCGGATCGCAGGAGTCTGCTTTGGGGAACGAACTCGCTGTTATCCTTCCCGGGGAGTAACGCGTTCGGCATTATGAGAGTTATATTTCGCAACCTACCTTACCATTAAAAAAATGGGCAGTAAATAAGACGGTTAAGATTGTGATTATAACTACAGCCTCAGCTTAACCGGCTTCAATGATGATTTGGGCCACCCAGATCAATTCCATTGATGGGTGATTGCTGGTGGCTGTGATCGATAGAACTAGCTGAGAGACTGGCGAAACGAAGGATCCGCATGGTGTGGTGGTGAACGCGAAATTCAACATTTCGAAAATTTCCTCGTGAGTGGGAGTCACGGAAACGAACGATACATCGGGGATATGTCGGGCAAAACTACGCTTGTTCGATTGCTTTCGTGCTCTAAATACGAGCTTTGAGATCAAAAGTGAGAGGAAAGTGGCCTTTGTGTCTGTTAGAAAATCAGAATTTATTCTTGGTACAATGGGAGAACTTGTATACATATATTTTCGGGTTCGAAAAATTGGTACCCGTCTCCTCCGGGCAAAAATCATGGTCTGCAATCCAGTCGGAGACACTCCAACCCGGCTATCCCAAGAATCCGGAGAGAATCGACTCGGTCAACCTTTTATGTCACCTAAGATGAAATGAGAAATCCTCAAGCGGCAGCTTAACCCACACGCAAAAGTTGGAAAACCGTCTTGGATGGGGGATGGGAGGACGAATGTGGGAAGTGCTGTGATCCACACAGCAGACGTGGATATGGGTCATATAAAGTAGGACAATTTTAAATAAAAATTTCCGTAATATTCCACAATTCGTATTTAAAGCAATGAGAATCACAATGAATATTCAACAGCTCCCACTAGGTTCCTTCCTGCAATTACTCGCACAAATCGCGAACTAAGCCATGCGTATATGCTAGAAATCAATAATACTCTTAAAGACGTGTGGGCAATTTCACATTAAAACTCGAGGTGCTTTTTTTAGGTTCTGTTTTAGCAAGTCCTATGAGTGTCCCTCTTCAAACTGCGAAGTTCCCATGCTTGATCACGCTAGGAAACTTGTGAGTTGCAATGTAACAGGTGGTCTGCTAGAGACTTTTTAAGCCTTTCATTTTGATATTTAAAAGTATAGGATTACAAATTTTATTCCTGGATGAGAACGTTGCTCATACTAGGCTGAGCAAGTTGTTTACCTTATCCAGGTTTATGGTCGTGTGTGCGTTGAGATTACAACACAGATTGTGATCAGTAATACAGAAGAATCGTCTGTTAATAGCCCCTCTCATGGACAAGTCTTTGCCTGGAACTATTGCGACAGGTTTACGAGTTTCTTCCTAAAGCTTCCAGCTGTTTTCTTTAATTGACTATTTTATGAAGTTGTAAAATATCTTCACCTGTCACCGCAATGAATAGTGCTGTATGGCATTTATCGTTTGGGAAATACCTTGACTACCTTGCATACTCGACTTTCTCAAAGGTGTGGATTGTTCAGATAACATGTGTTTCTATTTATTCTTGTTCTGTTTCTATATAAATACAACGCGAGACTTTACAGGTGTGGTATTTGCAGGCAGGCGCCGCCTCTCTGGGCTTGCAAGAGTGTTCACATTGTTTTTTCCACGAGCTTACGCATTTTTATTCTCAAGGCAACTACATTGCGAATTTTAAAGTGACGCCGGTAGGTTTTTCTTTACTTGTGGAAATTTTGTCGTCTTCGTAGAGTAATGAATAGATAAATTGAGATTCGCCCATACAATGTACAATTCTCACCGGTACAGTGCCAAATAGTACCCAATCAGTATAGTAAACAAACCCTATTGGATGGTGTGACAAGGTATTTTAAGCTCACTTTTTTGCTAAATAGTCCTCACCGAGCAAATGGTTAAGTTAAGAATTGCGTCTCTGGCTGACGATATTATTCGTACTGCAGAAGGTCGTCTCTCTCTCGTAGAACAAAATGAACATTATAATCAGTACGCTGGAACTTCTTACAACGCTCTTCGTCGGATGGTAGATCGAACCACTGTTCTGCTCGAGTGAGTGAAATACACAGTTGGCATAACTTTTTTGAGCACGCTGTGAACACACGAGGTAGACTCATGCCCAATTCTGTTAGTTTTACTAGTGATAGGTGTTAAATTTTCATTAATTTAGGGAAAAACGCAAGTTAGCAGAGGAGTTGAGAGCTGTTGATAAAACCACTATCCCTTCAAACGACATTTATGCTATAAAGGTCACTTTCTTGTTTTTGTAATGCTAGTTCCTTTACTGATAGGATAGAAAACGGTTCTCCTTTCTCTTTAGGCGAACGAAGCGCTAATGTACATCCGTGAGGCTATATACCAACTTATTACTGTGTGGAACGAACGAAGCGCAGCCCTAGCAGCCACACTTCGCGTTTCTAAAAGAACTGCTGAAGATGGTGGTGTGATTCCTGAGGTATTATTTCCGTTTTTTGTATTTGATGTGTATATTCATATATATTTATGTATGTATTTATTCAAAAAATAGTTATTTTCCGGCACCACATTTCGGACTGGAAAAAATAGATGATCCTTTCCCACCCTATTTACATCTCGGACTTGAGCTTAAGCCTCGAGTTGGTGTTATCGTTAGGGACATCGTGGTACGTTTTACGTCGTTGCGGAAGTAGTTGTAGTTGTCATTTTAGATCCTTTTAGTTTTTCCTAATTTTGAGTATTTTTTTCTAAAGTAACCTTACTTTATCCGTTTTGCAACAGTTGTCTTCTTTCTATGTAAAATCTATGTTTAAATGAATTAACTGCTATCTTCGAAGGACTCAAAAGGGAACTACAGACCAGACATTGGTAGTATCATAGCGTATGCATTATCTACAGTGAACTACGAGGTCAGCAGGAATTACATTTTTTTTTATTTTCATAGGATTTATCCAGGTGTAGTAGTCACTGTATTTTTGTTTGAAAAATATTTCATAAAATCCAGAAGTACCAACAAAAGGAAGGAAATTGTGCTAAAGGATTTCATGCCACACTTAACCCTGGGGCAACCAATGTTGCATTGGAAGAGGAACCTTTAGGCGCCGAACACGTCGAATTCGAATTCCAGGACAATCAGGCTTCTTACTATGTTAAGGTGGAATGTTAACTTCCCTCATCTTTTATCAGTCTTTGACTTCAATAACTTCAGGCATATTATGCGGAGAAATTTCGTCAGTTACGCAAGCTATTATTTATCGAAGGTGAAGAAGCATTTACGCGGTCTTTATCTCAAAGTACACTCTGGACACCACAGGTACGGCTGGAGACATAATATATTCTTTGGTAAGCATTAGTACTCCCAACGGTTTACCGCTTCACCGTGGCTGTGAGGTGTTCCTGAGGGCCCGACTGCGATATACAGCGGGGGATTCATCCACCTGGCAGACTCTTCCAAGCTGAGAAGGATTCTGGTGTGTCCATCAGAAAGCCTAGCTAAGAGTAAACTAATACCAGGATCCGTCACCATCCTGCTACCAAACTAGTCGCATGGTGGCAAATCTCCTTCTGATCTACAAGAGCGGCGACTGTCTGTGGTGGTGACGACCTGAGGCACTCTTTGGCCTGGCTGACCTCGGAACTCCAGGAAATTACAGTGGCTAAACTAGGAGATCTTCGGAGAATGGAATTATGCTGTGGTCCACACAACCAGTGAGAACGAGCCATCCAAATATCCTTGTAAGTAAGTAAACATTAGTTACTAAAGCTTCTTAGGGTGGAAAATCTGGATCGTTTTTCTACCGAACTCAAGATGACCGCTTCGTCATTAAACAAATGTCACGTTTTGAAATACAGTCCTTTGTCCAGTTTGCGTCTCACTACTTCGAATACATAAAAACAGCAGTTGCTGAGAACAAACTAACGTCTTTATGCAAGGTAACTGCTTTCTAGCTTTATTAACTTGTAAGATGAATTTTGACTGCACATTTCTAGGTATATGGCGTATTTCGAGTAGGCTACAAAAGCAAAACAGCACAAATGAAAGCGGACATTTTGGTCATGGAGTACTTGTTCTACAAGTGCAATGTCGATCAAGTATGGGATCTGAAGGGTTCTCTCAGGAATCGGTTGGACACTCTTTAGTTTACGTCAAAATGCAATTAACGCTAATATGTTTGCTGCTTTTACCTCTTTATTCTCAAATGGTCGTTTTTGTGCAGTGCAAAACTCAAATGCAATCAGAGCAAAGGCTGATATCAGTGGAGGAATAGTTCACGCCTTGTTTAACACATCTACACCGGGGCCAGTTAACTTCTTTTCATACATCAGCGTATCTAGCGAAGCAGATTTACCGATATGTTTCTTTTTACTCAATTTTCTTTCCTGGTTCTTTAAATCATTGAGCTCTTTCTTCACTTCTTGCATTTAGTCGACACCTTACCAACCTCAGATATTACACGCCTTCCCTTCTCGTCGAGAAAATAAGGTTAAAAACATTGTGGCCGAACGAGAGACAAAACTTTCCTCACGCTATATAAGTTAGCTACAGTATGTATAAACTGTTCTCAATACATAGCTCTTCTTGCATCGCCACATGCAGTTATCAAGCAAAACTGGGCATCGTGAATGTGTCACTCATTTCGTTATCATGTTGTATGTGGCCGTCCATCAACATGAGATCGTTTTGCAGCATGGCAGCTACAGGAAAAAGCACGTCCGACCTTGTACTGCTGGATGAGAACCTAATGAAAGATCTTTGGAACAAGCAGCTTTACATCTACCCGCATGCTAAAGCGGCTCTTAACCAAGCAATCAGTAATGATAGCCATTTCTTGAGTTCGCAGGTATGTTCTTCATGCACACTAGGGATTCTTGTTCTCTCATGATTGCTGATGTAATGTAAAGTGCTAGTATATACCATAATGATGCATTTGCTGGTCGTACATAGCCGTCCAATTTGAGCATGTAATGGACTACTCTCTGCTTGTTGGAGTTGATGAAACGAACGGTGAGCTGATACTTGGTATTGTTGACTACATGCGAACCTACACTCTAGATAAGGTACTTGATTAACCCACCTCCATTTTCGAGCGATTCCTCACCAACCAATTCAGAAGCTGGAGTCATGGGTTAAGATTGTTGCCATCCCAGGCGCGCACCTTCCGACAATTCTCAGTCCAGAGATGTATTGCACCCGGTAATTGCGCTGTTATTTTCGGGATACTAGGATTCCAAATGATAAACTTATTGCAGGTTCTCTGATGCTATAGACACATATTTCCCGGTAATACCAGACCAATGGACAGGTCTTGGATCTGCAGTATCATACTAGCCTTACATCCTGTTTTCGTGGTCTGTAGAGTACACCACTCCCTCGATATCCATTTACTTTTTGGTATCATTGATTACTCATTTGCTCTTTTCGGAGTCCTGTCACAGTTAGGTAACTGTTAATAAGCTCAATGACTTAGCTGCTTGCTGAATTTCAAATTAGACTGATAACAGTCCCGTTGTTTTGAGGTGTCCCATATTGCTTCGATTGTCAGTAGAATGATAAAGTCCTTGAATGAAATGATGTATTTGTGTAAGTCAGGACATGAGTCGTGATGTATTTATATACGGAATGTGATACAAACATGAATGAATTTATTTTATTTTAAAAGAGATTACTGATCAATTTCTTTTCTAATTTTTAAATTCTTCATTTCAGAAGCCGGTAACGCTGAGCATATTTGCCTTAGAAGCAAGTAGTAGATATACAATTTGGAAGTTAAGGATGGCTAACAATCTAGATGCATCTCTTCAATTTATCACATTATCAAACAATGGAAAGAAGCCGTATATTTCATTGCTACAAAGACGTTCACAGTGCAGACTACTCGATTAAATGAATCAAAGAAACTGCATTTAAGGGAGATACCCGTTAACATGAAGTGTGGTGGAAGAAATAATATTCCCACAGAACATATAAAGCAGATATGGATTCCCACCACGACCAGTTACGACCTACCAATGGTAACATGTGTTTCGAGTATTGTATCGACCGGATAATGTGGTGCAGCTGATAAAACCTATGTTGTAATATCCTCAGCCAAAAGCAGTTTACAGTCATCTTGTGGACTTCCAGGACGCGACCTAAGTAAAAGTGTCAGAAGGGTTACAAGCGCAACCACAATGTCCCAACAGTACATGATTTGATTCATTACCGTTGTCGCTTCCGTGACATTCCATGCAGTGCCATTCCCAGTAGACAAAGAACCAAACCACTAAGATTTATCCATGAAAGCCGGTCATTATTGACGATATGTGCCAGCAAGAGTGTAGCGACCTCCTAAAAATCTTATGAATGTGGATAAATATGTTCTGTTAATATGCGCTCTCTAATGAATTCATTATTTTATCAACTCGTGGGAAACCAGCTTGACCTTGAAACTTATGGGTTCTATAACCACTATAGTAAAAATCCTTTGGTTAGCTATATTTTGGAACAAACATCGAAACATAAGCAACATTAAATTGGTCATCACAATGACAAGTGCTCACTTTGACTATTCCAAAAATATTCAAGGTGATCCCAGACGTATTCACAAGCAACAGGTACTCTAAAACCACATAAAAGAATATCGAAAAGCAAAGAATAGGAATGAGACTGTCATCGTACTAACTATTCACGAAGCTTTACCTGACATCTCCATACAAAACGCAAGCAGACCTCCACAGATTATTAGAAATGCGATTTCGATTGCCGCGTAGTTGCCGTTGTAGAAAAACGCCTTGTTGTATGAAAGCTCCTGACCTACACAACTATGAGTTTTTATTCTCATTTAAGCTCAGTCCTCCCAATAGAATATGATATGAATACAAAGCAAAACGGGCAGTATATGAACATATACAAAGGATAAGGCAAATGGCGTTGATTAATCCCTATGGGATGCGATATGCTTCTAACTTAATCAAGTTTAGCGTTTTATATCCTCCTAAATAAGACTGGAATCAAACTGCCGACCCTAGTATGCGGGTTGGTGTAAATGACAAGCGAGATTGAACCTATGCGCGATCCAATGTTTATTGCTGAGCACCTCTACTGGCATTATACATGGACCATTGTGAACATATATATCAATTTTTCACAAACCCGCACTTTCCATTATTACTGCAGATATACTCACTATTTACTGGTAACAATGAGTCAGCCTTGCAAGTATTTTACGATTCTCATTTGTTCGACTATTGGTTATGACTTAGTGGAGACCAGCAATTTCCACTTGTTTCATGAAAAAGTAGCCCGATAGGTAAGATTTGCTTCAGAGCTACGAATTCAGTTTCTTCTACAGCATTCGTGAAAAGTCTGACCATCTAGATGGTGGTCTTCCTTTTGTGCAACTGATATTCTGTGGGATCCAGCCGCTAACAGTTTTTATCTACTAGATTAAGTTAAGAAATCATATGCCCAGCCTACCTAATCTCACATATATTGGCGTTTGTGAAGAGGTCTCTGATGCTTTTATCACCGGCTCTACCATGGAATCTTGGAATGACTATCTCGCCCGCGTCGTATACGTTAAAAACCACTATGATCCTCTCAATGAAACGTTCCATAGCGCTCATATTTCAGTCTGGTTCGCAGAAATATAGGGTTCTAAGGCGTCTGCTATGGTAACGAGTGCCGAGGAGTCGCTACAGTTTACACGGAGCAATGTGCCCTGTATCGGGAGCTCCTTTCAGTGTGAAAGGAATGAGTCCTTCTAACTATGCTGGTTCTACGATTATTGCTTATGCGGCCTGGCGTGGATATTGGATGTACTCACTGGTACATTACTGGTGCTTCTTAGTGTAAACAGCCAGCTTATTTATAAGAGAAGAATCACCTTTCATGCTCTTAGATAGGCTAATCGTCTTAGGTAACTTGATTTCAGCGAATTGACTACAATATGCATTTCCGCGTCCACGCATTCTAGAACATGTCCTCGTATATATGTAAAAGAAGAGTCCGATCACAGCAGAATCAGGACGTCTGCTTGAATCTCTAATGGTATTACAAGTTCGGTGTTTTAACAAACCACCCCCTATATGCAATATGAGCAGACATCCCGGGGACTAATAATCGCCTGTGAAATTTGCAGTGAGGGTGATCGGTGGGATTTGTATCTACATGTTATTATCAATGTACTGGCAGACCCTAGGCCTAAACAAATAGCACAGCCTTCGTATATGACTTGTGAACAAAGTGCAATGGTGTAATTGGAATGATATCAGCTCTAAAAAAATTCATTAAGAAATACCTTCGAATATAATGATGAGAGGTATGATTGGAATGAGCATCCAGGGCTGAACATGAGCAACCATATCCAGAGGATGATTCAAAGCCTGTTCTTCTCTTTGCATTACCAACTGAGATACAGTCCACCTAAAATCCTGCTTAATACGTTGTAGACGATGTGAACTAATATCGTCCGTCCCATGTGTAGTCAAAAGCAATATAATCTTTCAACTTTAGTAGAGGTTCACCAAACGGCAATAATTCGAAGTTAAAATAAATACCATGAGATTGAAAAGATTTTTGTCAACCAGATATAAGCTTTAATTTGGTGAAGTAGAACTTTTTCTAGAACCTACAAAATCCTTTTGCTTCTTTCATCGCGACTCCCAGCTTAAGTAGCAGCGTTGATATCTCCAGCTGATGCGTTTAGTTAAAAAAAATTATGGTCCAGCATTAATGTTGAACTATGGCTTTAAAGAGATTGGATAAAGTCGGGAATTTTAGGAAGAGCATTTCTATGCTTACGACAACAAGCCATAGTCTGTTCCGCATATTTTTCTAGTCACAAAATCCTAAACTTCATAAAGAACTACCGGCGGTTTTCGAGGCGTTTTGGGCATCATCGCGAACGAGTTAATAAAAACTTTGCAAAATTTAAAGCAGACTTCGACGGAAGCGATATACGACCATGACAAACACCTCAGTTCATACGAATTTTCGTCTTCTTCTTAGCAAACCTAATTTTTTGGATGATGCAGAAGACAAATGTTACAACACCGCCAGAAGAAAATCGCGAGAATAATCGAAAAACTAAATAGAGACTACGAGAAAATAACATTACCGAACTCCAGTGCAAAACGCAGCTAGTTCTACCAGTATCAATCCAGTGAGGTCAAGCTGCGTGGAATTCCATGTGAACAGGAAAAGCCCACTTGCAATTAATCCTGCCTCTAAGCCAAGAGCAAGACGCCATCTAAACCACCAATATTTCAGTAGTGAAACAGCTCTAAAGGAATCACTACTTTCTAACCACTTCTTAAAAGATCATTAAATTCATCATAATGAGCAAAAGCTCAAAAAGCTCTCGGCGTTGATCAATCCCTGAGGCGCCATACATTCGACTTCATTAGCATTGTATGGGGGTGATTGAGTGCATGCATATTTGGCCTATAGAGTGACTCGCAGTGGCTTACCGATGCATCTAGCCAGTGCTGCTATCCTCCCAGACAAGTCTGGCATCATGTTCCCGACCCAGGAGTGACGGAAGGCTTGGTGGGCCATGGGCGCGATTCGAACCTATGTGTCTCACATGGCGTCACCGACCACTGCGCTACATGCGCCCAATAGGTAGAGTGAACACATAGAATCGTTATCGCACCTTTCTAGCCTTAACAGATGTGAAAACGCAACAATGAAGAGTATGGAACTGCTTTTTGCCATTGTATAGAGGCTGACAGTAACATATTCAAGTGCCCAATTCGAAAGACCGATGTCCAAAGAGGCACATATCCCAATAGGAGCAAGCCATCTGGAAACACATTTCGTTAGTGTTCCAAAGTGAATCGAATCGTTCTGGGAGCCACATACATACCTGATCTGTTCTTTCATCTGAAGTCGGATCCTTTTCCTACGAAAGACCTCGTAAACGAAGCGAATAGAAACAGCAGCAAACCATTTCACCATATAATGACAGCATACCACAAACAGAGGCAATTTATAACTCTAAAGGGGATGATTTTCTACACTGAGTGGAATTACGGTGGTACGAGTTAGCAACTCACTTTTAACAGCCATTTTTGATAAAATGTAAGGCCGATGGATAGCGGATAGTATAGGACCGCTATAAGCGCGATCTTCATCACCATAGTAGACAATGACTGCTACTGTCTAGACAACATTCATGATCACAACGGCAATCTGAAAATACAGAACAGGTGTGGAGTGGCCGAACTGAATTATGACAGAAGAAGAGACAACAGCAACAGCAACAACGGCGACAACAACAACAACAACAATAACAATAACAACAACAACAACAACAACAACAACAACAGCCGCATTACCTGCTGTTGTCGAATAAGTGAAAGACCTCAATCTTCCTTAAGGAATTATCGAAATCGAAAATAAACTTCAAATTTGATCGTTATCCGATGTATGCTGTGAATCTGGAGCACAGAGAACAGGATCAGATCAGGATCAGAGAACAACTTCACGGCAATTAATCATAGAAGATCGACAGTCCGGAAGCTCCGCTAACAGAACGCCTGCATGTTCCCAGTCTCCGGTTTTCCACTGTCGTACGTGTCACGACGTTGAATCCTCAATAAACATAAACAATAGCCGAGAACAGATCGATGGTCGCTAAGCACGTGACAAGTTCGAGCACTACTGAGACGGATTTCTATGCAGAATTATTGATTAACATGTGTGAACAGTGCTGCAAGGAAAATGAGCGTTTTTCTGCAATGTGCAGACATGGCTACGGTTGTGCTTCACGGCGCACACACACAGGACCGAACTCAAGTCATATCATCAAGTCAAGTCTGATTTCCACCTGTTCTTTGCCGTTCACTAACGACAAATTCACCAACACGTCATCTTCGAAAGCGATCTACCTCTACTCCATCCAGTCGATAAGCAGACGGCGATCAATCACTGCCAGATCTATAGTTGCGCGGCTCAAATTTGGAAGGTAACTGGCACCACAGTCACGACTCAGCGACACACAGCACCACTGAAGGCGGTGCAACCAACGACTCGATTCCAGGAATTTCTGGAAGCTTGGTACTCATAGCCAAGTTACCAGTTGCCAGGTGGATACAAGTTAGGAATGGCTGGATTAAAGCGCTCACTTTTTTGCTGTTTAGCTTTTCCGCCTATCTTGTCAAATCAATGAGAGTTTGCCATAAGGAAGTGTCAAATACGCCATGGAGTCGCTTTCTTCCATGTTAACAATCATCAAAACTATTACTGACTGCAGCACTCATAGATTCGTGATGACGTGACCTCTATACGAGTCAAACGGTGCGAACATGATGTCCGCGTTCAACCTTATGTCACCACTTTGCAGCTTATAGTGAATTTTACTGGTTTCAACAAAAACTTTTGGAATCTACAATATTTTCTATATGGTAGTAGTTTCCTTTTCTTGTCACCATGAAATTGTGGTTTGGTAGAGCTCATGACGTGTACTCCTTCCATGTTGTTGCTTCGAAGCCAATATTTGGAACACAAAAGGAAATGCATAAGCAGGATTTTGTCCAGCAGCATGAGACTGTGCTCCGTAATATATAGCCTCCGTTTACGAGTGTCGCTGCTACGTCGAAAGGATGAAAAAGGGATAAAAGATCGAGCATTTACTAAGATAGAGCGTTCGGCGTTGATCACTCCCTAAGGGATGCGCCATGGATCTGACTTCATCAAGTATTGCGAGAGGTGACTGAGGGCACACCCGACATATACGATTACTTGCGGCGGCCTACCGATGTATCATCGAATCAGTGCTGCTATTCTCCCAGAGGAGTGCGGTAGCAATTAATCGAACCCAGAAGGATGGGATATTTAGTGAGCCTAGCTTGCGAGATCGAGCCAATGATCACATGTTGTGTACTGCAGAAAACCTCTAACCACTGCGATGCACGCACCATCTTGCTATAAACTTCGGTATTCTTCGGTATTAATAAGCAGTTTACGTAAATTCCAGGTTTCAACCTCTGTAGGTGGAGCAGAGATAAATGTACTCTAGGCCGTTAATAAAATGGTACACCATTAGTTTATATTTTATTGTGGCCGTCGCTTTGACTTCAGGCTTAACATTTCACGATATAATTGATATTTCCGGCGATATGGTGAAATTTTGATTCGCATTTAGTCGGGTAAAGTGGTGGAAATAGTTCAAAGCAACTCGGTCATGTCTTTATAGCTCTATTTTTGGTGTAGTATTTCGAATTCGAAGTTGTAGTCCTGGAATATGAACGAGAAATATGGATTCGCTGAACTTATGGGAGATATTCTTGGCATATGCTAATATTGTATATGTCGGCTGAAGAAGCGAGAGGCTGGGGCAAATGTGACGAGACAGAAACGAAGAAGCTCACGTGCCGTATCAATTACGAAGAAACACTCGTTATCAACGGAGAAGGGGTAGTGCTGTTCTATGGTTTGCTTCTATCAATCCTCCACTAGTCGCACTTAAGATCACCTCATTTCTTCCAATCATCCTTGCATTAATGTCGGAGAAGACTCAATTAAGTATGTAAAAACCTGGAAGTATCCCCAGAAAACCATAAATATTAATGAGGCTGAGATATTTGCAAAACTTCGGACCGCAGCTGTGTGCAGTGGGGAACGAACGCGTTATTACCCTTTCCGGCGGCTAACGCGTTCACCGCCACACCATGCGGGCTCTTCGTTTCGCATGTCTCTCATAAAGTTTTCAATTTACTAGTGCCATCTGCAATCACCCGTCAGCACGATTGGTCTGGAGAGCCCAGGTCGGCATTGAAGCCAGTTAACCTGAGGCTGTAGTTGAAATCACAGTGTTAACTTTTTATTTGCTACTTAGTACAACAATTGCTGAGAGACATGCGAAACGATGGACCCGCATGGTGTGGTGGTGAACGCATTAGCCTCCGGAAGTGGTAGTAACGCATTCGTTCACCACTGCAGACACCTGCGATCCAGTGTTTTGGAAGTATCTTAGCTTCATTGTGGTTGTATTTCACATAATACCATGCCGTGAAAAATTGTAGTGGTTAGCAAATGAAAAGTTAACAATAAACACGAGGTGTTATTTTATTTCTTTATTTACGTACAAGCTGACGTTTCGGCGGATTTCGCCTTCTTCAGAGCCTGGAAAGGTCACGTTGACTGCAATTTACATGACCAAACACCTCCATAACCAAACAGAGAAAATGCTAAACCAAAATTTCAATCACATTGAACACAGAGTCTTTGCACACTCACCGCTTTCTATGAGCCTTCCACTTAATATGTTATGTGGAGACCAACCGCGCAGTGTTCACATGGAAACGTAATGTGCCCGTCCCATCAAAATAGCAGTCTTATATACTGCCCAATATCACGCGTGATAATGAGGCATTCCTTACTGCGGTTCATTTTCGGATTCTTGGAATTAATCCAGAATGCCTCGAGAATTTTACGCGCTTGTGTTCTCGATTCTTGCGCGAGGATCGTAACCTCTACTTCAAAATCTTCTCCGTTATGTCTTTGCATCCTATGCGTGCCTAGTGGGATATTTGGTTTACGTTTGCCAGCTAGGTGTTCTTTTATACGGATGCAGAGTGGTCTACCCGTTTCGCCAACGTATTCGTCTCCGCACACTTTACAAGAGATCAGATAGACTGTACCCGAACTCATGCAGTCACCGTCTCTACCATTGGGGCAAATTATGCAATTTTGTGTTGCACATAGACGGTCGTATAAGCGGTTACGAATTAGCTGGCGTCTTAGATTACTCGGCGGCATTTCAATTATCGTTACCGAGTTCTCTAGGCCAACCCTTCTCAAACAGCGTTTTATAGCAGCACTCACTTCATTTGAAATAAAGGGTAGGATAAACGGGACCTTATTGCTGCTAGAGTTATCGCTGCAGGGCCTGTGATTTCCTCTACACCTATCCCGAGCTACAATTTCGTAGCCATTAAAAATGGCTATTTGCCGCGCCAAGTTCCGCGATTCCTCTCTCTGCTCCCTTCCTGTGCACACGTTGGTAGCTGTTCGAAACATGTTTCTCACAAGCGCCCTTTTCGTGTGAGGTTTCATCAATGCCGAGGTTAATAGAAAGTCGGACGTGGGAGTTAACAATAAACATTTTTATTTTCCATAAGAACTATCACAGTACACTTAACGATTTTGAAACGTACACAACTAAAAGGTGGTCGTAATTAAGATTACTCAATTATTTAACCGTAATGAAACTGATCATTTGGATTGCACTGCTATTTCGTTGGTTCTACGAGTAACCCCAACTAGTGATCTTCGGCTGTAAGACAGTGGAAACCAATGTTCTTTTCCTGAATGCAGGCCTCTGAGTGTGAACTCCCGTCTTCATTTTGTTGAATTGACATGTACGTTCTGTGTGTACGTCGACATCTTCAAGCTCGCGTGCACTGATGCGCTTCCATATGTGTGCATTGTGTCCTGAACATTAATTTTGTGAAAAACTTGAAATCAACGGATTGGAAAGCAACGGAATGGGATGTGTTGGGAGTCATTTTCCACGAATAGGCCCATCTAGTCTGCTGTGGCGAACCTGGGAAAGCTTCGGTGAATATACCCAGTTGCCAACGCAGAGCATATGAAGTTCATTATGAGTACTTCCAGCTTATATATCCGAAATCTAAGGCGATTCTGCTCATCTTGTTGGGCTCTAACTCTACGATACGGCACTGTTCGCTGCGAACATTAAAAATGGGATGGTGACATTCCTCAGCAATTCTAGCTTGTTCAAATTGAACTACTATGATGGCAACACTTCGCGTGGTCTAAATAGAGACAAGAAGTCGCTGTTCATTATATAAAATTTAAAATACTGAAGAAGAACTATAGTGAACAAAGGTGGAGAAGTTGCAGTGATTCCTCGTCAACTGGGTGTTGAAATGAGAGAAAAACAGCTCCAGAATATTTTTCTTTTCAACCATCTACCGAAAAGGAGCACGAAGACCAATACCGAAAACTAAACGGAGATTGACTCAAAGCGGGAAAAGCGGCTGGTTAAGAACCATTTGTCAGCTTAAAAATGATGTGCCGACTTGTCCCGTTCTTCATTGGCTCTTTGAAAACACACAAACCCACCTCTCATGATTGTCTTACGTATACCGATCCTCCAATGTTCAAGGTCAGTTGTGTGAGCTGAGGGATTAGATAACATGACCGCTAAGCCTTACCCTCAACCAGATGCTTAAATTCATACCAACTCATCTCCTTAACACCGAAAACTCTCTAAACCGTCTACGTCGTGCATAATTCTATAGAAAGTTGGTCTTCTGAGTTACACTGTGCACGCACAGCCAAACCGCTCGTATGTATTGTGGTCATTCAGTGTTACCATACTCTGCAGAAAATTCTCGAATGACGGCACAACATAACCCCTTCACGAGCTGCTCATAGAAAATGAAAAGAAAATAAATATCTAACGCTTGTCGATTATGCGACTCATGACACTCTAAAAAATTGTCTTCGTTGCTTAGTCTGTAGGTGGTCAGAGAGATACTATGCTCAAATCGGAGAGATGGCAATGGGACAACGACTGGCACTAAGCCTTGCCATTGCCGTTGTGCATAAAGTGGAAGTGCCAGTTCTCAGGAGCCGTCCTTTCCTCAACTGACGATACATAGATGCCAACTGCTCTACACAAGAGGAGATGGGCAAATGTTTTGAACTGTTGGATGAACAGTCAGGTATGCAAAGCTTACACTAGAAAAACCTAAAGAAAAGTGCTCTCTGTTCTTAAATGTTCAGTTACACCATTTCGAAGGTGCTACATTTCAGAATAGCATCGAAAGCAAAAGCAATCAAAACATCATAGTGCTCGACATCTTCTCATCTTTCACACGGAAAAAAAGCAGTT